>VIBL01000477.1:0-117553 GCA_008271625.1 Lutraria rhynchaena
ATAAGAAACAAACATTTGTCACAAAATGCTGATGTGGTGAAATTCTGCAGCAAACAGTCATTTCTAGAATCTTAATAAAACCAAAAGTAACCATACCATACCAAATCCCTCCGCACTACAGACTTTCCTCCTTGCCAATTACTTGTCTGTAAAGTTCCAATGCTGTACTATCTACGATTAAAGAGTAAGTAAAAGATAAAGATCGGTCAAAAAGTGTAGGCGCAAGGAAATCTTCTCGCAGACTGTCATTTCTAGAATGCTAATAAAGTCAAATGTAAACGTTGCATGGCCACATCTTTCGAGCCTCAGATTTTCATGCATGTCCAGTACTAGCATGTGCAATTCCATCCCTATATTCTGAATAATGGCGGAGATATTAAAAAATAAAAATTTCCCCCAACTCACTGAGATTTTTTCGCAAGCGCTCATTTCTAGAATCTCAATACAGTCAAAACTAGCAATGCCATGCCAAAATCAACCTAGCCACTGGTTTTTGTACATGTCAACTACTTGTCAGTAATGTTTCAGACCTGTACTATCAACGCTTAAGGAATAAATAAGAAACAAACATTTGTCGCAAAATGCTGATGCGGTGAAATTCAGCAGCAAACAGTCATTTCTAGAATCTTAATAAAACCAAAAGTAACCATACCATACCAAATCCCTCCGCACCACAGACTCTCCTCCTTGCCAATTACTTGTCTGTAAAGTTCCAATGCTGTACTATCTACTATTAAAGAGTAAGTAAAAGATAAAGATTGGTAAAAAAGTGTAAACACAAGGAAATCTTCTTGCAGACTGTCATTTCTAGAATGCTAATAAAGTCAAATGTAAACGTTGCATGGCCACATCCTTTGAGCCTCAGATTTCTATGCATGCCTAGTACTAGCATGTACAATTCCAGCCTTATACCTTGAATAATGGGAGAGATATTAAAAAATAAAAATTTTCCCAACTCACAAAGATTTTTTCGCAAGCGCTCATTTCTAGAATCTCAATACAGTCAAAACTAGCCATGCAATGCCCAAATCAAGCTAGCCACTGGTTTTTGTACATGTCAACTACTTGTCAGTCAAGTTTCAGACCTGAACTATCAACGCTTAAGGAATAAATAAGAAACAAACATTTGTCGCAAAATGCTGATGTGGTGAAATTCTGCAGCAAACAGTCATTTCTAGAATCTTAATAAAACCAAAAGTAACCATACCATACCAAATCCCTCCGCACCACAGACTCTCCTCCTTGCCAATAACTTGTCTGTAAAGTTCCAATGCTGTACTATCTACGATTAAAGAGTAAGTAAAAGATAAAGATCGGTAAAAAAGTGTAAACACAAGGAAATCTTCTTGCAGACTGTCATTTCTAGAATGCTAATAAAGTCAAATGTAAACGTTGCATGGCAACATCTTTCGAGCCGCAGATTTCTATGCATGTCCAGTACTAGCATGTGCAATTCCAGCCCTATATTCTGAATAATGGCAGAGA
The DNA here is from genome assembly GCA_008271625.1 of Lutraria rhynchaena. Taxonomy (NCBI): domain Eukaryota; kingdom Metazoa; phylum Mollusca; class Bivalvia; order Venerida; family Mactridae; genus Lutraria; species Lutraria rhynchaena. The sequence goes on from VIBL01000477.1 coordinate 1,486, forward strand.
TATTTAAAAATAAAAATTTTCCCCAACTCACAGAGATTTTTTCGCAAGCGCTCATTTCTAGAATCTCAATACAGTCAAAACTAGCCATGCAATGCCAAAATCAAGCTAGCCACTGGTTTTTGTACATGTCAACTACTTGTCAGTAATGTTTCAGACCTGTACTATCAACGCTTAAGGAATAAATAAGAAACAAGCATTTGTCGCAAAATGCTGATGTGGTGAAATTCTGCAGCAAACAGTCATTTCTAGAATCTTAATAAAACCAAAAGTAACCCTACCATACCAAATCCCTCCGCACCACAGACTCTCCTCCTTGCCAATTACTTGTCTGTAAAGTTCCAATGCTGTACTATCTACGATTAAAGAGTAAGTAAAAGATAAAGATTGGTCAAAAAGTGTAAACCCAAGGAAATCCTCTTGCAGACTGTCATTTCTAGAATGCTAATAAAGTCAAATGTAAACGTTGCATGGCCACATCCTTTGAGCCTCAGATTTCTATGCATGCCTAGTACTAGCATGTACAATTCCAGCCATATACCTTGAATAATGGGAGAGATATTAAAAAATAAAAATTTTCCCCAACTCACAAAGATTTTTTTCGCAAGCGCTCATTTCTAGAATCTCAATACAGTCAAAACTAGCAATGCCATGCCAAAATCAAGCTAGCCACTGGTTTTTGTATATGTCAACTACTTGTCAGTAATGTTTCAGACCTGTACTATCAACGCTTAAGGAATAAATAAGAAACAAACATTTGTCGCAAAATGCTGATGTGGTGAAATTCTGCAGCAAACAGTCACTTCTAGAATCTTAATAAAACCAAAAGTAACCATACCATGCCAAATCCCTCCGCACCACAGACTCTCCTCCTTGCCAATTACTTGTCTGTAAAGTTCCAATGCTGTACTATCTACGATTAAAGAGTAAGTAAAAGATAAAGATTGGTCAAACAGTGTAAACACAAGGAAATCCTCTTGCAGACTGTCATTTCTAGAATGCTAATAAAGTCAAATGTAAACGTTGCATGGCCACATCCTTTAAGCCTCAGATTTCTATGCATGCCTAGTACTAGCATGCATGTACAATTCCAGCCTTATACCTTGAATAATGGGAGAGATATTAAAAAATAAAAATTTTCCCCAACTCAAAGATTTTTTCGCAAGCGCTCATTTCTAGAATCTCAATACAGTCAAAACTAGCAATGCCATGCCAAAATCAAGCTAGCCACTGGTTTTTGTACATGTCAACTACTTGTCAGTAATGTTTCAGACCTGTACTATCAACGCTTAAGGAATAAATAAGAAACAAACATTTGTCGCAAAATGCTGATGTGGTGAAATTCTGCAGCAAACAGTCATTTCTAGAATCTTAATAAAACCAAAAGTAACCATACCATACCAAATCCCTCCGCACCACAGACTCTCCTCCTTGCCAATTACTTGTCTGTAAAGTTCCAATGCTGTACTATCTACGATTAAAGAGTAAGTAAAAGATAAAGATTGGTCAAAAAGTGTAAACACAAGGAAATCCCCTTGCAGACTGTCATTTCTAGAATGCTAATAAAGTCAAATGTAAACGTTGCATGGCCACATCCTTTGAGCCTCAGATTTCTATGCATGCCTAGTACTAGCATGTACAATTCCAGCCTTATACCTTGAATAATGGGAGAGATATTAAAAAATAAAAATTTTCCCAACTCACAAAGATTTTTTCGCAAGCGCTCATTTCTAGAATCTCAATACAGTCAAAACTAGCAATGCCATGCAAAAATCAAGCTAGCCACTGGTTTTTGTACATGTCAACTACTTGTCAGTAATGTTTCAGACCTGTACTATCAACGCTTAAGGAATAAATAAGAAACAAACATTTGTCGCAAAATGCTGATGTGGTGAAATTCTGCAGCAAACAGTCATTTCTAGAATCTTAATAAAACCAAAAGTAACCATACCATACCAAATCCCTCCGCACCACAGACTCTCCTCCTTGCCAATTACTTGTCTGTAAAGTTCCAATGCTGTACTATCTACGATTAAAGAGTAAGTAAAAGATAAAGTTTGGTAAAAAAGTGTAAACACAAGGAAATCCTCTTGCAGACTGTCATTTCTAGAATGCTAATAAAGTCAAATGTAAACGTTGCATGGCCACATCCTTTGAGCCTCAGATTTCTATGCATGCCTAGTACTAGCATGTACAATTCCAGCCTTATACCTTGAATAATGGGAGAGATATTAAAAAATAAAAAATTTTCCCAACTCACAAAGATTTTTTCGCAAGCGCTCATTTCTAGAATCTCAATACAGTCAAAACTAGCAATGCCATGCCAAAATCAAGCTAGCCACTGGTTTTTGTACATGTCAACTACTTGTCAGTAATGTTTCAGACCTGTACTATCAACGCTTAAGGAATAAATAAGAAACAAACATTTGTCGCAAAAATGCTGATGTGGTGAAATTCTGCAGCAAACAGTCATTTCTAGAATCTTAATAAAACCAAAAGTAACCATACCATGCCAAATCCCTCCGCACCACAGACTCTCCTCCTTGCCAATTACTTGTCTGTAAAGTTCCAATGCTGTACTATCTACGATTAAAGAGTAAGTAAAAGATAAAGATTGGTCAAAAAGTGTAAACACAAGGAAATCTTCTTGCAGACTGTCATTTCTAGAATGCTAATAAAGTCAAATGTAAACGTTGCATGGCCACATCTTTCGAGCCTCAGATTTCTATGCATGTCCAGTACTAGCATGTACAATTCCAGCCCAATACCTTGAATAATGGGAGAGATATTAAAAAATAAAAATTTTCCCCAACTCACAAAGATTTTTTCGCAAGCGCTCATTTCTAGAATCTCAATACAGTCAAAACTAGCAATGCCATGCCAAAATCAAGCTAGCCACTGGTTTTTGTACATGTCAACTACTTGTCAGTAATGTTTCAGACCTGTACTATCAACGCTTAAGGAATAAATAAGAAACAAACATTTGTCGCAAAATGCTGATGTGGTGAAATTCTGCAGCAAACAGTCATTTCTAGAATCTTAATAAAACCAAAAGTAACCATACCATACCAAATCCCTCCGCACCACAGACTCTCCTCCTTGCCAATTACTTGTCTGTAAAGTTCCAATGCTGTACTATCTACGATTAAAGAGTAAGTAAAAGATAAAGATTGGTCAAAAAGTGTAAACACAAGGAAATCTTCTTGCAGACTGTCATTTCTAAAATGCTAATAAAGTCAAATGTAAACGTTGCATGGCCACATCCTTTGAGCCTCAGATTTCTATGCATGCCTAGTACTAGCATGTACAATTCCAGCCTTATACCTTGAATAATGGGAGAGATATTAAAAAATAAAAATTTTCCCCAACTCACAAAGATTTTTTCGCAAGCGCTCATTTCTAGAATCTCAATACAGTCAAAACTAGCAATGCCATGCCAAAATCAAGCTAGCCACTGGTTTTTGTACATGTCAACTACTTGTCAGTAATGTTTCAGACCTGTACTATCAACGCTTAAGGAATAAATAAGAAACAAATATTTGTCGCAAAATGCTGATGTGGTGAAATTCTGCAGCAAACAGTCATTTCTAGAATCTTAATAAAACCAAAAGTAACCATACCATACCAAATCCCTCCGCACCACAGACTCTCCTCCTTGCCAATTACTTGTCTGTAAAGTTCCAATGCTGTACTATATACGATTAAAGAGTAAGTAAAAGATAAAGATTGGTCAAAAAGTGTAAACACAAGGAAATCCTCTTGCAGACTGTCATTTCTAGAATGCTAATAAAGTCAAATGTAAACGTTGCATGGCCACATCTTTCGAGCCTCAGATTTCTATGCATGTCCAGTACTAGCATGTGCAATTCCAGCCCTATATTCTGAATAATGGCAGAGATATTAAAAATAAAAATTTTCCCAAACTCACAGAGATTTTTTCGCAAGCGCTCATTTCTAGAATCTCAATAGAGTCAAAACTAGCAATGCCATGCCAAAATCAACCTAGCCACTGGTTTTTGTACATGTCAACTACTTGTCAGTAATGTTTCAGACCTGTACTATCAACACTTAAGGAATAAATAAGAAACAAACATTTGTCGCAAAATGCTGATGTGGTGAAATTCTGCAGCAAACAGTCATTTCTAGAATCTTAATAAAACCAAAAGTAACCATACCATACCAAAACCCTCCGCACCACAGACTCTCCTCCTTGCCAATTACTTGTCTGTAAAGTTCCAATGCTGTACTATCTACGATTAAAGAGTAAGTAAAAGATAAAGATTGGTAAAAAAGTGTAATCACAAGGAAATCTTCTTGCAGACTGTCATTTCTAGAATGCTAATAAAGTCAAATGTAAACGTTGCATGGCCACATCCTTTGAGCCTCAGATTTCTATGCATGCCTAGTACTTGCATGTACAATTCCAGCCTAATACCTTGAATAATGGGAGAGATATTAAAAAATAAAAAAATTCCCCAACTCACAAAGATTTTTTCGCAAGCGCTCATTTCTAGAATCTCAATACAGTCAAAACTAGCAATGCCATGCCAAAATCAAGCTAGCCACTGGTTTTTGTACATGTCAACTACTTGTCAGTAATGTTTCAGACCTGTACTATCAACGCTTAATAAGAAATTGTTTGTTTGTAAATCTAAGGGAGGCAATTATCCTATCTTAAGTAATATTTAGTGTATTTTGGTAAAATAATATGCGCTTCTCAGTAAATAGAAATACTTTTCCTTCAGTGATATTGGTGTATAAAAAAGGGGCTTTTTAACTTTTAGCTTAATGATTTGAACAAATTTTCTCCATATTAAATGAACCACCTTCTAGGTAAGTTGATTGTTGGCACAACAATACTAAATGAATTCTTGAAAAGGTCAGTGGATGTTCTTTTGAATTAGATATGAAACTTGCTTCAGATTTATTTGTTTTTGAGAGTATGATAGAAATGGAAGAAGAAAATACAGGTTTATACTTAAATACAAAGCTACATATGCTACATTGTGTACAGTTTGATTAAACAATGACCACTATGACTGCTGCAAGGTGTGAAATGCATTAATAACAGACCTGGATTGCATATATTATGGCCCTGGGGTACTAATATTGACTACTGGGAGGTAAAACATTACCTAAGATTTCACATTTTCATTAATATTAATTAAACTGATGGTTCAAATATTACCAAATTTTGCCAACAGATTGTACATTACAAAGACAAGCGCCAGTGAATTTTTGAATTGATTTGGTGCCACAGGGATATTAATACACATGAAATCACACTTGAAGTATATTATTATTCAAATTTGTAAAGATGTTCCTAGTGTTGACTCGGTCGTATAAAAGGTAGAAAAAATTTTATGGGGGCTCAAGTTGGTCTCTACAGGCCTTCATAATAAGACGCATTGCGTCTACTTTTTTTATCGTCCCTCAGTGAGGGACGATAACCCCCGTATGATGCGTGTATGTGGTCGCACGGTCATGCAAAGCTTCCTGTCCGTTAAATCCTATATGTCATCTCCCTTAAAATTAAAGTCTGCTTGCACCTTTTAGATATCAATTAGGACCGTTTGTCTGCATAGGTTATTCCTTAAAATATATAATTGTCTGTGGTCTTCATTTTTAATAATTAAACTCAGATTCTGTTGTTATCACCTGTAAGTAATTGTCCGTTGCTTTGTATACTTTGGTTCCGATATATTTCCGATTAATGTCCGTTGTCTGTGTGCACCAATAAATTTCAGCCAGGTAAAAGGGAGATGACTGGGTAAAAGTAAAAGTAGGCCCAAATGGAAGGGTAAAAGAGTAAATGCCCAGGGTATTAGGAAATGTCCATAAAAGGGTAGTGGTTAGGGGATATGGGGGAGCGGGTAAAGTAGGGAGAGCGGGAGGGGGAAGGGGGAGAGGAGTGGGGGGAGGGGGAGAGGGGAGGGGGAGAGGGGAGGGGGAGGGGAAGGAGAGGGGAGGGAGAGGGGAGAGGGAGAGGGAGGGAAGGGAGGGAGGGGAGGAGGGGAGGGGAGAGGGGGCGAGAGGGGGAGGGGGAGAGGGGTGGGAGAGGGGGAAGGTGAGGGAGGGGAGAGGGGGGAGGGAGAGGGGGAGAGGGGAGGAGGAGAGGGGAGGGGGAAGGGAGGGAGGGGTGTGGACGGGTGTGAGTGTGACGGGTGTGAGTGTGATGGGTGTGAGTGTGACAGGTGTGAGTGTGAAGGTTCAAAGTGTGACGGGTGTGAGTGTGACGGGTGTGAGTGTGAAGGTTCAAAGTGTGACGGGTGTGAGTGTGATGGGTGTGAGTGTGACAGGTGTGAGTGTGAAGGTTCAAAGTGTGACGAGTGTGAGTGTGACGAGTGTGAGTTCAAAGTGTGACGGGTGTGAGTGTGATGGGTGTGAGTTTGACGGGTGTGAGTGTGAAGGTTCAAAGTGTGACGGGTGAGAGTGTGACAGGGGGTAATGTACATATATATTTTTGTGTGTCGTGTGAGAGTGTGAAGGGGCTAGAGTACATGTATATTTATTATACAGCTGTCACATATATTAAATTATAATAATTATAATAATATACATAAACTAATATTGCTCTACTGAGTAAAGATTGCAACTTCATGTTATCAATAATACAAACATTTTGACAAAGTCTGAGGAGGATCCAATCAAAACTGTGATATCTATGATTTTAACCTGGTAGTTTTTAACCGGAGATAACCCATATTAGCACAAGTTTACAAGATCAATAATACAAACACTCTGACAAAGTTTCATGAAGATCCAATCAAATCTGTGATTTCTAGAGTGTTAACATAATTTCAATTCTATTTGACCTGGTGTGGACGGACGCCGGACAACAGACGCTGGAGTACATTAACTGATCACTACATGTTCAGATGAGCTTAATTGACTAAACGTTTAAGCGCTGGATTGTCGGATCCAAACAAAATTAACTATTCATACATATAAATTAACAAGGGACATTTATGAAGCAACTACACATTTCAATATTTGAATATAATGACTAAGGCAGCCTCTATAAATAATCCATGCATTAGTAAGATGTCAAATTATGCATTTCGAAAATTGCAAGAGCAGGCATGTCCCAAAAGTGTTAACATGCAATATTGTGGACTGAATAATACTGAGGGTCATAATTCTGATATAAATAGGTGAATCATAATGACAAAAAGTCGGCTTATCTCCTTTGTGTGCGCATCCCCTCAATTTTCTCAGTGTCTGATCAGTATATCCGCTTATATATGTTGTAAAAGAGAATGCAAACCACATATCGGAAATAAAACAAAATAGTTATATAACAATATAGATCCCCTTTTTTCCCTATAAAAAAGTAATAAAATAAAACAGTATATTATAATAGTTATATATAAAAGTTAAAAAATAGACACACATACAAACTTTCACTAAAATAGCCTACCTCTACTATTGTCTTAAAAAATTGTTTTTATAAAAGCAGGCTATATATTATATCATAGTTCATTGTTAAAGTTTATAAAGTTCAAAGTAAATATTACTAAAATCACCTTAATGGATGCACACTAAGATGTAATAGAAACTACCAGAAGTGTCTTTAGATTTCTCAACATGTCAACTATCAATATCTACCCAATCTTCTAACTCTAATCACCTATCTATGCCAATCTCTGAGAGGCAAATGTCAATTTCAGTAATTGGATGTTTTAAAAACATGTGATAATATTTTTTGATTATTTAATTTGAAATTAGTCATCACTTTGTTGCTTTTTAAGTTTATTTGTTTGTTATTAATTTCCAAACATGTAAATTTCTACCCTATATAAAATATAGAACAAGTACAGATTTGTTGCAACCTTTAGAGAAACATCAAGTTTTTTAAAGAAATCATAGAAAAATCACTCATTATAAGATCATCAATGCCACAATAGAGCAGTTTTCTTAATTGTTTAAGTAAGCTATAGTTTCATGTTCATTATTTCAATAATGAATAATTAAGTAAATAAACAATTACTTAGGATTGTCACAAGTCATAGTTATAGCAAATACAAGTTAGACCAAAGGAGTAGAACCGTCAATTTGTGACTGAATATATTGTGTCAAATTAGCCTGTATATCTTCACACTGCAGTAATTGTATGTTTTGAGAGTAAAACATGAAACTTTCACCTTTTATAGAAGATTCCAATGTTTTAATTGAACCCTATCTAAACAAACCATGCACAGTTACAAACATTAGTAATACTCAGTGTTGACAGGGTTTTTTTCTGTAGCAGGGGTCATTAATAGGAAAAATCTTTCAAATCATGCAGTTTTCCCCAAAAATTCAGTTTTCATCAAGTTTTTTCTTCCCCATTTTGCAAATACAGTGTTATTTCCCCATATTTTAGAAAAAGGCCCATTCCCCTACCTATGAAAAAGCCCTGATTGAGTAATAAATAATTTCACTGGAACAACAAGAACAAAAACAGCAACAATGGCTTACTTCAAATTGTCTGTATGCTGCCTTTTAACTTTCAGTCACAGCTGTCAAGGGAAAGTTGAACCCTGGGCTTGTTTTCATTTGTAATGTACAGTTTGTTGGTATGTAGGCCAGATTATCCATAGTATGTTTCTTTTGATCTAAAAACAAAAACGATTTCTTTAAACTTTGTGTATTAACAACCTATTACAGACAGCTAAACCATGGTATTGGTGCTGATCTGTTTTTTTTATATTATATCAATGGAACAGAAAACATATACAAGATAGGAACTAATTTAAAAATTGACTTGTTTGCAGTTACAGGGGGTTTTTTTACTAAGAAAGTGACGCCGATAATCGGCGTCTTCCCCTCGACATTTTTTCCCCCAAAGAAGCATTTTTCCCCTCGCCAGGATGCATAATTCCTCTTTGAAGCTATTCAAAAATAGGCAATTTCAGTTTTAGTAGATTTAATTCAGCCAAAATATCTATCAGACCAAGGTTTATCGGCATTTTTATGTAGAGTTTATTTGTTTTGTAATGATTGAGCAAACCTATCGGGATTCCCCAGCTTTATAACGATGTCTACTGAACCAATCCGAATGAGCTGATTACCTGCGATAGTTCAACGATATACATAGTGACGGGAACCAATACTAGATCTCGGCCCGTGACGAATGCGTATGTCCACGCTTATGATGCCTGGAAGCAGGCGGACGTTTCCATTTCAGGTAAAATGACGCACAATTGATGAAATTAAGAAATACGATATCTGACGCAAAGCATGCTGAACAGGTAAACTCCTTTACAGTAGCGATTAAAGATACCATTCCTAGGCCAATCGACGCTCGATTCACTCATGAGCATAAATCTTCGGCCAGAAAATCTAACTGATCAAGACTATGAAAGTGTGCTAGACCTGTTCAAATGTAGAAAAGACAAAGATATGGACCTGTATATTGTTGTTTTGAATGCTATTGTCATAATCATTGATTCATGAAAACATTGGTTGTGGTTATGTGACAGTGTATCAATATTTGATAATTTCCCCAAATTTCCCCTTTCGCGTGATTTTTCCCCTTTTGACCAGCGTCCTGTGTCTTCCCCAAGCCCTAAAAAAACCCCTGAGTTATCTACCTCACACCTCTCAAAATTTCAAGAGAATAGAATTACCCATTCTTGAGATATGCACTGAAACATGCTCCAAAAATGGTCATGTTTTAGCATTATGAAGTCTCACTTGAAAAAAAAACCTAGGTTTTCTGATGATTTGACCCGGTGATATAATTTTTGAACCCAGATGACCAATGTTCAAACTTGTCCAAGATAATATTAAAACAAACATTCTGACCAAGTTTGATGAAGATTCAACCAGAATTGTGATCTCTAGAGCATTAACAAGGTTGTCTGGTGTGTGGACATAGTGACCTAGTTTTTTACGGGAGATGACCCATATTCGCACAATTTTACAAGAATATAAAAATTCTGACAAAGTTTCATGAAGATCCAATCAAAACTGTGACTTCTAGAGTGTTAACAAAATTTCCATTCTATTTGACCTGGTGACCTAGTTTTTGACCCCAGATGACCCAATCTTGTCCAAAATATCATTCAGATGAGCATTCTGATCAGGCCTGATGAAAATCTGCTTAAAAGTGGGACCACTAGAGCATTAACAACTCCCAGGTTTGGACGCCAGACGACGAGCGCCAGAGTAGACTGACTGATCACTATAGCTCACAGAGCGCTACGCGCTTCAGGTGAGCTGAAAAGCCAAAACATTTTCAGGTCTAAATCACCACAACAGTTCTGGAAAATACTAAGCAGAACAAGAGAGCCATGACGGCCCTGCATCACTCACCAGAATAAATGTTCATTCACTTGTTAATAGGTAATAAAGTAATAATGGTACACTTGTGGGCAAATAATGGGAAACAATAATAAACTTAATAAAGAAACATCAAAGGATACTACAAGGAATATTCGTAATGACTGAAGGATGCCACGGACCAAATTTGGTAATGATCCAACCGCTGGTTCATGAAAACAAGTCATTTTAAGGTATATTTGTATTTTTAGCTCTAGCGGCCACTAATTGGGGCCAACCATTTTTATTTCAGTAAATCAGATATAACACAATCTAAGATGCTAAAAACCAAGTTTGGTAATAATCCATCGATAGAATCATGAGAAAAAGGTGTTATTTCTATTATTAGCTCTAGTGGCCCCTAGATGGGGCCAACCAAATTTATTTGAACAAACTTGGAAGAGGACCATCTAAGGATGCTACAAACCAAGTTTGGTGATGATCCATCCATCCATTGATGAGAGGAAGACGTTTAAAGGTATTTCTATTTTTAGTTCTTGCGGTCCCTAATAGGGGCCAACCATTTTTATTTCAGCAAATTTGATAAAAGTCCATCTAAGGATGCTACAGACCCAGTTTGGTGATGATCCATCCATTGGTTCATCAGAAGATGATTAAAGGTTTTTGTAGTTTTAGCTCTAGAGACCCCAAAAAGGGGCCAACCATTTTTATTTGAGCAAATCTGATAAAAGTCCATCTAAAGATCCTACAGACCAAGTTTGGTGATAATCCATCCATTCGTTCATGAGAAGAAGATGATTAAAGGTTTTCTATCTTTAGCTCTAGTGACTGGTATAGTATGAGCAAATGCAGTTAGAATGTCAAAAAGGCTTCTACACAGCAAATTTGAAGTAAATCCAACTAGTAGTTTCTAAGGATAAGACCATTGTTGACGCCGGACACCGGAGCATCCACCTACCCATCGTAATAGCTCAACCTGTACCTTCGGTTCTAGTGAGCTAAAAATATCAAACAAAACTAATGATAGCTAATGGACCTTTCTCAATATTTCAAGAACATAAATTCAATTAACAAAAACATTACAACTGATGATGTCAGTACAGATGAACTACAACATAACAAACAAATAAATAAAAATTTCTCACTGTGATTAAAAGAATGAATAATACCGCAGTCCTGTATTTTCACAAATAACATTCATTCTAATTATTTCAAATTATGTAATAATTGGTGTTAGGCAAGGAGAAAATTTATCTCCTCTACTATTTATATCAGGCTTCTCGATATTGCAAGAATACTTGCCTGACATATGGTCAGACAAAGTTAGAATTTCTGACCAAATGAAAATTTGTTTGACTGAATATTTTGTAAATAAGTGAAAAATGCTGTAAATCGTGCCCCCTGGCCAGACATCAGGTCCAGGACTTGCCGAAAGGTTATTGGACCTGCTTGAAATTTGCCTGACAAGTCCGACAGTCTACTTTTGGGATTTAGTTAGCATATATTTCCATATGAAATGAACTTTAAGTAATAAATAAGCAGGTATCATTTTCTGTATTCGATCACATATTTGTATAAATATATTTAGAACTTATCATCTGAAATTTCAATCTTATTGAAACAAAATTTTGTAAATTTATTGATTTACTCAAAAATTGACAAATATATTACAATTATGTTATTCCCTTATTATAATTCTATAGTAAATTGGGAGCAAGAAAAATCCATGGTCCCAACTGGGGATCGAACGCGGGACCCCTAGCACTGTAGGCGGACACTCAACCATGTTGCTAAAGAGTTAACCCAACTGCAAGGCTGTTGGAAGTGGCCAATATTCCCACAATCACTACAATTCTACGAGGTATTTCTCCCAAATTGTCAAGCCTCAAATTCTCTTTTGTATTACAAGACCTATAACTCATATTGTCATGTATAAGCACTGATTTGAGAATAAACATTTGTATTTGTATAGCTGCTGCTAGGTATGATTTTAATGATTATTCTCACTATAGCAGCATCACAACCATGCTTGGGAAACTAGTATGGCAAACACTCGAACAAAGGTGCAGTTATTCATCACTGATTATGCTCTTCAAAATTTCAAATCAACATGTTATGGTCGATCACAATCATATAATTTTGTTCTTCCATACTCTAGTACCAACTACCATTCTTACTCATATTTTCCAAGAACTATCAGACATTGGAATGCTCTACCAACTAAGACACCTGTTTCCTCCTGTTTTTATCTTTTATTATCATGTAGATAGTATATTTCATCTTTTAGCATGAAACATGTATTAACAACAACCACATATATTGTGAAATAGCACTTTTAACACTGTCCCTTTTAATCAGAAATTGTTTTTTGAAAGAATACCCGTAGAAGTAGAATGGCAAATATTTGATCTACTTCCTCCACAACCTTACTTTTAAATGGTGCACAGTACGTGAACGATTGGGCGATTACCTAGAAATATGGATCACCACTTCAGGTTTATTAGAAGAGCAATAACTTACCAGAAATTGACCGCCAGTTTTAACTTGATTTAACTTCCAACCACAGCTGGTCACATAACTGAAACAGAATCTCCTACACTCGATAACAAATTCAGTTTCATTAAAGAAATATCACCACACCACATGAAAGAATTCGTCCGTTAACACAAGTTCATCAATAAATTGAATGAGTCTCAACTGTCTGATATCACTTTAATAAACATAATCTAGTCCATGTCGGCCATTCGCTGGGTCTTCTTTTCAACGAACACAAATTTTGGCGCCAATGGAACACAAAACAGAACACGAAATTCCAGGCACACACAAAACGATGAATTCTCAAAGAGTTAGTTGCCATCAATCATCCAAATTACGACTGTTCAAACGACTTTTAAATTTCCTAGATGCAGGTAACCTCATAAGCAAGCGCAGGTCAAACTTCAGATGGATCGTTTTCCTGTTAATTTTCCAGAAAATTGGCACACGTTTCGACTGTTAATCCCATCAACTCCAAAGCGGAAGTTTGGCATGTGGAGGTCGTCTGCTACATACGTCATATCCTGTCCGACAAAATCTACGGAAGCCAGAAAGGTTCAACATTAAATTTTAAGAAAATATCGTAGAAAAACTTTGTTGCTTACCTCATCTTATGCAGTTTTATATTATTATTTAAGAAACAAAAGCCAAAGCAAAGAAAGCACGATGGGGTATGGCAGGACTAATCTGTTGGGAGCTTTTAAAATTGAATTTATTTTAAATTATGTGCTTACATGGCCACCGTATTTTATTATACAAGTTACCGCGGTACCAGAGTGGTCTCCCTTGGAATCACCCGTTGTAAACATTGCAGCAAGACCCACATATAATTATTCTTTGGAAACATTGACTTAAACTTTGATAGCTACATGTTATGATAATTAAGATGCCACATTTCATCTCAGTATAAAAATTAATACAGGAAATTTCTTACAATTATCGTAATTTATCGTCAAAATTAAGTACCGCGGTATCAGCGAGGACCATCCTACGTCATTGTCAACGTCTGGAAAGTAGTTCAAAAACATGTGTCCGAGTCTTCTATAGTTTCTATCTGATACACAAATTCACGCTTTTGTTTTCTCTAAATATACATATGTTATCATAATTTTACACGATAACCTTCCACTTCTGCGTTTCATTTCCATTTAAGCGGCGTAACTTTGTAACCTAATTACCAAAAAGCAAACATACACTCTCAGTCGAGAAATAAAAAATACTTTTATGATTTTTTCATAATCGAAATATCGCTTATTTGTTTAACAAAGAAAATGATGAATTATTAAATTATTGTTGTGCATTTTTTTTAAATAAAGTTTTATTTATTTGCTTGATTAGATAGTATTTGCGCAGTAAAAAGTGATAGATTCTTGTACATTTTACACATACTATATGATCGTTCATGTAATATTAGTCATCAAACCCATATATTATGCAAACAGAATTGGAAATGTTTCGATTGACGAATTAGATTGTCCATTTACGGTTGATGAAATTATCAAAACTATAGTAGCGATGAAAGGCAATAAAAGTAGTGACATTACGGGCAATGTAGCTGATTTCTTTATAGATTCGAGCGCCGTCATTGCTCCTTACTTGGCAAAAGTCTTGAATTGTATATTCAACTCTGGCGCATACCCCGAGGCTTGGTGCAAAGGAGCAATAATTCCAATATATAAAAAGGTGATCGATCTAATTATTGGGGGTATTATGCTTGTAAACATAACGGCAAAATATTTTCATTAGCTTTGTGTAACAGCATGTAGCACCTCATCCTTGTTCGGTATTGTTTCAGCCATAATACTTTTAAAATTACTAAAAAATAATTTATTTATGTGTACTCCCAAATTAAATGCAGTAAAGCCTTTCTGCCTTGCTTCACTGAATATTATTGGCTATTGAAGGTTTTCAGAGGTTTGTTATATTTGTTTTGTTTGTCCAGGCATACTTGTAATTTTTTAGCAAAACCGGACCATTTATTGTACTGTTCAAGTTGTTTATCAGTCTTAAAAAGATGTTTGTTTCTCAATTTAACCAGTTCACTGTTCATTGTTGCAATTTTAAGTGAATAAAATTACTCAGAAACTTTATTGTTGTCAAAAATAATGTAGTATTGTATTTGTCACAAGTGTGACAAAATCTTCAAAACAACATGCATGTTCAAATGGTTGTAATTAAAGAACACATTCCTAAATCTTGATATTTACAATATACCATTGAATAGACCTAAGTACATGAAAGAACATAACACAACACAACACAACATGATCTTTATTTGACATAAAATTGCATAGCATATCTATAGCCAATCAATACAAACATATAAGGGTATACGTTTTACAAAAATGTTTATAAAATACAATGTACAGTATATCATTTTAAACAATTTACAAAAAGACGGTACAAAATTACAAAATAGTATACCTCTTAAAATCCATATTGATAAGAAGTTGTTGTCACTAGTTTTTAATTATTCCCTTGTTTGAAATGCAAAGTATGAATATTTGGATAAATTGATGATTTCTTTGGGATTTTTGCTAGACATTAATATTTCGAACTTATTTACAGTTGGCCATCTAAAGAAGAACGGTTTAAAGTATTGCTTTCTTAAATTGTAATAACTTGGACAAACAAGAAGGAAATGAAACTCATCTTCTATCACATTCATGGAACATTTTTGACATTTTCCTTCTTCTCTAGGTATTCCTTGGTGTCAACCGTTTTTGATTGCAAGATTATGTGACGAGAGCCTAAATTTTGTTAAAGCAATTCTAAAATATAAATAAGGTTCTTGATTAAACTCGCGTTTGTAAATGCAATAGGCAGCAAATTGTTAATGTTTGCATACCAGTGCGGCGAATAAATGTCTAATATTCTGTTTCTTATGGGAATAAAATTATATTTATTTGCATTATGAGTTATCCATAGGTTTGACATTCCAATTCCTCGCAGAATAGTTTTGATATGATAAGCCCAATTCTGTTTCCCTTTATGAATTTTCATTGTTAGCGTCATATTTTAGAATGGTGTAAATTTTTCTGAGCAAAATATTTTCATTGAGATAAATTATTTTTAGCCACTATTTGATGAGTATTATTTTTCTTTGATTTTTCATCGGATATCTTCCAAGTTCTCCATATAAACCATCTAAATTTTAGATTTTCTAACATTAAGCATTTTTCGTAGAAACTTGCAATGGACTAACTCAATATCTTTTCACTGACCATTCTTAAATAGCGTTACTCATGTTTCGTTATTTAGTTTGAAATTAAATGAGGAATGTTGTCCCTGTTCGAATATCATTATTTTCATCTTTTTTGTATTGTTTTTCATACCCCAGTTTAAGCAGTATAGAGTAAGATCATTGAGCATAGATTGCAAAGTTTCTGGTGTATGTACAAAAATACTGCATCATCCGCGAATAATAGAACAAACAACTTTAATGTATATATTGTTAAAAATCCATCAATGTCATCATTTATGTCAATTACCAGATCGTTTTAAACCTATGTTGGATTCGAAAAAAGGGGATAAAGATTTTTTGTATTTGACTGCCGCTTTGACAGATCCATACATACTTTGAATTGCTTTCACAAATTTAGAGCTGACATTTCCTTGGAACAGTTTGGTGAATATATAGGTTCCAACTTATTGAAACATTTTTCGAAATCAAGAAAGGCTGAATAAAGTTTTTTTCCTTGTGAAAATGTTTTGGTTATGACTGAATGCAATAAAAATATACAATCCGCTGTGGATTTTCCTTTTAGGAAGCCGTACTGATTGTCAATTATTATTTTATGTTTATTTGACCATTTGGTTTATTGATTCGGAAGAACTTGTGAATAAATTTTTGCGATTATATCAAGGTGACACCCCTGTATTTTTTTTGTATA
Source organism: Lutraria rhynchaena (assembly GCA_008271625.1). Classification (NCBI taxonomy): domain Eukaryota; kingdom Metazoa; phylum Mollusca; class Bivalvia; order Venerida; family Mactridae; genus Lutraria; species Lutraria rhynchaena. The sequence continues at coordinate 18,177 of VIBL01000477.1, forward strand.
TTCCTTATCTCCGCCTTTAAAAATTGGGACTATTATTCCTTCTTCCTAAGAATTTGGATATTCACTGGAAGAATGTATTTTATTAAACCGTAAGTGAAGCGTTACTGATACTTCATCAAATGAACATTTGTAAATTTCGGCCATAATTGAATCGATACCTCTACTTTTGCTATCATTTTGTGAAAAGACTGCTTTTCTTATTTCTATCTCTTCATCAAGTTCTGTATCATATATATCATTGTAGTATGATTTTCAGCGTCAGTACGATATAAATTTTTAAAATGACCATAGAGCTCATTTATATTTAAAGACTCTGCTTTGACTTGGTTTTAGCATTTGTTTTTTTACTTTGTTCCAGAACCTTTTTGGTTGAGATTTGCTTAATCTATTCAAGGTCTCTTTTTCACGTAATTTACACTTTTGCTCATGTATCTGCTTAATTTTGTTATAATTTCCCCTTTCAAAAACATTTTCTCTTCTATATTGGTCATTTAATTTATTTTTAATGCATATATTTCTAGCCTTTTTAAATTTTTGTCTAGCCTTATAACAAATCCATTAAACCAGGGTTGTTTAACTTTATTTTTACAAGATATTTGGTAGTCACATTTATGGCTAAAAGAATTATAAGCACATTCAGATAAAAAAAGATATGATCTTATCTTTCAAATGCTTATACCACAATGCAGTCTACAAGTATTTTTTCAGTAAGCATTTACTGGTTACATTGACTTTCAGATGATTGCCAGATTGAATTACAATATGGGCGTATCACATTTAAATTTGATTTTACTAAGTACATGACCTTTTTACAATGCCTTTGGAGCTGATTATGTCTACCTTCTTAGTAGTGTCTGACTTAAAGCGCCTTTAAGAATATTTAGTAGAGTCTAACCTTCGAACATTCGCGCATGTTGCGCTTCGGCATTTTGTGCAATTTAAATCTAGTCTCATAGGCCTTAGATGTTTTGTTACCCACCATGGCGTAAGTAATATGTTTTTAGACCTTTTCACCTAAGTTGTATATAAAACATCGCAATATTGTGTAAAAAGTAGGGAAAATAGCTGTTTAACTGTTCAGCATTCGTACTCGTCAGTTTCGTACTGATAAGTTTCGTACCCTTAAATTCGTATCTATTCCTGTTTTGCCTTTAGACTCGAGGTTAGTCACAGCATTATTTGTTGATTTATTGAATATAAGCATAAACATTTATTGAGCTCATTAGGAAAAGGAAGAGTGATTAGAATACACTGGTTTGTGATATAAAATGATTTAAACTGAATGATTTTTCTGCGCATGCGTCGGAAAAACTTCACAACAAAATTTCAGCGCTCTCATAAAATTTGATTATAGATCACCTTTTCTGTGGAAAAGTCACGGTATCTCTGGTGTTAGTGGTAAAGTATATCCCAAATTAACAATATTGATTGTCTAAGTGGAAAAGCTTCGTAAACTTCTCCAACCGGACTCTGTTAAAAACTTTCCGTTACGATATCCGCATACTTCCGGTTATCCGATTACTGGTACACTATGAATTCCGTTTTTTGTAAAATCTGCACCTTGATAGTTTTTATTACTTTTGTCGCCAATTTTTGTAATAGAAACCCATCTGAGGCCCACTCTAGCACAATATTAAACAGAAGTAAGGTAATGTCCTCATTTGTCAATCATAAATCGTAAAGTCTTTGTATTTTTGCCTCTGTAAACACAGCTAATAAAAGGTACCCCGACAAATGTAAATTGTCTTTTCTCTACTTGTTCTGTTTGTTGGTCCAACAGTCTTCAGACATTGAGCTAAACCCTGGACCAGTGTGTAACACACCCCAGTACCCCTGTGGGAAGTGCGATCAGGAGGTATCTTGGAGCCAGAAAGCCATCCTTTGTGACAACTGTGATCGATGGTTTCATACAGACTGCCAAGGGATAGGTAATTCAACTTATGAAAAACTGTCAGACTCCCAATTTAGCTGGTATTGTCAATGTTGCGGTAGTTGTAATTATTCCATGTCCCTAAGAGTTTCCCTAGATTCTCTTAATGATACAAATATCTACTGTCACCTTGAGTCTTCAAACCAACCCATTGAAAATGATGTTTCTCTTCAATAAGTTGGGTCTTTCCTTAGCACCTCGGGCCGGAACTTAGATCACCATCCCCTACCCCAAGCCTCATCCATCCCAAAATCAAAAGTTGCTACCCCAAATCTCAAACCTAGAGCCAGTACAAGACCTAAAAAGGTGTTAATCAATAAACAACAACGCATAACTGTCCTTAACATAAATTGTAGGTCAATCAAAAATAAAGTCCCCGAATTACGTCAGATGATCGACCAGGTAAAGCCTGATATAATCTGCTGTAGTGAAACCTGGCTCAAATCCGACATCCATACTGCTGAGATATTCCCAGACAGTTTAGGTTACACAGTCTATAGGGATGACAGAACTTACAGTCAAGGGGGAGGAGTCCTGATAGCAGTGACATGGACCCTATTGAGTCAGGAACAGCCTGATCTCAAAACAGATTGTAATATCTGTTGGGCCAAATTGAGTATACCCAGTTCCCGAAATATCTATGTCGGTTCATTCTACAAGCCCCATGAAAATGATCCAGATGCACTATCTCAGGCATGGTTGTCCCTGCAGAAAGTCTAAAAACAGTATTATATGGCTTGCAGGTGATTTTAATATGCCTGACATAGACTGGTCATCAGAATCTTTCAAGAACTCCTGTAAATTTAAAGCCCTGTATGAAAACTTCCTTGAAAATATTGCCAGTCTCAATCTTGAGCAAATGGTTAAAATTCCCACAAGAAATAATAATGTCCTAGACTTATTCCTTACTAATCTCCCATTCCTGGTATTTAATTTCAAATCCCTCCCTGGCTTAGGAAATTCCGATCATGATATCATCTTCCATGAATTAAGCATAAATAGAGATCGTCCCACTCAACATCAAAGGAAAATCCACTGCTATAAAAAGGCCAACTGGTTAAAAATGAAATCTGAATTAACAAATTTTCCAGTAAGTTCTGGGACTGCAAACATACAGACCCAAACATGGCCTGGACCGATTTTAAGCACGAACTCCATAGACTCTGTGGCTTGTATATACTAACTAAAATTACCAAATATAAACAAAATCTCCCCTGGGTTACTACTGACATACTAAAACAAATACGCAAACGTGACAAATTGTTTGCCAAACTTGTAAAGAAAATTGTAGCTCCTAAATCCGATCCCCAATTTAAGACTTTAAGGGCGATTATCCAAAGAAAAATTCGAAACTCATATTGGTCATACTTAGAGTCAGATATATTCAACAGGGATTCCCAAACAGGTCATAACAAAAAATTTTACAATTTTGTTAAACATAACAAATCTGAAAACTGTGGAGTAGCACCCCTCAAGTCTGAAGGTCAAACTTATACTAACTCAAAGGATAAAGCAAATATCCTAAACAGACAGTTTGAGTCTGTTTTCTCGCAACCATAGCCATTAAGCCTAAAACAGATTTGCAAACATGCATTAAATCCTCCCCCCCCACACACAGTATGCCCTGTATCAAAATAACAGTTGAAGGAGTTGACAAACTCCTCTCAGGTCTAAACCCCAATAAAGCTCTAGGTCCAGATCAAATATCACCAAGGGTCCTTAAAGAACTCCACAGTGAAATAGCCCCCATCCTCACATATTCAGGTTATCTTTAGAAACAGGTATCGTGCCCGATGATTGGAAAAATGCAACTATAGCACCGGTATACAAAAAGGGCAATAAATCTAAAGCCAGCAACTACAGACCAATATCCCTCACTTGCATTTTCTCTAAATTAATGGAGCACATCATAGTCTCAAACTTGATGACTTACTTTGATGAGCACAGTATCCGTAGTCCTTATCAACATGGTTTCAGGTCTAAAAGTAGTTGCAAAACTCAGTTGCTGAGTTTCTCCCAAGAAGTCTTTGATAGTCTAGATAATGGACAACAGACGAATGTCATTGTGATGGATTTCTCAAAGGCCTTCGACAAAGTCGACCATCACAAGTTAATCCTCAAACTAAAAAATATGGGTGTAAATCAACAGGTATCCACCTGGATTAGGTCATTTCTAAGCAACCGCAGCCAAAGGGTTGCAGTTGAAGGTCATACCTCCGACCATTTGCCAGTGTCATCCGGTGTCCCCCAGGGTTCAGTCATTGGACCCTGCCTGTTTCTGGCGTATATTAATGACTTGCCTGAAACAATCTAAAGTAAGACCAGGTTATTTGCCGATGACACTATAGTCTACCTGACAGTCAAAGGACTGTCAGATGCGGCCATATTACAAAATGACCTCCAAAAACTTGAACTTTGGGAACGAGACTGGGCTATGGAGTTCAACCCCGACAAGTGTGAGGTGCTTAGGGTTACCCGAAAAAAGAACCCTGTGATCTTCCCATACACCCTTCATGGAAAAACACTAAAATCAGCAGAAATTGCTAAATACCTAGGAGTAACTATCTCAAAAGAACTAAACTGGACCCACCATATAAATAACATCACCTCCAAGGCAAAAAACTCCCTAAGATTTATCCAAAGAAACATCAAAACCCAAAATTGGCAAGTCAAAACTTTGGCATATGTAATTTATGTTAGACCGCAACTAGAATACTGCTCAATAATATTGCACCCTTGGCAGAAACATCTAACCTATAAAGTTAAAAGTGTACAAAGAGCTGCGGCTAGATATGTTTGCAATAATTTTGATTTCCAAAGTAGTGTCACACAAATGTTACATAATCTTGGCTGGCCCTCCCTAGAAAGCCTGATCCTCCAATCCCGTACCCAGTATCACCTTAGCTCCTATTTCCATAGAACTATAAGGCACTGGAATAGTCTCCCATACCAGGTCAAATCCAGTCCCAGCCTAAATATCAGCTCCTTCCTAACTCCCTATATGTTTTTAATCTTAACCTTGCACTCATTAATCTGTAAACTTTTATCTTTTAACTGAGCACTTAATACTTTTTAACACAGTTTTACTGACAAGAGCCTCCCAGTTATGATCAGTATTGATTGATTGGGAGTATCATGTAGATGTAGATGAACTATGAGTGCAGGTTTGTTATGTGCTAGTGAATTGGCCAACTGCTGCTATCTAGTCACATTCTTACGTTATTTTCTGTGTATATGTTTCAGTTTTTACCACACAAGTTATGATCAATAAAGTTGATGTTTAATCCACCTCTCGTTTGTTGATCGTTGGTTCGCTATCTGCAGCCCATAGGCAGAATAATTGTTAATTTACAAATAACAAGATTTTATCATGATGTTTTCAGATGTTACTGTTTAGGAGTCTTAGTTTGTTATGTGTTTACTTGTATTTACAAAATGATACCTCTATCAGACACTGCTAAACACCACCACAATAAGAAAGTATATCATCTGTGTTGATGAAGCTTTATGGTATTTTATAATTGATTGGAATTTGATTCAAGCAATGTTAATAGAAATTCTTTTGCTTATATTTTGTTTATTAATTCCTTTCAGGTACATTATATGCTGGGTTATGGAAATGCCAAGTCAACACATAGCAGTCTGAATTGGATGTTGCACTTGTAGTTGTATACTGTCATCAACTTAGATAATGTGAAAGACTCTACATATAGCTAACACCTCCATACACAGAGCATTAAACCAAGGAAAAATAACAAACAGAAGATAATAGCCAGTGTACATGTATCTGATTTAGACATTAACACATTATTAATATGACTATACATGTGTAAATTTAGTTACACAGCATTAAAATCAAATTCCATCTGACAAATCATTCCATTTTGCATAGACGCTGTATGTTCATCTGTCAAAGACCATAGTTAATAGTTGTAATCCGAAACTCTCCAATTATGGGTTTTTCCGATATTGATGTCACGTGACCCGGTACAAACAAAAGTCAGCTGGGCGCCATATTTGACTGCGTAAAACACATCACAATATTTTAAAATGCCAACCAAATGGTGTTCTTGGGGAACTTGCAATAGTGACAGTTGATATAAAGATAAGGATTACATGCAAAATGTATCCTTCCATGCATTTCCTAAACCTACAGTAGATCTAGATCGATGTCGGATGTGGATTAAGCAGTGCGGTCGTCCTCATCGTGACCTTTCAGTTGACAAAATTAGACCTCATCACTTTGTTTGCTCGAAGGTGAGAACATCATATCTTTATTATGCAATACTATCTTTAGAAATATGAATACAGGCGGCTATTTTGCATATCTATAAAGTTGAGTATTGTTTAAATTAGACCGTGTACTAAACTATTGCTCAAGTGAAAATAATCTCCGTCACGACACATGCATGTAACCACACGTAATTAGCAGAGGAAAAACGGCTTTGTAAAACTAAATTGTCCATATAAACATGTACACTAAGCCTAATAGAGATACTGAGAATATACATAGAAAGATATATACAATATTATGTATACTTATACTATGTACATATAGTAATAAAGTCTGAATATTAACACATTATTTCTTCTGACAAAAATATGAAAACCTTACTCTACATGTACATACTTGCAAAACTTGTGTAGTTTTAAATATCTGCATGACTATCATCTAATATTGCTGCTGTAACTAATTTTTAGCACAAAAATATGTAAATCAAATGTGACGTGTACTTTTCAACAAGGACACTAGTTCCACAAAATTTTAGAATGGCACAGATATTTTGCTCAGTTTACATATTATAAATAAACTATTGCTGTTAAACAGTAAAGCTGTCATATGTACTATTCATGGAATATTATACCAATAGGTTTACAGTAAGATTATAAGTAAGATATAATACATTGTATTATATGATGTCTTATATTGTTTTTTTTCAGCACTTCTGGATGGTTGTAAGGACCCAGTTGCAGCAGTATACCCCTCTATAACCAGCACACCCAAGTCCAGGCCATATAGAAAGAGAAAAACTGAGTGCACACTAGCTACACCACCATCAGCTGTGAAACAGAACCTTATTGACCAGCCAGGCCCTGCTCTATCACCAGATGTACCAGCTGATTCTTTTCTTAGTAGTGACATTAATAATAACACTATTCTGCTGAACCTACCAGTATTTCATGATGTATTTGATGACCAAAATGTACATGTTTCTTATTCTAAAACTTAAAGTGCAAACACTATTGAACCAGTGAAATCCCCAAGTGTTAAAACAGAAAAGAAAAAATTCACAGAAAAAGTAATAGAAAATAATAAAATCTGTTTTTATTATGTAGGTATCCCAACATGACAATTATTGCTTTATTTGTTTTCATGGATTGAGCCAGCAGCACAAAAGATAAAATTGTTGGATGGTAAGCGAAAACATCTACCAGGTAGGAAGGGTGGAGAACAAAGAAGAAAGTTATCACTGTTTGAGGAAATGATTTTAAGACGAGTTAAAATAAGAAGGGGCTATGACAATAAACATCTTTCATACTTGTTTGATGTCTCAGAAAGTCATGTATGCAGAATTTTTCTAGCTTGGGTTAATCTGCTCAGCCAGTGTGTAAGTCAGCTTATCATTTGGCCAACAAAGGACATAGTTAAGGCAAATTTGCCCATTAGTTTTACAAATTATCCAAGAACGCGATCAATAATTGACTGTACAGAATATTTTGTTCAAAAGCCTTTGCGTCCTTCAGCCCAGAAAGCCACCTGGTCTACATATAAACATTCTAACACATTAAAACAGTTGATTGCAATTACTCCATGTGGAACTATATCTTTTCTATCAGATGTTTATAATGGTTCAATATCTGATGCAGCTATTGTTAGACTCCAAATTTGTGGACTTAGTTGAAGAAAATGATGACATTATGACTGATAGAGGATTTAATATTCGGCATCTTCTGTTACCAAAGAAGGCTACTTTAAATATACCTGCTTTTAAACATGGTAAAGTGCTCGGTTCTAAAGCTTTGAAGAGGTCGAGATGCATTGCTAGAGTGAGAATTCATACCTCTAAAATTTAGATTTATTTTGTTTCAAATAACAAAAATTGTAGCCGTTTTGTGTAACTTTCAGCCAAGTCTTGCTTAAGCAAACAATTTTTAAAATGTACTGATCAAGTGTTTTTCCTGTATCATCTATAGAATAACTTGTATTTGATACAAAGTAGAGTATAATTGCTATGTGATGATAACAATGTTAGATTTACTATTAGATTTTATTATATTGTTTGTGTATTCATTACATATAATTAATGTTAAATTGAATCTTCCAAAACCAGTATATAAAGATCACTTACATGTAATAAAACAAACACAGTATGCATGGTTTGATAGTTTATGTTTTCAACATTAACATATTTACATATATGACTGCTGATGGTGAATAACATGTGAACAAATATCTACTGAAAGGTTGAGCTGTTGTAATGCATGTATAATACATGTATAATATATGTTGTTCTAGACTAATTTAACAGTAAATTGTATTAATATTTGTAGTAACAGATCTAGATCTCAGTATCTCTGCCTCACAAGCTCTTCTCCTCCATGTACAGGGCTTGAATGTACAAGTAGTCTTTCTTTCATCATGTTGGAAATCCAACACTTCAAACAGTGTTGCCAAAACATGTCTGCAATAACCATCTATCCTGTAAGATAATTTGAAAGAAGTTAAAATATTTGAATGATAAAATTGTTAAAATATTATTTTTTGAAAGCGGATGATTTCATCTTCCTTACAATGTTTCATCTTACCACATAAACACCTTGGTACATTCTGTGTACATGCAAGTCTGAGTGGTACAGAGCCCATATTTTTATAGCATTATGTTAATTCCACAAGTAAAAAAGGTAAAGAAAAATTAACAACTTTAATTGGGAAAGTAGCTATTAAATGATGTATGCCTAACTTACCCTCCTTTACATGTACAGTAGGCTGAATGAATGCTCCCTGAAGATTCAAGTATAACCCAGCACTGATAATATTTAAGGCTGGTAGGAGGGTCTTTGTCCTTGTCTTACTCTGGCCAACAGTGCTATGTTGTCTGAAAGAAACCAATTTCTACACATTATTAACTAAATATGCATATTATACAGTACATGTATACAGGGTAAAAAATGTGCACACTGACTGGGACTAGAACCTGGGCCCCTCAGAATACATTTTGCTGCTCTACAGAGCTATATGGATGCTTACGCAAAATTTCTCCTAGTTAGTGAACAGTTATATGTCATATCTAACAATTAATAGTTCTTCTGATATATACTTTTATCTTAACAAAGACACACAGTGTATATAAGAATACTCTATATAGTAGATCTAGAACAGTACCTCAATTATCTATAAACCTGTAACAGAGAACTAACTTGGTGTGTCATATTTTGCTGATGATAGGCTGCTGACATATCCATCTTTGAACATGGTGTACCTATCCAGTTTGTAATACTCTCTTAATGACTCAAGTGAAAACCCTTCGTGGTCTAGGAGAAAGTTGTAGATATCAAAAATAGAAATAGATTGTAACAAAGACATGTCTTCTGTCCTGACAATTAACTGAGGATTAACTAAGGTTTGTCCATTAACATTAGCATTAACACATAACTTCATCCGTAACACCTCCTCTCTATCTTCAACTAAGCCATCCGGGTCGACCTCGATATTGACCTCTGCAGCACACTTACAAAGATCGATAAGTTCGACCTTTCTACAATTAGCAAATGTGACACCCCGTCCGTAGCACCGGGTTGCGGTCAATTCGTAACCAAACCAATTTGTCACCTGTAGGTGCACATAGTACTGTGAAAATTCGTTCTCTTAAAAACTATGACAAGGATGATTTTCAGAAAACTGTGTTAAATGTTGACTGGAGCTCTGTTTTATTAAGTGATAATGTTTTAGAGGCATGGGATTCTTTTAAGAGCACATTTTTATCTGCTATAAATGATATTGCTCCTGTAAAACAAATTAGGATTAAGCAACGCACAGAACCATGGGTAACACAAGAAATCTTACAAAGTATCAATGACCGGGATAAGGCTTTTCATGAGTATATAAAAGAAAAAACTATTGATAATTTAGAGAAATTTAAGAGTTTGAGAAATAAGGCACAGGACTTGATAGGAAAGGCTAAACAGTGTTTTTCCAAGGATAAACTGGAAGAAAATAAATTTGATTCTAAGTCTCTTTGGAAGGCACTTAAAAACCTTGGTCTACCTTCAAAAAAGTCACACTCATCCTCTTCTACAAATAAATGTATTGGTCTGAAATTGGATGAGAGCAATGAAATATGCTTTGATAAGAAGACAGTCTCTGAAAGTTCAATGTTTTTTACACAACAGTAGCTTCTAAACTTGTTGATAAATTACCTAGGTCTCTTAATAAGTTTGGAAGGAATTTTGTTTTTAGATTTTATTCAGAGAAGGGTGTTATTCCAAATAGTTTTTCATTTTCATTAATGTCTGAAAATATGATTTTAAAATATCTAAATAAGGTCAGTGCTAATAAGTCAACAGGATTGGATGGAATTCCCTCTAGGTTTGATAGGGATAGTGCTACAATTATTGCATGTCCACTCACACATATTGTAAATTTATCTCTTATCCAAGGCATTGTACCAGATGAATTCAAATCAGCAAGAGTTGTGCCTCTTCATCAGAAAAATGACAAAACTGAAGTTGGGACTTACCGCCCTGTGTCAATTTTAAGTATTATCTCCCAAGATTTTTGAAAAAGTTGTTTTCATCATATCTTAAAGATAGAAACTTACTTTATGAATTTCAGTCTGGGTTCAGAAGTGGATTTTCCACTGATACTTGTCTTATTCATCTCTCAGATTATATGAAATTCGAAATTGATAAAGGTCATTTTATAGGTATGGTGTTGCTCGACTTCCAGAAGGTGTTTGACACAGTGGACCACTCTATTTTAATCATGAAACTTGAGGCCATGGGTCTTGGTAAGGATATCCTGCGTTGGTTCAGGTCTTACTTGTTACAGAGACAGCAACTTGTAGATGTCTCTGGTACGTATTCTAGTCCCTGCACAGTAACATGCGGAGTTCGGCAGGGGTCCATATTGGGTCCTCTTTTATTTTTAATTTATGTTAATGACATGGCTGCAGTTGTCAAGAATAAACTACTGCTGTATGCCGATGATTCAGCTGTCCTAGTATCTGATAAAAATGTATCAGTTATCGAAAACAAATTGACAGAAGACATGGCTTTGATCAGTCAGTGGTTAGTTGATAATAAGTTGTCACTACATTTGGGAAAGACTGAAACCATTTTATTTGGATCTAAGCCCAAACTCAAGTCTCATTAAAATCTTCATGTCATTTGCAATGGTCAGGATATCAATTCAACTTCTGCTGTTAAGTATCTGGGGGGCTGCTTTAGACCAGAGCCTATCGGGTGAGTCCATGGCCAGTTCCATTATCTCAAAGGCTAATGTCAGGTTAAAGTTTTTGTACAGAAAACAGGCATATCTTACTGAACATACCAAACGTCTGCTGGTTTTATCCCTTATCCAATGTCATTTTGACTATGCCTGTGCCTTTTGGTATCATGGTCTAACTAAATACTGGAAAGATAAACTCCAGGTTTCTCAAAATAAGCTGATCAGATTTATACTTAACTTGGAACATAGGTCTCACATTGATTTGGAACATTTCGTCTCTTTGAACTGGTTACCTGTATCTAAACGTGTTGAGCAAATTACTTTATGTCATGCTTACAAGGTGAAAAATGGACTTTCACCAGGTTATATGAGCCAGTATTTAGTATCTCAGGAGTCTGTCAGTACTTAAAATACAAGAGGTAGAAAAAATGGGTCATTTGCTCCACCCAAGGTAAAGGGGTTTGGTCAAAAGTCATTTTCCTTTTTAGGGTACAAGTTTTGGAATATGTTGCCATGTTCTATTATAGGCCTGACAACCCTGACAGCATTCAAAAGGGCGGTAAAAGACCACTTCCTACAATTATTGTAACTTATTCTTTCCTTAGTAAGTGCAATTTATACTGAATCATATCTGTGATAATTTCTGGTCAGTATTTTTAACCTTGTAGTAATTTCATTGTAAATTATGATGTTGAATAGATGATTTGTTTCAACATATCTGCTAATAGTTGAGCATTTCATAGTAGTCATATGAGATAATATAAGAAATGTAACAGCTGAGTACTTTTTTTAAATATTTAATTTTTACCTCAGATCATCCTCTCATATTCATGCCTCTCTATGTCAGACCATCTCTAAGAAGGACCACAATGGAAATAAGGGATTTAGTTCCCTTTATTGTGTCATCCTTAATATTGATTATCTGGCATGGTTCATTACACAGCATTATTTATTATTTTAATATTTAATAATTTGATAATTTCCTAGCTTATAAATGGTATGTTCTAATAGATCTATATGATCAAATTTTATACTAATATAGCAGGAAATCATAAAATGATAATTGTTAATTTATTTGTGATATATTTATTATATATTATTTAATCATGATATGCTGTTATTACCATGTTGATGCTCAATATTGAAATAAATCTATCTATCTATCTATCTATCTATCTATCTATGCGGTCAACAAAAATGTTAACAACATAAGGTAAAAATTACACTGATCTAATTTGTCATCATCAACATTCATTGTTGTGTAACCTAGATTGAACATGATTAATATGTATGTCATGCAATTATATACATGTCAATGAAGAAATGATGCAATGTAACATACAAAGTTCACATACACAGTGTTCTTGTAATGGTTGCTGTTGGAACAGTACCAATTAATAGTTTGACTGCAGCAAATTCATTACTTTTATTTCAGTTTTCAAGACATGCACAAGTCCAAGTTGGAATTTTACTGAAAATATGGAATACCCAATGTAATTGGGGCCATTGATGGCTCCTTAATACCAATAAAAGCACCCAAGCATGATGAAGCTGCGTATTTGTGTCGCAAGGGTTTTCATGCCATCAACATACAGGCTACTGTAGATTATGATATGCGGTAAGATATGCATGTTAAATATTTTTATTGAAATATGTTGCATTGGTTCACAGTAAATATTACATTTCATCTTACATTCTTGTTCATAGCCTAGAGCATTATAGAAATTCAACATAATAACCAATGTTAATATGCTTATATTAATACACAATATATTGAAATTAGTATATTGTACTTTTACAGAATCACAGACATTGTATGCAAGTGGCCTGGATCTCAACATGACGCTTTCATTTTTGAGAACAGTGGCTTGAAGGTAAAAAAATATTTCCACAGATATGCTAACTCTAAGCACATATTACATACCATACATCTTTAGCATTTTTGTATTTTGCCTTCCTAATGATGTGTTCAACATCACATCTAAAATGTATTTTACAGGCAAGACTGGAAGAATCCAACTTCGATGTATTACTGGGAGACAGTGGATACCCACTTAGGAAATACTTAATGACACCATTACTTAATCCTACCAACGATGCTGAAAATGCTTACAACAAAAATCACATGAAAGGACATTCTGTTATTGAGCACACATTTGGTGTGTTAAAGTCCAGATTTCGGTAATTATTTACGTAATTCATACCCCATAATTGAGCGTAATTGAGTATATGTAAATTATTGAATATTCTTATACTAAGCAGACTGGATGTCATGTCATTTGCATTTCATGGTTTATGTACTGATTTCCTGATTCATACAACAACATTATCTAATGTCATGTTTGATAATTGATAAACAATGAGCCTCATCAGAATGTATCAGAAAATTCAAATAAGTCTGATTTCTTTCAGATGTCTTCACAAAAGTGGAGGAAATATGCTGTTTACTCCTGAAAAGGCATGCAGGGTGGTGTTGACTTGTGCCAAGCTGCACAATATGTGTTTAGATATGAATTCCCCATTACCTGACATTGTCAATGAAGACAGCAATGAAACTGTACAAATTAGCAGGCAGTTGCCTATTGAACAATGCATGCAATGTGCAGAATGAAATAATACGACTGTTTATGCATAATTAAAACTGTAGTGACATATCTGTATATGAATTTAGCACTGAACCATTTTCTTTGAATCTGTGTGATGAATCTTTTATACATACTATTTGCTTGATGTATGTCTTCAAATATGTAACAATTATTTCCATAAATCACTTTATTTTCAGTATAAAGCATTATATATTTGTAAATTGTCTATAAATTCTTTTATTTAATTTTAAGCAACAACTTTTTGATTATGAGGCTAAAGTTTATATATTTCAAGCATAACTAGTAAAGCATTTAACAATGTACAATCTTCCCTGAGTACACATTTCTGTCAAGTGTGACTATCTTGAACAACCCGACCATTCAATGGATTAATTGACATGCACAATTTGACATGAAAATGTAGAAACTGCAAGTTTCATTATTTTGCAGTTATGAATAGTCTGTCTGATGTTACATGTGAAAGACTTGATTGTTCCTGAGTTTGCATTATATCAAGGACAATACATTAATAGCTGTTCCTTCTCTCTTGTTTCTGAGAACAAAGTTCTTAAATATTTAAATAAGATGAGTGCTGATAAAGCTACTGGGATGAACAGTAACCCTGCAAAATTTATTGTTGATGGTTCATCTTTAATTGCTAGCCCTCTAACTCATGTTATTAATTTGTCATTGAAGGCTTATTTAAGGACAATACATTAATAGCTGTTCCTTCTCTCTTGTTTCTGAGAACAAAGTTCTTAAATATTTAAATAAGATGAGTGCTGATAAAGCTACTGGGATGGACAGTAACCCTGCAAAATTTATTGTTGATTGTTCATCTTTAATTGCTAGCCCTCTAACTCATGTTATTAATTTGTCATTGATACAAGGATCTGTACCTGATTATTTAAAATCAGCAAGGGTTATTCCATTGTACAAGAAAAACAACAAAACTGAAGTTGGCAATTGCAGATCAGTGTCTCTACTAAGTGTGATATCAAAAGTTTTTGAAAGGGTTGTTTATGACCAAGTGGGAACATACCTCAATGATAAAGACTTGTTATATAATCTTCAGTCTGGGTTCAGAAGTAGATATTCCACTGAAACCTGTCTCATTCATTTAACTGATCTCATACGTTTTAAAATAGATAAAGGTAATCTTGTTGGTATGGTTTTACTAGACCTATAAAAAGCATTTGATACTGTTGACCAAGCTTTATTAGCCATGAAACTTGGAATAGATAAAATACACTGGTTTGATTCATACTTAAAATCAGTTCAATCACGGTTAATAGATAATAAACTGTCATTGCATCTTGGTAAAACGGAGTCCATTGTTTTTGGTTCCAAACTTGATCTAAAAAAGTGTCAGTCATTAAATGTTACTTGTAATGAAACTTCTATTCAGTCAACTACTTCTGTTAAATATCTTGGTGTCACACTTGACCAGTCATTGTCCTGTGATAAAATAGTTATTTCAGTAATAAATAAAGCTAATGCTAGACTGGAATATCTTTGTAGGAAAAGTATCTTTCTTAATGAACAAACAAGAAAGCTTATAGTCTCTTCCCTTACTCAGTGTCATTTTGATTATGTTTGTTCTTTTCGGTATCAGGACTAACTAACAAAACATTGGAAAAATAAGTTACAGGTCACCCAAAACAAGCTGATACATTTTGTACTAAATCTTGATCATAGGGCAAATATAAGTGAAGATCATTTTATACAACTGAATTGGTTACCTGTAGATAAAAGAGTAGAACAAATTGTTTTGTATAATGTTTTTAAGATAAAAACTTATGTAAGCCCAAAGTACCTCTGCACTCATTTTATGTCTCATGATTTGGTTCATTCATATGGCACCAGATTCAATCACCATGGATATTATGTTGTTCCTAAAGTTGGTTCTTTTGGTTTAAAATCATTTTCCTACACTGGTATAAAATTGTGGAATTACCTTCCAGTCCATATTAAGAATATTAATCAATTTGGTAAATTTAAATCTGAGGTCAAACAGCATCTTTTAAATAGTATTTAATGTTTACTGTGAAATTCATATAAGAATTGTGATACCTTTTTAGTTAATATATCCATATTTTTATTTTTATTATTATGTTCATAAATAGTTGTTGTTATCTTATCTAGAAATTAATATTTATCTGCATTTGCCTCTCTGGCTCAAATTCTGTATAGAAGGACCACAATGGAAATAAGGGGTTTCCCCTTTTTTTGTCATCCCTGGTATGGAAAGTTGACTATCATGACTACCGCTATTTATTAAATTTATTTTTTTTTTTTTATTTTAGTGTAAAAAATTGATGATATTTAAATTATTTACTATATTTTTAAACTTTTTTCATTAAATATTTCTATGTATTTTCAATTTTGGCAATCTAATGTATGTGATATATGTACCATGTTTTATATGCTTCTTATACTGAAATAAATATATATATATTATTTTACATTCAATGCACTTATTTTCTATTTACATTGGAGATCACTAACAGGATCTCTGTCAAGTAAGTGATCTGCCTTACATTAAACTTGTTGCAATATTGTTATGTGGTTTATGTTGCAGAAAGAAATAAAATATCATGATTTGTTACTACAGTGTTAAGCTCTTTTATTTTACTTTGATCCGTGAGGAGATTTTCTGTTTGAAAAGTTTAATCTTCACTATTACATCAGTAATTGTTTTCTTGTAACAGATACAAAAAATATACCTAAGTGTTATTATAAGTGAAACAAAATAGATACCACACGAAACTTTCACTACTTACTGCTAGAATTCACAACAGCATTCGTAAGGTAGACTGTGTGACATGTCTCCAAACACATATTATCACGGTATTTTATATTCTATCACCAAGAACAGGTTTGTTTGCATAAGTGTAAGACATTTTACTGTCATTTAAAAAATTGAATCTGCAGGTAAAAGATGGATCGGTCGGGTAACCGGAAACAAACATATTTTTTCAGGCCTAACTGAAAAATTCTTGAAAAACGGCGTTAAACCCCAGCAGCAATAAATGCAAACAAATTAAAAAAAACTGTGATGATTTGATGAAGCTACTTGGATACTTGGAAATGGAAATATTAAGGCAATAGAACACCTCTTACATTATCAAATTAATTCATTTTTGATTTCCATATGCATGTACATTTTCAAACCCGTGAAATACAAGTGTTCACCTTAATTTTCTTCTTTATTATCAATTAATATGAAGTAAAAGTAGGAGAATACTAAATTGGCTTAACATTAAGTAAGATCTTTCAACATCAACGAGCAGAAAACCACAAGATGTGGTGTGAAAAGAAGTTTTCTGTCAAGTATATTGTAGCTTCTTCGTGATGACGATAAAAGAGTCTGGTTTTCCACATGTCGTAAAAATGTTGGCACTGGAATGTCGTCACCTGAATTCCATATTGTTCTAAGTGGACAGAAGTATTTTTTCAGAAAATCGACTTTAAAGATTTTTATTTTCAGTTCTCCATAATGGCTGAACGTAAAATGTTCAGTTTTGGTATACATTTTCTTTGTATACATTTTATTGTGCATGTAATTTTTACCTATATATTCAGAGTAATTAAGAAGAAATCAGAAATGCAAAATATGAAAGTTACATTTTTATTAGAACATTTAACATTTCAGGTAAATTCCACAATGTTCTACGAAGATAGAACATTAAAGACTTAGTGAAACATTATTTTTGTGTTGTACAATGTTATATCTGACAGCTTTCCGCTTAAACTTCAATAATGGACTGATATCAAGTGTAGTAAGATAAAACTCTTTGCACACCCTAGTTTTAATTTGATCCTTTTCATTAAAAAGATAATATTTATACGAAAAGCTTTTTCTTGAAACACTTGATTTACCTTTTGAAACTTTTTGTGACCTCTCTGTTGTGGTAGAATAATATAATATCTGATTTCCAAAATTCATCAAAAATCCTCTTTCTATCTGTATCAGAGAAATAATGGCTGGACTTAAATCTACATTTCCCTAGGCAATCTTTCTTCGTTATAACTTCTCGCTGTCTCCTTATCTTACCGGCAGAATTAATATGCTCTTCACCGGACTGGAACTTTCTCTTTCTTATGTTCTTCTGCCAGTTACATTCATTTTTCACTCGTTTTCTCCCTCTGGGTTTCTCTGTTTGTGTAGCTACAGATTCGTATTCAACCTCATCACGGTCACCAACATTCTCATTTTGCTGGTTATCAATATCTTCATTTCTAACAAACTGCGGCATAACACTGTCGCTGCTCTGAGCAACTGGTGATTTGCTTTGAATATTATCATTTTCATCAACACTATCAATGGTCTGGCTTTCTTGTCCCATTAAGTTTAGATTTAAGTATGTTTTACCACTATCTTCAATTATGAGGTTTTCATTAGGTTCTGTTTTGTAAAACACTTTCATCAGGCACTATGTCATGTAATACCGGTATACTTTCCGAAATATCAGTATCTTCACAGTTACACAAATTTAAATTATGGTCTGTTTCCTGTACCCCTTGGTATGTTTCAGTGTCACTATGAACAACATTTAGACAATTTTCCGTTTCTAGGTTGTCTGTATAACAGTCAGTATCATTACTGTCTTCAGTCACGAGGTTAATTGTGTCAAAAAGACTGAGTCTATACATTTTGAATAACTCTGATCGAACAATCCAAATATCTGTCTATGATTCTTTCTTTGAATTCGGCTTGGTCAATTGTATCATCTAAGGATAACTGGAAATAAAACATTGTTTTGTACTGTTCAGACAAGATTTCTTTTATACCAGTAACATCCAGGGCAATTAAAGCAGTGTTTCTGCATGTTTCTATCAGAGAGGAGGGTGTGATTCTTGTAAAGGCTGCATTCAGCTGGCTGAGATTTCTACAGCTTGTAATGACACTGAAATCATCATCTACCAAGTTGCTACATTCAGAAATTACAAGTATTTCTAATTTTGGGCAATCTGTCAGGAAACATATTGTTGATATAGGGCATTGGCTCAAATTCAGCCAGAATAAATTGAAACCATTGAAGTGTGTACAGAAAAGTATATCTATGTCAGGAACTTTACAGGTGAATGTTGTATACGGTATCATCATTGTCTGAAATTGCCTTGAATGCTTCAAAATTCTAAGAAGATCATTTCCTGATATTGTCAAATGATGTTTGAAGTCAAAATGTCTCCAAAGCACTGAATACCTGTTTATTATGTAGTCCAATCTCTTAGAAACTCTACATGCAGTCTGCAACAAGAACTGTATATCAAGCTTGCTCAAAATGTGAATAAGAACTCCATCTGGTAGAGAAGTAAGTGATGCCCTGAAAGAATAAATATATTAAAAGTATTGTAGTTCCTCCCAAACAATCTGCACCTTTTTTAAACAAAAGTTGAAATGATTTAGATTTCTTTAGCATATACACTATCCGAAAAAGTTATCCGTACTACTGGTAAACTCCACATAAACAATTGTGCATTAAAGATTAAATGCACCCGCATTATAGAATATAGAACGCGGGTCATGTATAAATGTTCAAAATACAATATATTAGGCAAATGCTATCTTTATCGAAACAACATACTTACATATTTTGTGAAATTTCATGGTGTAAACTGAACTGAAAATAAATACATGCGGACACTGTAAATAAAGCGTCACGTGGTATGATCCTGCACAGCTCATTGGTCTAGAAGATAGAATATATTGGAATTAAAGCTTTTGTCATTTTCTGAGATAGAACAAAATTGAATTGTCATTAGCTTTCTTGAAATTGAAGATTTACTATTCTATGTTACATAGTCATGTAG
This sequence comes from Lutraria rhynchaena, assembly GCA_008271625.1. Taxonomy (NCBI): domain Eukaryota; kingdom Metazoa; phylum Mollusca; class Bivalvia; order Venerida; family Mactridae; genus Lutraria; species Lutraria rhynchaena. Next base: position 37,957 of record VIBL01000477.1, read on the forward strand.
GGCTTGTCCTAAGCTTTCCAATGGTATAAATATCTCAATTTTGCAAAAAATGACGATAGAACATTATGGAATTGAGGCGACGATGTGTCTGCCAATGTTCAGCAATTTAACACATACAATCCACGACTTGTACTGAATCCAATCAGGTTTTTGAAAGATATGACATTTCAAAAGAAGGATTAAAATATCTACTTAAATTAGGACAAAATATAACCCTGTATGAATATTGTGAAATATAACAATTGAAAATACCGGAAATCGCAAAACAATAAACATTTATATCAGTTATCAACAACATTATAAATACCTAAGATCAATTTGAATGGTATATAGGGCACGAGGTTGTTAACATATTTACGTGTAATTTTCGCTAACTCGTAAACAAGAAGTGTGCTGTTTGTTTCACATTCTTATCACACAAACCTCACAATTAATGCATGTTAGTCAATGGTAAACAATGCAACTTATGATTGTGTATTTTTTCAAATGAATCTAAGCCACGTGTGCCCTGTATTTATATTATATAGAAGAATTCAGTGAAAAACAATCGAAATTCGGAATTAATGTTATTCAACAATCCTGTATGTATCGCGCCGCCCGTGTATTGATTATTTTTAGACGCTTTTGTTCGAAAAAAAAACGTGCTATATTATTAACAGTTTAGGTCAATTTGAATGATATATGGGTCGCGGGTTCAGCTTACATATTTCACGGACAGTATTTTGTTGAAAACACGCTAAATTATAAATGATACAATTTAAAATGAAGATATATGTTTATTTCACATACTTATCACACAAACGTCACAATTCATGCACGTTAATCAATGGTAAACAATGCGAAATCTGTTTGTATATATTTCAAATGAATCTGTACAAGCCCTGTGTGGCCTGTATATAGCTTATAAACAAGAACTCATTGAAAAACAATCGAAATTTCGGAATTAATGTTGTTCAACATCAGTATATATACACGTTGCAATTTATTTTTTAGATGATTTTGTCCACTAAATGCACTACATTAGAAATACCTAAGATCAATTTGAATGGTATGTAGGTCACAAGATTTGTTTACAAATTTAGGTGTAATTATGGGGGTGAAAACACGCTGAACTTTAAATTGATCAGATTCAAATGAGCAATATACATGTGGTCGCAGCTCACCTGTACTTAATTTATGTGCAAGATTTTATTTTATACGGCTCAAAAGGATGAAATTAACCTTAGACACTACTGGCAAATATCACAGGTGCTCTGTGTATTCACTTATTGTTGTGATATTGGGTTGAAAATCGTCAAAATGCTCAATGTCTTCGATAAAATCAGCTGTATAATGTTGCGGATTTTTTTTTACTTTTCTCATATACAATATTTTGACTAAATTCCCTATTTTATGAGCACTTTTGATGAGAATAAATTGTAAACAACTACTTATATTTCTTTGTAGGTCATTTTTTCACTGAAACATCCTAATTTGTGGATTAATTTTGGATTAAAATGAGCCATATTATGTCATACTTCTTAATTGACTTTTTAATGTACTTGATTAAGAACTTCTTTGATACACGAACGTAATCGTCATTGAATTATTCCATTCAAACTAAGACCATATATACAATATTGTGTATAATGGTCTCAGATTCAAATAATTGGAAACAATCCTTTACGCATTTTTGTTTATCGTAGAAACATTATTCTACCATAATCATCCCCGTGAATTAACTCATTCTTTGCATATGAATTTAAAACACCCTGTCGTTCATTTTGTTTTTGGTTTTGGAACGTTGGTTTGTTATCGTCCTCACATATATCTATTTTGGAAATCAGTAGTATACTCCTGATGCATGGAAACACATAAGACCACAAGGCTTCAAGTCAGCCCGGATGTTGTGATATGCCTTTTCACCCTGAAATTCAATGGTAAAATAGTAAACTATGAGAGAAAGAACGAAGCACAAGTGTTTAAGTGTAACAGGGCTGCATTATATTATTATATGTGCTGATGGTAGTTTGTATGACCGTCAGCCCGATTAGCTCAATTGGTAGAGCAGCTAACTTGCAAGCAGAAGGTTGCAGGTTCGAGCCCCGCATCAGTAACTTTATTTTCTGCCTCCTATCACATAAGTACTGGCAATTACGTACAACGCACAAGTAATTTATTACTGACATTTAAAGATAAATCACTGATGGTTACAAGTAAGTATATCGTACAAGTAACTATGCAATGAGAGTGAAGTGCGAAACACAAATAATTAAGTGCAGATAATTAAGGACAAAACGCTAGAGTAATTAAGTATGGATCATTAAGTACAATGCACAATTAATTAACCACAGACTGTTATGTCAAATAACAAATAATATAGCACCGGAAATTATGTACAAAATACAAGTAATCAAGTAAATGTTATTAAGTTGAAAGCACAAGTAATTACGAAGTAGTTTGTTTTGTTTATATGTGACATATTGTCACTGGGGTTTAACCGTTTTTCAACAATTTTTCAGTTATATACGGTGACCGGGTCACCTAACACGTTTTCCTAGACTGTATACTGAGCCGGCAACTTCTGCACGTATAGAGGAAAATCAATATAATTGTCAATTTTCATAGAAGGGTATGACCTGCTGCAACCGGGATTTGAACCCTTATCTCCGGGTTACAAGTCCAGCGCACTAACCACTGGATCATGTTCGCGGCCATATTTTCTACTAAAGTTGCAGTTCACAAGTGAATAAGCAATGAAAGGATACATTTGTTTTTTCTTTGTTATTTTATTCAAAAGAAATACTATAAACTGACACAAACAATATGCATTTTGATAAATGCAGTAAAAGCTCTATAGTAAGTTCAGTTATGTTAATATAAAGTATTAAATCCATTGAACCACTAAATGTCAATACAATACCCTGCATTTCTCTTGCACGTACTTGCCTATACACAAGAACGTAGCTGAGTCCACATTATTTAAAAAAATGAAATGAAAGATAAAAAAAATAATAATAATTGGTACAAATTATACAGGGATGGTCCTTCAAAACCAGGTTTGCATACAGGATCCATTTTCTTGCATGCAAAGCTTAGTCATGTATCTTTTACAACAATTCCGATCACAATGGTCACCATACATACCATCTTTACAACCTTCTGAACAGTGTCCATTTTCATGTTTACAACGATTATTCAAGCATCCCTCATTACAATTCTTTATACAATAATCACTACGGAAACCCTCTTCACAGCCTAAACAGACGCCTTTGTCTCTGTCACAACGTGAATTATGACAGTTTTGCGGACATGGAGCATACATTTATCACAGTCTGTAGAAGAGGAACACTTATTGCAATGTCCATCATTTATACAACATATATCACCTGAATACGATGGTTTGCATGACTGACAATGACTTTGGTCAGTGCAAGTTTTGCAAGTGTCAGGACATGCATTTCGGCATGTACTGCTCACATTGTAGAAACCGTCTTGACAAGAAGAGCAGACACCAAGATTTTCACACACACACAATTTCCCGGACGTGATTTAGAACAATCCTGTTTTGAGCCGTCGTTGTAATAAGGAGGGTAACATTCCTGACATCGGGTTGCGGATGTGCAATTTTTGCAATTCTATGGACAATCTACGCAGCGTTTGTCGTTGATGATGTATTTCTTTTCACCACATGTTGAACAGTTTTGTGCATGTGTTCGGTTACCAGTCACACATTCATTGGCACATTTGTTGTAGCATTTATATCCTCCATAACCAGCAATACAACCACTTGTACAGTAATCATCAATATAATATCCAGTATTATATTCTCTACTACATTCCTTCTTCAACAACAACCACAACTTTCACATCCTGGTTCAATTCCTTTTGCATCTTCAAATTGTTTAATAAAATAAAATACTTGACTAATTCATCCGAAAGTTACAATCATAATGATTATCTTTAAAGCACATCAAAGTACCAGTTAATATTTCAGTCAACTCCGTATATATGCAGTATATATATTTATGACTTTATATTTTATACTTATATTTAAGACTTTATATTTCAAACTTAATAGTTTAAAAGAGCATTGTATTTTATGACACTTATTTTAAATAAGAGTTAAGCATTATACATTACATGAACAATTTAGTTTATATTATTTCATACTTTTGACGCGGCATGTGTAATTCATAATGTACCTTAAATTCATAACGCTTTGTTGTTTTTCATTTGCCTATTGTATATACAAGCAACTGAAAAATTAATTTGAGTTTAACTTACATGAATTTACCAGGACAAGAATTCCAAAACATGTGTAATCATTGTTTTCAGAAAAGAAGAACGTAAAATCCATTCAACAAGGAATTCTTCTGTACGTATTTTGATGAATGCGAGAATTTCAACACTACGTTCAAGTTAAACCTCCAATTTCGTGGTTAGTAGTAGTATAAAAACAGTATTCTCGCGGCCATCTTGTTAGGTGGGATAGGTGGGATAGACCACTATCCAACGTTTTGATTGGTTAATGAGCCCCTCGGCCATGTTGTTAGGTGGGTGGTCGCAGGTGGGTGCTATCATTATGGATCCGCCATTTTTAGCAGACGGTCTTTAACGGTAATTTTGTTTGAAATCTTTTTAAAACGATAATTGCGAGTTTGTCATTTGTGATTCAATGGTTGATTTACAGCATTCATCTTAATGACAATATGTCTAACTATGCGCGTGACTCTTTTTGGATGAATGAAGAAGAACGTCAACCATGGGCAGATAATGAATTAATTGGTTTTATTTTCCATTTATAACAAAATCTTTCTTTGCTACGTTTCATCCAATTATAGTTCACACAATTATTATATTATTCACAGTATTTTTGTCTTTTATGACCTTTTCACAACCATAGGGAATTTCTGAATTATATTAAAGTTGGTTCGAGCTTGTAAATTTTGTTTCGTTCATACCAAAAAAAGAAGATCAAAATAAATTTCAAAAGTAATTTATCTATTTAAGTATCCAGTTTATGTATAAGATAATTAGTCTGAGTGTAAAACCCATAGTGAAAGGATGTCTCAAACCAGTGTTGATTCTGCCTTCGAAATTCATAGTCTATTTTCAAATGAACAGATTACATCAGAGAGCGACGAAAGTGTATCAAAAATAGTTAAAAAACGTATGCAAGCAATTAAAAAATGTGGTCTTCTATGCATGATGATAATCACTTGTATAACACCGGGACTGGTTATAATAGCAAGTTCACCTCATTCTGTGAAACAACTAGACACCACACAGCTGAATGACATCATTTTCAACCAAACAGCGTGTGATTTCATGAAACAATTCTACCTAAGTGAAAGTATTTATCGCACAGTTTGTGATCGAAACAACTTTGTTCTTCTAGATATCAGACGTTTTTACAACCAAACAGCTTCTATTAAGGGAATCTCATTAAATGTTGGCCAGTGGTTTCAATTAAAGCAATCTATCCACTCCATCGATGTTGTTATTTCACAAGCAAAGAATGGACATTAGACATTTGTGTTGACAATGAATTTTCTTCTGAGACATACTATAGCATTTTTAATTATACCCTCAACAGATTTTTTTAAAAATAAATACATATTTAAATAAATACATAATTACAGGAAATTATGTTTCTCATTTTTCACTGGTAAACACTTTTGATTAACAAAATGTGTTTCATTCTTTATTATTATCACATCATTTTTTAACCTTTGAATGCTTAATTGCTTTCATCATAAGAAAAAAAACACCCGCACCATATGTTTACCACGTTACTGGTGTAATTTTCATACTTTTATTTGGAGTCTATTCACTACTGGAGACAGGTAAAGACGGGATAAAGAAATCATAACTGATATTTATCTGTAAAATTATTGAACATCTATTTAACAGGAATGATCATGCCGTCAAAAACAGATACTCATCTCATTTCACTGTTACAATAACAAAAAAGAAATTGATATATCTCCATACAAACTGACTCTAGGGTCAATCACATTACATTTACCACCTGCAGTCATCCAAGCAGATATTTTTTCATCGACTGTCTTTCACATAAAATAACGACAACACTTTTGTTAATTTTTATTTTTTATTCATAATGAACAACTACGTAAAACATTAACAATCAAATTTTATAAAATTGTCTTTTAAATAGTCTAAAATAGATTGTATAGAAAAAATGTTGATTAGGAAAAATGACAAAAAAATATTCAAGTAGAAAAAAATTGGTAAAAAAATTTGAAATCAAGTTATGAAATATTACAGTAAAAAATTGTAAAGAAAATGTTTTGAGAAAAAAACACTTTTAAATATGATTAGTCATTTTGTAATTTGAAAAGCAGATAAAAAAGCAATTTTCAAAACACTAAAAAAATGAGTTGCATCATTAAAAATAAAAAGTAAAAAAGTTACATCAAAAAGATACATCTAAAACATCATCAACAATAAACAGTATATAAAATAATCACAGTTTATAAAAACATACAGTTAAATATTTTTTATTTCAATCACTTATGAAAGAAAGATATGTACAAAAACATAACAATCGCAGAATAAATTATTTATAAACTCTCCCTGATTCATCAAACATGTAAAACAACCAAGAAAATTTTTCAAGTAGAAAAAAGTAAAAAAAAAAAAATGAAGTCCAGTTTTAAAATATTTCAATCCAAAATTTAAAGAAAATGTTTTGAGTAAAAAAACTTTTAAATATGACTAGTCGTTTTATAATTTGGAAAAGATACATAAGCAATTTTCAAAACACTAAAAAACATGAGTATCCTTTAAAAGTAAAAAGTAAAAAAGTTACATTAAAAAGATACATCTAAAATAAACAGAATATAAAATAAACACAGTTTACAAAAACATACGGTTAAATATTTTTTATTTCAATCATTTATGAAAAAAACACAACAATCACAGAATAAATTATTTATAAAATCTCCCTGATTCATCAAACATGTAAAGCATTAACAACCAAAAAAATTTCAAGTAAAAAAATGACAATAAAAGTAAAAGAAAATTGAAATATTACACTAAAAAAATAAAACAAAGAACAAGAAAATGTTAAAAAACTTAAAACAACAAAAAAGTTAAAATTAAAACAGCAAAAAAGTTGATATTAAAAAAGCAAAAAAGTTAAAATCAAAGAAAGAAAAAAATTTAAACAGAGAACAAAAAAGTAAAACAAAAATTAAGTTTAGACTTTTGAAACCTTTAAAAAATATTACATAAAAAAAATAGGTTTGGATGTTTGAAACCTTATAAAAAACAATTTGACAAGTTTTAAAATACTAAACAACAAAATGAGTTATATATATCATTAAACACTGTGAATTATCAATAACAACAATCATAGTATACAAAGCGAATTTTAGAACAACAAAAGTGACATTTGACTTGTGAAACCTTAAGAAAAATAATTTGGTGGTGTGAATCATCAATCACAACAAAGTTTACATATCAGTGATTGAAACCATAATGCAAAGACCTCAACTCTAACTATATTAAAGAATGAAAGGAAACTTATTGGGGAAAATTTGTCGTTATTTTGAGTTCTATGGGTATTAAATACATCAAGAATCATATAACAGTGATTATAATCATGACATATTTATTGTTGATGTTTAAAACATAATTTACTTCAGATCCTACCAAAACAAGTCAACCCACCGAATTTAAGAAAACTAATGAATACATTCATTTTAGAATGGTAAATACTCAATACTTAGGTATTGAAACTTAAATGGGTAGGGTTACATCTTACAGAATATGAGATCCTGTGTATTGAAGAGTGTAAACGTTTTGATACTATCAATCTCATCACATGACAACATGAGTATGAAATAAACTTTGAAACAACATGTTTTTTTCTCATCCGTGTTGATTGATGGTTTTATTGATGTGTATAATGGTCTCAGATATCTATTTTTCCACCAATGTTTCCTTAGAAGATTAGATACATCAATACGATTGGAGAAAATGTACCAATCCACGCCTTCCCCGTGACAAACCTACACACCTGTCCCAACTCCCCGCAAATATCTCTGCTGTCATAAACAATGAATGCAGATGATTATGAAAACACCATCAAAACTACTATTTCTGAGAGTTGAGATAGTGTTAACTCCATTGAGTTTGAGGGACGTATACAGTAAGGGTTACACATAGTGAACATATACAATGAATAATATTAGGCCAATCGTATCAAACTCTTTAACAGTTGTAAGAAAAATGTACGTCAATCAACTTCATCCATGCAGTAAGGGTTACACATAGAGAGCATATACAATGAGTAAAATCAGGCCAATCGTATCAAACTCGTTAAAAGCTGTAAGAAAAATATACGTCAATCAACTTCATTCATGTACATCATGGATTGGTTGGGACAGTTGATTGTATGAACCACCATGATAAATATAACTGGTAATCTTAATTTCATTTAAAATGTTTGTGGTGAAAAGGAATTGCCAATGGTACTATGCTGTTCCAGTGAGTCATAACAACAACCAATATTATTTACACTATTATTTATTTTACAGATCAAATGCAACATAAGACAATATACATATATTGGAATTCTATGTACATGTAAATTATTGATAAACCATAATAACATAAGCATATGAAGTATTTTTTCTGAAAAAAAGTCTAAACAACCATTTTTTTCTTTTGCAGGTGACACTTCCACAATAAAATTTTGGCATAATGTAATGAAATAAAATGAAATAAACTGAAATAAAATGAATCAAAATCAATTCTTTGGTATCTTGTAATGGCCATAGGCGTAGCTAGAAATACCGTCATCGTGCAAATAGCGTTTATCATCAAAACATGATAAACCTACTTTTTTAGTTTTTTCAAGATAGATTTTATGGTTATGACTTCTAAAAGAATACATTTGTGACGATAAAGAGGATTCATCAAACAAAACATTTTTATAATCCTGTAATGTTATTTCTTTTTTAACAACATTTTTTGAAATGCCTTTTGCACGTTTATCCTCTTTATCATCACATATGAATGCATACATTTTGGATCTTAAACCGCAGTATTCATATATGCATTTCTCATAAGTTTCACTCTTCATTTTTCCCATGACTTTTTTGTTAGAATCACTATAGAGGTAGTGATCCTTGGGGAAATCTGAAGTGTCAAACAAATGTGAATATTGTAACATATCACGAAATAAATCGGGTCTGCCTAATTGAAGACCTACATGAAATTGAAGACCCATGGAAGACCTACGGAAGACCTACACAAATTCAGTATATATACATCAAAACTAATGTTATTTTCGTGTTCAGCATCATTAAATTATGCATAAATGATTAAAAAAATGTTTAAAAGTCATCTAAAAAAGGATTTTGAAAGCATTTATTGTGGGACTATTTTCTACCGAACGCGCGGAAGAACGACAACTCTTAATTGTGAAGTGTCTACGTTTCGCACTAACGCCCGTTCATCCTATCATACATTCATTAATTTGATTTAATATTAAAACATAGTTTTTTAATCTAATTGTACTTTAGTACATATATAACCATAATGAAAAACATACTGAATGATAGAAAATATAGATATTATAGATAGTAAAATAATTATTCGTATTGCATATATAAAATGCTGTTTACGTATAATTCCTTAGTGAAGATCTATACAAATACAGTATAATGTACATCCAAACTAATGCATGCACGTTATGTATCCTGAACAATAAAAAAATATTGATTTTCCATGTTTGTAAATTTGATACCAATTTGCTACCGTGTGCAAAACATGCGTTAATTCTAGCGATTTGCGATAAGTTTATTTGTACAGGGACTCTACATTTTGTACCATTTTGATCATTTGTAATGATAATTGTAAAATGCTTGGATGGCAAAGTGATACAAAAAGTTTGTTCTTTATTACTTTTTAGAAATATTTTACTTTAGTACTTCCTGAGGAAAATTAAAGACAAGGACCATATCCATGTCGTCGGTTTTTATATTTTTGTCGTGTTTGTACTGCTTTTGTTCTGTTTTGTGTACCATAGGCAAGTATTTGCCGATTTGTAAAAAGTTCTAAGTTATAATTTATCTATACCACCGAAGACATAATTATAGCTATGAGTTCTTATTTCCTTGATATTATTACAAACATCAATTTCAGCTTTGATCATCATAGATTATCTCACCGGGTGCTAATTACTAGGTGACAAATAACGATACGGTTCGGTGATGTTACTATGTTGTAGAGATAAGCATGACATACAGTTTTTTGGCGTCCGACTCAGTGGGAGACTTCCTGTCAGCTGGGACATAATTATATAATGCATCGAAATGCGCATTTCAAGTTAGAAAAAGAGCTAAAACTAAATATTTTCATCATGATACATTGCAGAAATAGATTTTAAAGGACATATTTTTCGGTCGAAATTTGGAGTCCGAAAATCTTATACTTCATGTTGGGAATGCATGTAAAGTTATCAATTATATTCAATTTAATGTTGCAATACAGATAGAAAAAATCTAAAACCGAATAACTTAGTATCTTATAGCTATACATGTATATATTAAGTGATGTGGTAGTGTTAAGTAGAAGCCAGAAGCATGTGTCAGTAATGAGAGCGTTCTGTTGCGTATGGATATCTATAATAAAGAGATTTTTGCAGCCCAACTGATTGTGCAGTAAATAATTGATTAATAGCATTTGTAAAATATTTCATGTAAGAATAGAGGTAACATGGAATTAAAAGAAAAAAAATGATTATTTGATAATAAAAGTTTTCTGTTGATAATGAACCATATGATACCATTTTATATAGATAATTCCTGTATCAATGAGGGTATCATGTTGTTAAAAATGGATTATTCCTTAGAATAGTTTGTTATTATACTAAAATAAATGTCAACATGTTTGAAATAACTCATGTGTCAACAAGGACCACTTAAAATAAAAAAGAGAAAAAATTAAAAAAGATTCTTTATCTTTAATGCAGGAACCACAACAGTTGAGCTGCCTGTGCACACATGTCTGGACCTGGGGCCTTAGATTTTATTTGTCATCTGACAAGATTTTATGTATTTTTCCAAGGCTTGGTAGACTGAGCTTTTTTCTGCCCCGCTTGGATTGAGAATATTCTCAAGATTAAAAACCAAGCCTAAGTTTACAAGGGCAGCTTTTAGCTCTAGTCTGGGAGTGAAGTGACTTGAATTTTTGGTTTTCTTTTAGGTACTGAAGCCGGTGTACTTTCCTTCACCATGTGTAGAATTGAATTTGTTAAGTTTTGTAAGTGTTTCATGATTATAAAAAAATCCCATATATAACGAATCTTGGTAGCAGTTTGTCATCCAAGCAATTTGCAACAATTTTAATTACAAATGATCAAAAGGAAAAACTTCTCGCTAAACGCATTTTTTGGCACACGGTAACAAATTTGCTAATTAACACTTTCTCAATATTAAATAACAAAGGTTGCATTGTCGTGGAACCTATTTATTCTTATTTAAGCAATCATCAGCAAAAATTCATTTAACACCTTTGTTTTTTTTTTTTCAAAAGATGGCACATAATTAATGGGTCCAGATGCATATTGGTTTATTGCACGCGCTAATAAGCGATTGTTATTGGCACCTGCTGTTTGACCTATTGTCCGGTGGTGATGTGGTGTTAAATGAAATATACAAGCATCTAATTATCACTGTGAAATTTCATTGCCTAAGGATATTATTCACAGCATACTACCGTAGTATTCTTCTTAGCTAAATCACACAATTTATGGAATTTTACAAATGTTCGATCGAAGTCTTATGTTTATAAAACTACCATTTTGATGACGTAAATCGAATAACTTGAATAGCATACATCTCTGTTATTAATTATTTGAAACCAAAAGTTGACATTTCCATACATAACGTAATGATGTTTAGCATAATATTTAAACAACTTATTATCAACAAAATGGATGAAATTTTACGTGCACGATCGAAGCTACTTTTCCCGTATACATCATTCACAATTTATTAACATGCACAATAATACAAATAATTACTTTATTATTAACAGTGCCCATCGGCCATTACTCTTGTTTTCATCGTCTTGAATTAAACTTCATACAGAAACAAAGTTACGTATATTTTTGCATTCATGAGCTAATATACGTTCAATTAATTCCTTACGTGCTGTTATTGAGTTAGTTTACCCTCGCCTCAGGAATATTCCCGTATGTGAGAGCATTCACTCTCTTAAACATTTATTTATAGTGATATACCCTTTCTTATAAAAACATTTTAAGGCTATTTTTATGAATGTTTGTGCGTGTGTCTAATTTTGTTACCAACTTCAGTAGGAAAATCTATATTGTTCTTTTAATATGTATTTATTTTAATTAAATATAAAAGGATTGGATTAATAGCTATACTGTATCTTTCATACGTGCTGTACATTTTTATAATGATTATACACATACAAAGGTGTTACTAAATTTAAATGAATATGAACATGCGTTAAAACAGGTGACTGGACGAACTGGCGTTTAAACGAAACGTCGACTCTTCACAATAGTTGTCTTCCTCCGCGCGTTCGGTAGAAAATAGATCCACAATAAATGCTTTCAAAATCCTTTTTTAGATTTTTAATCATTTATGCATATTTTGATGATGCTGAACACGAAAATAACATTAGTTTTGATGTATATATACTGTATTTGTGTAGGTCTTCCGTAGGTCTTCCATGGGTCTTCAATTTCATGTAGGTCTTCAATTAGGCAGGCCGAAATAAATCATCTGTTTCACAATAAAACAAAAACGAATCTGAGTGTCGGTCATCTGCAACTGCACCTCTGAACCATAAAGTTCTTTCAAATGATGGTAATAAAAATCATACATGGTATGTTTCGATAAATCTAATACAGTCATACCAATATAGATAGGTTTATTTAATTTCACTTTCGCTCTGTTGAGTTCTACACCAACAAGATCTTCAGAAAATATCCTATGTAGTTTGTAAATGGATTTGCTTGATAATTTTGTCATTCGCATTTCCGTATGCACCAACTCTACAGATCGATCTTTTCGGAGATTTTCCATCGTTTTTCCTGAAAAAAAGTGATTCATGAGTAAGTGTACTAATTTCTTTATTAATTTCATTGATGTGGAAATGTATGATTGAGGCGAATAATATAATGTCGAAAGGTAAAGGTACGAATATTTTCAAGTACCAGTCCACCTACTTATACTACCTCCTACATGAAGAGAGTTTCAATATGGAATCGTTGTTTAAATCTTTATTAAACGTCAAAAACATGGATTATGGTGATTTTTTATTTAATATTGTTGATGTAAATCAATGCACGTACATCTATTCTTTATGTATAACGTTTGATTTAGTTATAAAATTTCTATGAACTGACACAATTTATGAATCAAATTACGAGATAAATGTCAAAACAATCGACAGAGTGGAAATTCAATTACTGTATTTACTTACCAAACACTGAATTGTTCATCAATTTGAAGAAGTTTTTCTCAAATGTAGATCTAGCTCTTTGTCTCATTTCTGTGTTGAGTTGTACATAGGGTTTCATGAAGGCTTCTTGCTCAAATTCCAATATTCTATGATTTTTTTTTCAATTTCAGACCCAATTCAAGGTACAACTGCAGATTCTGGTAGTGTAGAACATAGTTGTTTTTATCTTCAAGAGTGGTGAGTAATTTTTCGACCTTTGCTCTGGGTGGTAATTTGTCTGAATTATGTAATTTCTTAAGCACTCTGTTTGCATAAGGTGAGAGCTTTTCATTGGACACAAATTTTCTTTCAGGTGCCAAAGGGAAATCGTTATGACTTTCATGTAATTCTTTGGGATATTCTAAATCTACTTCCAAAATATACTGTAATGTACTGTAACAGTAGCGTTCATTTACGTTTTATTTGATTTAACCATTTCGGTGTTTACTAAATTCATGTTATCCTCCCTTTGTTGTGTTCTGAAGTCTTTTTGAAAGCTTCGTAGTGATTGGGTAATTTAATCCTACTTTTATTTAAACTATTGAAATATTTACCCAATCACAGTTTAACCAATGAAATTTTACTTTACATTCACCCGCCGATCTGAAGAGTATAAAAGCCGTTACATCCGTCTCTCGGGTTAACTAGGCTTGCTGACCGTCAGGTCAGTGAACTTTCTAGGCTTAGGCTTAGACACCCTTTTTGGAAAATATTTTTCCGCTACTTCTAGTGTTTATACACTATATCATTCATTTTGTTACGTTTTATATTATCTTTATAAACGGTACTATTACCGTCTGTCGATATCTAATTCATTGTATTAGTCGTTTGGTATATTTAGTATTGTCTTTATAAACGGTATTATTACCGTCTTTCTCTGTCGACATCTAATTCATATATCAGTCATTTATTATATTTTGTATAATCTTTATATACAATATTACAGTCCATGTCCATATCTAAATAACTTAATTATATTGCTCATCTCCTTGAATATATGTGTTTGTCATTTATGTGTATTTAGTCTGAAAGGTAATTTCGGTCTGTGATTGACCAGTACACACGAGAACTGGAATCTTTTTGTATCTATGAAAACACAACGCGAAGTACAAACAAAATATTGAAACATTACACACACTCGTGAGTCCTACGATTCACAACAGAACTGAACCTGTTACAGTACATCGAAACAATCAATTTCATCTTGTGTTAGAAAACAAAAGAAACCTGTAGGTAACTTTTGTGACATACTATAACCATACAAATTATTAACGTCATAATATGCAAGGTAGGATGATGGTTGGGAGGAATCATAATCTGGTAAATAGGGGTTATTGACTTTTTTATATCTATTTGAAATCTGACTAATACCCCCACGAATCCTTTTTTCTATGAATAGAACCTGATCTATATCTGTCATTAGTTCTAATGTGACTTTGGTCATTTTTAACATAGCCTGCCAACTGAGTCCTGGACTTGTATAAAAGTGACAGGGGTCCAGATCATAGCATTTTTGAGACATATCACGGAAATTTTCAAACACATCTGCTAGAAGTAGGACATCAGTTTTTAAGTAAAGGTCATGATAATCACCTAAATCTTTCAAATTTAAAGTGTGAAACACATGTTTGGCATGGTTATAATCTTTCTCGGAGATACTTTCATTTGTTAATGAGGAGTAAAAATTGTTAATTGAAGGAAGTTGATATTCATCAAATTTTTCCCAAGAGGTCATATATTCATTGGGATAGACACCTTTTCTTAACAAAAGATCAGCATGTTGATGTATTTCACTTTGAAAATATTTGAATGGTTGCATACTGTCTTGGGATAGATTGTCTACCAGAGTTTCTAAAGAGGAGGGTAGAAATCCTAAAGAATCTATGAATCTGAGATTATCAATGCTAAAACTAATATATTTTTCTATGGTTTGAGGTACACACTTTATTTTATGATTTTTAAATAATCCAATACTTTGACATAACAAATGAGCATCAAAATTTTTTAGATTGTGGAAAATGACTGGGATAAAATTGACTTGTTTGCATTGCAAATTACAATTCTTGTGGGCTGCACCAATAAAATTCCCTGTGGTATGATCATGATGTCTCACCTTAATTTCTTTATCTCCAAATATTTTGCTACATATACAACATCTATCTGATAAAAGAAAATCATTTCCTCCATCACACTCAAATTAAGAGGTTGAATGTCTTTTAAACGCTGCTTAATTACCTCACCCTCCCTCAAAAGACATTCTAAAAGTTTTTGGGGAGCATTAGGACCTCTATACAAAACTACATCCTTAGTGAAATTAGAATCGGTGGAGACTACTTTATACCCGAATGAACATGGTTCTAGTAATTGTGATATTACAGTAGAATTTGTTTGAGTAGATGTATCTAATGGCTTATTTAAAGTTTCAAAATCTGCATAGATGACATAGGGGACCCTTAATGTTTTTTCAAAATCTCTAAATTCCAAAAAGCAGTCTTTGTTTGAAGGTAATTCAATTTTTTGAGCATCATGAACTTGACAATATTCAATATGATCATCTAGCAACTTTTGATTGATAAATCCATGAAGACAATATCGACAAAAATAATATGAGGTATTGCCTTTTCTGAAATTGCTTAAAAACCTGTGTATGTTTTGAATGAGAACATAATGAGCATTAGTTTCTGATTGCAAGAGTAACAAATCAATGTGATGAAGCCTATGCATACACTTTGTAATTCTAATGGGTACAATATCTTTTTCCTCAAATGAATAAACATTGATGGATATAGAAGGGTTCTGCTTTTCGAATTTAGTAATTTGGTTAATGGTTATTGGATAATTCAAATCTTTCATGTTCAGTTCATGCTCAAAAGGTTCATAAGTACTCACCCAAGTAGAATCCAAAGGATGGATGGAAGCCAGACAACACCAAAGAAAACATTTTTGGTCTACATTTCTAATATTCAATAAAGAACGAAAACGTCGTAATTTTTTTGGTAATTCCATGTAGCTAGATCCTTTTAAAGGTAAATAGTTCACAGTATGAACTTTCAAATTGATTACTCTTTTAAGAACCCACCCAGAGCTTTCTCTCACATATTTTTGGAAACTTTCAAACATTTTTTGAAAACTTTCATTTACTTCCCCTTCATCTAATGTTATCAAGTTTAAAGCAGTGTATGTCCTTGACCTAAAGTGAGGAATTGAAGTTGTATTATCATCTTCCTTAACTAACTCAATCTGTACTGATATATACCACTTGATTGCATGATTTTGAAGCCTTGATTTTAACAGAGTTTGAATTTGTTGATTTGCATTGGCAAAAAATGTTAGCATATCATATTGTTCATAGTTGTTAGGTTCAATAGTGAAGTCCTGTATATTATTGTTCAGTGCATTGTTATGATGTACATTTTCAGATGGAGAAGTAGGTCTTGAAGGTGAAGATGGAGTTGCTGTGTTTGTTGATGAACTCATTGCATAGTCATGATCATCAGATGGAGTTGTTGTGTTCGTCGATGAACTCATTGCATAGTCATGATCATCAGATGGAGTTGCTGTGTTTGTTGATGAACTCATTGCATAGTCATGATCATCAGATGGAGTTGTTGTGTTTGTCGATGAACTCATTGCATAGTCATGATCCTGATTTAATGGTAGAGTTCCATCTTGTGAGGGGGGTGGAAATGGATTAATATCTGCTCTTGTGGTGGATTCTGATGGAATCACATTCGATGGTAAGTCCACCTGTTTTAGGTTTTAATCTTTCCACCATGTTGATGTTTTATGTGTTTCTTCAACACATCCTGCCTTCTAAATTTCTTTTCACAAAATGTACATGGGAAAAATACACCATGTGACAACATGTGCCTTTTTTAATGATGTTTATGCTTATACGCTTTCAAACAAATATCACATTGATATTTTTCTGTTTTTAACACTTTATTTTCTTTTTCCTCCTCATTACATAATTTTCTTTTCAAATAATTTATCTCCTTTTGAAACACATCACTACTATCTGGATATTTTTTCTCTAACTCTTCAAAATTTATGTCCTCCATGTTGAAGTGTTTCTAACACACTGAGAGTGATTCGAATATCAAATTAGTTTCATAACATAATGCCAAAGTTCCGCCAAAAAAAATGTTCGCCAAAAAATGTTCGCCAAAATTCAGCAATTGTTGCAAAAGCCAAGTATGTTACACATGATAGGATATCCATTTGGTCTTTTGAGTAGTTTTCTTCACACCATTTTTTGACAGTTTGTTTAAAGTTTTGTGAGTTTTTTTCCCCTTAAATTCACCCCTTGAACATTTCACAAATAATCTTTCACTAATTTTCCTCCATCTTGTTCTAAATTTTCTTCTATAGAGGAATCCTTTTGTTGATTTTTATCCAAGATTTGTTTTTCATCTTGTTCTTGACAATTTTCTTTAGATTTCGAAAGTAAATGTTCATACTTCATTTTAGGAATTAATACTAATTCCTGAGCCATACTTCACAATGTTTTATCAATAGTATAATTTGCTTGAAATATTTTACAAGAAGTCATTTTCTCTTTCTACTTGATAATCTTTTAGACACTAGTTTATGAATGACGTTCCTGTATCGTTTCAGCTTTTTTTTATCCTTGTCAGATATTACTAAATTTCCTGCCAGAGAATTATAAATCACCTCAATTATTACATCCATTTGTGATTTAGTTAAATTATTCATCAACAATTTTTGTTAATTTTCATTCGTTTTTAACAAAAATCTTAAAAAGTAACCTTCTTTTTGCACTTTTTCACTCATATTTTTCCTTTTCAGGACGGAACACAATCAATGTTTGATAAGGAAATATGTCTGTACGAAGTTTATATAGTGGATTTGAATGTGGGCTTATATCCACTAGTAAGTAACTGTATTTTTTTCTTGTAGCTTTTTTGTAAGCATCCATAAAGTATTTTGCTTCACCTGGAAACATTTGTCTTGCTAATGTTTGAATTTGTAGTTGATCTCTTTGGTTATTAAACAACGCAAAATAATGGCTGTTTAAACTGATAGTTCGAAAATATTTCCCTCCCAAAAATAAATTCTGAACCACAAAGAATACAGAAAAGTTATGATGGTGACTGTAAATGGTGAATAAGTTGACTATATCTACACTTTCTGAAGCCTTTTGAGCTAGATCATCAATTACCAAGACCTTAAATTCTGATTCAAATGACCACATTTCCATATCTTGTTTGCATGGAAGACCCTCAAAAAATTCTATATTCTCCACTTGTCTTTTCATGTCATCATATAATGTTTGATAAGTAGGATAGCAATATATTATCTTCTTTGGAACTTGAGTAAACATAGACTTTGCATTTTTAAACATTTCAAAAAGAAAGGTTGACTTTCCACTGCCACTCGCCCCAGCTACAATACATGTAGCTGGACACTCAAATTTAATGAGAGCCTCTGTCATGATGCTCACTCAATGATGGTAAACAACACAATAGACATACATAACCAACTACAATTAAAATACATCATGTTTTATTAGTGGTTTACATACATGGTTATTGATACAGACATTTTGAATACAAAGTGGAAATTTATTACTGACTAAGTTATATACAAATACGTCATTACATTCATTATCAAAAGAAAAACTATGTACAATATCATAAAAAGACATTCCATTCAATCGTTGCAGTAAGAAAAATAAACAATACATTCCACATACATCACTGTACCTACTTTGTAATTGTCTAGAATTTACATTTATATTTGGAAAGTTGGAAATATATACAGAAAAATATGAGTTGAAGTAATCTACAGGCTTTCCATAGCTGTCAAAGTACTCCACTGTGGTTGGAAAGAAAAATGCGCACCAATGTGTTCCTTCCTTTAAATGATCATCAGTGTTCGCTATAAATCCACATGGAAAATTCAAATTTTTGGGTAATCGATCTGCTGCAAACACTCCCAAAGTTGATTTTTTAGCAATGCATCGCAATCTATACAACATTGAAGTTGAGATGTATTCATTCTGTTATAATGTTTCTTTGAGAGTTGATTTGGAAAAAGCCTGGTGAATTACTATATACTATACAACTAGTTGCTGCTGTTAGAGCTGTCTTAAACTGCACTTCTAATCGAACATTACCAGTTTTTACTAAAGATAAAAGGTCAGCATCAAAGATGGGTTCTAACTGAAATGTGAATAGTGTGGATGTATTAGCAAAATCTTCTCTATTTATATCAAGTCCTCTATCTTTATTCCATGTACCATTAGTTAGAAACATATTTGTGTAGGCCCTCATAAAACTTCCTCCTTCAGTTTTGTTAAAGTTCAATTTTAGTGGATTTCCCCACACAGGAACACCATCAGCATACAAACATATACTTTGAATATCACAGTTCAAAAAGTGAAAGGGATTTGACGTATAGTCCCCAGATAAAGCATTTGATTTAACGAAAGCCACAACTACTTTGTTAGGTTTTTGTCCCTGAAATAAATTATCCCATGTAAAAACTGTGCTTCCAGATGCTATAGTTCGTGAACGGCACTCCACTCTATCAAATGGATATTTAGCAGTGCTGGTCTTCAACATCTCCGAATGTGCAACGATGAGGGCGGGGTTAACCCTGATTTTTTTAGCTAATAAGTAAATATCCATTATTTTTACTTTATAGTTTGGGATAAGTCCCCCGATGATAGACAAAATGTTGGTGAGCTCCGATACAACTTCAGTTTAACATCCACCTGATTTAACAAGTATCTCTTAATTGTGAATAGACTGTGATTGATAGGTCCTTGTAAGTCTAATGTTTTAGATTCACTGATGTACTTTGCTCTACGAAACAAACCAGTGTTACCCCCTTCAGGATCACAATCTTCAGGATGATCATTGTCATCTTTGATAAACAGTTGAGATAATAACTGAGAGGATGTAGCATCTTGTCTGTTATTGAGTAAAGTTTGAATCATAGAGATATATGGGTTATAATTGGATGAAATGACCGCTTTGTTTTGTAATGTCACCTCTGTAGCAGAAAATAATGCTTGTAAAAACAAATTGATTGGACCCACTTTTTTACTGGTAATATCGGTCCCATCTGGGTTTATTATTTTTAATTTCACACATTATTGTGTTCCTCTGAGATCAAGATAGTCCATAGAATTCTGACCACTAATTTGAAACTCAATAGGAGTGTCATCTGATACTTGGGATAATGGTCGTGTCTCTTGATAGTAAACATCATTAACAGCTACTTGAGTTGGTGGTAAATCAAACAATAACAACTCATCAGGTACACCTTCTGTAAAACTATCTTCTGTGAAATATGACATTTTCAATTTCCAAATATGTCCCAGGTTGTAACAGGTTTCTGTTTTTTGTTTTTCCTTGTTTTATCTCCTTTTTTATTCACTTTTTGTGTGTTTTTTGTGACACTTTTTCTTGTTTTCACAGCTTTTTTTACAGTTTTCTGCCGTTTTTTGTTCAATTTGGATACTTTTTTCTCAACACGTTTTTGTAGTTTAGATTTTTTCTTTCCTACTTTCAGACTGTTCACTGTTTGAGACGGTTCTGCTTTATGCGCAAACAATGGCATCTCTGAAGCATTTATACCATCTCGTTTCAGCTCGCTTTTGGCCTGTTCTACTGTCTGTTTTGCGGGAGAAACTGTCTTGAAAGTCATGTTATTACTTTCTACAGAAGTTCTTGAAGGTATGACCAGTCCATTTCCAACTTGGCTTTTCTTTAAAAATTGTATCCATTTTTGTGGATTTGGAACATATAATTTAGATCGATTCATAATTGGGGTAAAACGGATAACGTTTAAAGTGAAGTGTTAAGTAGACTGGTGAAGTTACAAATGGGGCAAACTCATCGTTTACTGTTTTTATAACAAAGTCAAGTTCTTGAACTTCAGATTTTTTTATGGGAAAATAAAATGGAGAATCAAACACATAATTCCAATTATTCATATCATTTTTTTCAATTCTTCGTAGCAGTGTATGCTCACTACCATTGACAATGCTTTCCTGACATATGTTAGAATAGATGAATAGGGTATTTTCTGAAGTTTTACCACGTCTTTTATTCTTGGTTTGTAAACTGAGTTCACATAAAGCTACTTTCCAATACCCATCAAAATGAAGTGGTTGCTTTAGCTGCACTTTAAAGTTATAAGGTGTGTTATCACTGAAAATATGGTGGCTTTCGCTATCAGAAATAAAAACATATCGCTCCATATTATTTTTCTTGAACTTGATCCGCATCAATCCAACAATCAAATGATTTTGGGAAGCCTTCCCATCGCACAAAATACTGAAGTTTTCCCTTCACCTTTCTTTTTTTTAAAATTTTCTCAACATACCATAGACTTTCTTCATTTTTATCAACTGGAACCATTTCCTGCTCCTTCACATAACCTTTAATTGGGTCATTATTTAAGTCGACAATTTTGTACAGTGGTATTCCTTGTTGAAACACCCTGCTTTTAATTTTAGATACTTCTGTGGTATATTGTTGTTGATATGCTCGTCTAAAAGGATGTTTTGTATAACTCAATCGAACCAAACTACCAATTTCAAATTTAAACTTTGGCTTTATTTTAGAAACATTTTTGGGTTTCAAGTACTGTTTGCTCCAAACTTGAGTCTCGTTCTTCTTTGTTATTTCACTCGGGGATAAACCGCCAAGACTACGATGTGGACTATTATTGTAGTTGTTGACAAGATCTTGAAGATTTTCAATATATCTGTAATTTCATTGATGTCTTAACATTCTGAACATCATGCTTCGCAATGTACGAATGACCCTTTCTGCATAGTTCGCTTTATTGTTACTTTGTGTGTTAAATAAATAGATCCCCTGTTTTTTCATGAACTTTTTTATGTCATGATTGATAAATTCAGAACCTTTGTCTGTTCTTATTTTTGTAAATTTTCTTGTACGGAGAACATCTTTGATTGCAGATAAAACTGTTTGTGTCTTTTTATTTAGAAGAGGTCTTACTGAAAGATAACGTGAAAATATGTCTATAGTAATGAGTAAATACTTGACTCCCTCATTGTGTTTTGAAATGTTTTCAACTGACATTAGATCCATGTCTGCTTGATCATCTAAACCAGCTACCTGCACACTGGGTGTTTTGTAGGAATGCCTCACCTGTTTTTGCACTGCATATGAGTCTTGATTGTTTAGCCATTTGTTAATAAAGTTTACAGTAAATATTCCTGGATATTTTTGATTTAATATTTTATGTAACTTTGCAGCACCTAAATAATCCCTGGTTGTTTTGCATTAAAATAATATTCGTTGAGAACTTTTTCCTTCTGTGTTTTGTTCATTATTAATGATGTCTGAAGTTTTGACAACCTTTTATTTAACAAAACATAACAAAAGCTTGATTAACAACAATTTTTAATACAAACACACATACAAGTAAAATAGCTATTTATGACATTTTTCAAAATAAAATTCTACTTCATGTAACAAAAATGACTACAAGAAAAAAACATTGAAATCAAATATATTTAAATTTACGATGGTCTTTGAATTTACAACAATCATTGAAATCCATTTTTTAGTTAAAGTGAAGAGGGAAATAGTCGATCTTCCAAATGTTCAATTGTTAACACCATTCTCATCATTTTGGATTTCCACTGTTCAGTTTTCATTACATCTAAAAAGTCCTTACTGGTAATCACACGCTTATGTTGGCAGATCATTTCAGGGGAAATGTTTGAAATCTGCATTACGTCCTCCCAGGATTGAATAATGTCTTGTTCATTCACTTCTTTCAACATCTCCTCAAAATAAAACCTAATTTGATATTCGTCATCATCAGTTTCCATGATGCAGTCATGTTCTTTTTGTGAAGGATGATTTGTTTGACAGCCGTAGCAATATTTCCTCACAGATAAGCCTTTTATTCACTTAAGGCTTTTGCATAGATAAAGTCGAAGTAAGAGTTCATCAACATAACACTTGTTGATGGTGCAGTTGCGTGATCTATAGGAGGTGTTGTAAATTCTGACTCGTCTGTATTGACTGTCATTGAGTTACATTGGTCATCTTCAAATGAATCCTGAGAAGAGTTAATACAATCCATTATGTGATGTATTCACTTTGCTTGGTGAGGACGTAGTGGTGAAAATAATGTTCCAATCTATCTTTTATACTGACTTTGTTGTTTTTAACGGTTGAGGTTAAATATTTAAATTTGAATTTTTCAGGTCGTTAAATCGACGTCGCCATGTTGAAATCATTTTGATCTAACCCACCTCCAAGAATGTCATCAGAGTCACCAAATTGAAAATCTGATGATTTCCATGGATTCCATGATGGGCTGATGCAAGAAAGATACATTCTTGACAGGTGTTTTATTATGTGTATGTGTGCCTTTTACTGTCGTTTCTTGGAAGTTTAAATCTGCTCATTCGTAACGTGTTTGAAATTAAATCTGATATTAAGGAGTTATACAAACAATCAGAAAAATGCAGCATAGACAGTCTTCTATGTTATAACCCAGAAAAGTGACTCAGGCAGAGACCTCCTTTCCTTGTTGACCTATTGCGAAAACTTTGTGGATTTCCGTCTAATACAGATTCTTTGCAAAATTTCCAGTTGGCAAAATGCATAGAACTTATTTATGGCTGTCACAATAAGAACAGGAAAATCTTTTAGTATATTCTTTGTCCAGGAGCAAGCAACTGGTAACATACAATGCAAAAACTCAGCCTTCTGGTGGAGTTGACACCAGGACAAGCAAAAGATCCGGTTCCATTTCCTGAGGGCATGGTAAGGTGTGTGTTTGACAATGAACAAGTAATAGGTAAAAACTATAAAGTGAAAGCAAACAGTACAGCACCAGTGAGCATTATAACTAGCCACATGTATATCAAAATTGATCCGTTGAATGACATGCAAAATTGTGCTGAATTTGTCCCAGCTAACTGGCTTTTCAGTGAACCAGATGAAAGTCAGACCACAAAATTCATTTCAGAATCAGCTTGTTATACAAATGTTTTTCGTGATACAAGAAACAAATGGATCAGTGAAAGGTTATTGGAGATGGAGAAAAGCTATACAAAAAATGGTGATATAGTAGGTGAGATTATAAGAAAGAAAAATACATTTAAGCAGGAAAAGGTTTGGCAGTTTGGTTGCTGAATCATTTAATTATTCAGCTTATAGTAAAACAATTGACCCTTATTCTTCGTTCAGCCAAATTGATTGTTGTCGTAACAAAATAACTGTTATGATGGGAGAACCTGACATGTGCAACCCAGCAAGTTTTGAAAACATTTCGAGTATTTTATTGAACATAGCTGATAGGGCAGGTATTCATTCAGATTTTAAGAAGAAATGGTTATTTGTAGAATGTGATGGTGGTATTTATGCCATTGTTGAAAAATTACTGTTTAACACGTACAGTTGTCCGAAGTGTGATCAAGCATATTATGGTACAGAGCAGTTTATGACCGCAGATGTTGCATTGTGCATGGTTAGTTCCATTGCCAGGACTGCTGCATGTAGAAATAAATGCCTGCAAGGATTTTTTTATTTGAATCGGGATGTTTTCTTAAATAAAGTCTGTTTTGGTCTTGGATTTAAAACCCCAAAGGCTTTAGAGTGTATCAAAAAGTGTTATGACCATCACAAAACGTTCAACATAATAGAGATCTTATATGTGGCTTTGACTGATGAACTTTTGTTACGATTTGTTAAGTATTGCAAGTTACAAAATGTACAACCAACGGCCAGTAGTTACTGGGCATGGTCGGAATCTATTATAGATCCAAACTATTCAGCAAATGGTCCTTACTTATCTACATAGCTTTATGCTATTTAGAACAGGAGTGCGGCGTGGAGACACACTTTCCTTGATAGCTGGCCGTGAAAAGCTTGCATTGTCATTTTATGGTCAAAATCATCCCAGATACAGAAGAATTATGGCAGTAAACAGGTTCATTGAAGTTATGATGCCTGACAAAATTCGTGACATTGTCCTGTCATCTCTTACATTAAGTAGAACTGGCAATGTTGGCCACTACCAAAGAGGTGATGCCTGCTTGGAAGAGATCAACAAAGAGGCCAAATCTTGGGTATCTCCAATTGGCTTTCCTAGTCAGAGAGAATGGCAGAAGGTGTTCAGAAATTTGGATAAACTTACACAGGTTTAAAAATACATAATTAAATTTACTTCTTATTTGGCTGTATGCAAGTTTGGTCATTCAGTTTCAGAGCAGTACAGTATATTCTTACAGTTGTCTTTCCACTTAATCATGAAATATTACATGGACATTATATCTATAACTATAAAAGGGACATTACTAGTATAATCAAACATAAATCTCAGTTTTAATTTTTCATTGCAGATGAATAATCTAGGTTGTTACTACCAAAGATTTTAATTTGGGTTGCCATTTTACCAACATCTGCATCTATTTAGTTAATGCAATTAAACTCTTCTTTACAGATGAGAAAACAATTTCTACAGTCTGCTTCTGCAGCCTCTGAAGATGGGCAGAAGAGTAGAAGTGTTCAGCAGCAACACAGTGTGGATAGTGAAGAAGTCCTTACTGTCAGAGAGATCTTCAGGCAGTCTTAGTATTTATTAAGCCCAATGGAAATTAAAGAACACAGAAGTGTTAATCGAGAGATCGTGTTGTCTGATGTGCTTTTCAACTTCACATCAGAAGCAACTGCTCTGAGAGAAGTGTATCACAAAAAATTTATAAACAAAGAGCAAACCCAACTGCCCACTATTCCAGTTACTCACAATGAAACAGTAATGCCATGTGCCATTGAAAACAAAACAAAACAGGAAATACATAAGGAAATATTTTGTTTGTTAGATGAAATGGGTGGAAGCAATGGTAAGCTTATGGAGGAAATTTTTAACAACACTGTGAAAGGAAAAGACAAAAATTCATACATTGAATTTTATAATATACTGAAAGATGATAACTGAATTGAGTAGAATTTCTGCAATTTTATTTCAACATTTCTTAAAATCTTATAGGGTTTAGTAACATTTGATATACAGTAATTATGTTGGCATTAAATTATTGACATTGTTAGAAACATAATACAATACATATAGGTATTATAGCCTTTAAATACTGTTTATGCATGTGTAGGGCATTTATAAGTTTTAGTGGCCAGCATTTTCCTGGACTTTAACTGGATTTTGCCACAGATGGCATGCACCCAAAAGTCACAATTGCTTTCATGCTCACAACCAAGCCAGGCTGCCCTGAACCCATGCTTTTTTTGGAAGTCCCTGTCTGCTTTTGATCTGTAAATACGACCACAGACACTGCATTTGTTACTCTTTCTCTGTGTGGGTGGTACTAGGTTTGCCTTATTTCCAGGCAAGTGGTGAATTGTTTTCATAATGGTGGGCACATGTTTTTTGGGCGATACACCTCTCACTATTCTTCTTTGCAGGTATTGCACTCTCCCATTTGTATCTGCTCATAAGAAAACATTGTACATACTTCAAATTGCATATAGGTTTTGTTACATTTGTATGGTTCCTATATATCAGATTTTCATGTGTTCTTAATTTTGATACTAGTCATATTCAATGTAGTGCTTGTTTTGCAAAAGGCATCATATATATATATAGGGAAATCTGATGATTTTAAAGTATTAGTTTATACCTTTACAGATCGCCTGGATGTTTTCGGGCGGGATTCTTCAATTATGCGCCCAGACTCTGTCTCCACCTTAAAGAACACCCTTACACCACACATCTGGTGCAGTTGATACGCCTTAAATGGAAATTTAATGTGTAAATTTGTATATTCTTATGAGTTACATTTAAAAATGAAACATCATGTATTCAATGATTATAAATATTATAAATATTGTTTAAGTAATGGAAAAAAATCACCGAATATGGTACAAATGTGTTACATGTGTCTTCAGGAAGTAAACATATAACTGTTTTTTGAATGTCTTCAGGCGTTTTGAAAGGCATGTCATGGATATAATTTATAGGAATTAGTCCCTTGTGGTGTTTCTTTGACTCCTGAAATATGTGCAAATATAAATGTTGAATGTTTTGTTTTTGTTTTTTATCCAAAACTTCAAACCTAACAAAATGTACATGCAATTATTTGGTTTGTGTGTTCTACTGTATGACCTTTTTATTGTTACATTATCATAATATATATTTATTTATATATTTATTTATTTATTATTTAACAAACACACCTCAGTAACATAACTTATGTCAATACAATCTTCTAGCTCACCCAACACCTCTGTACAGCCAACTTCAAGTTCTTCACTTTCAAATAATAAGTTATCCAGATTCTGAAAGGTATTGTTCTATGAATATTACAGAAAAGGTAAAAATATTTTGAAAGCACCACTACGTTATTATTGTACTGTACTTGAAATTATTTTCCAAAATTTACATAGTACTGTGCAATCAATTGTGCACTATCAAACCTACTTGCATTCCTTAATGAAAAATATTTGCATTTTCAAAAGTATGTGGATAAAATGATTTTAACCCCTTTTGTATTTAGCATACCAGTACTGTTGCTGTGTACTTGTGATCTTGAATAGTGGCAGTGTCACTGTCTAGTTCTGCTTCGCTGATGGCCATGATCTAGCTCTGAAATAATAAACACATATGTATAATTATTTTACAACCACACAGACATATACATAGAGGCAATTTGTGTATGAGAGAGAGATAGAAATAGAGAAATGCTGTAAACAGTTGACAGATTACGTCTTTATAGGTACCGGTATGTACCTTAAATATGTTTGCAATAATTTTGATCTCCAAAGTAGTGTCACACAAATGTTACATAATCTTGGCTGGCCCTCCCTAGAAAGCCGCAGACTCCATTCCTCTCTTATACTTCTCTACAAAATCCAGAACAACCTTGTTCATGTTGATCATAACCACCTCATCCCAACTAGAAATTTGAACTTCCTGATCCCCCAGTCATGTACCCAGTATCACCTTAGCTCCTATTTCCCTAGAACTATAAGGCACTGGAACAGTCTCCCATACCAGGTCAAATCCAGTCCCAGCTTAAATATCTTCAAGGAAAGGCTGGAGACAGCTCCTTTCTAACTCCCTATATGTTTTTAATCTTAACCTTGCACTCATTAATCTGTAAACTTTTATCTTTTAACTGAGCACTTAATACTTTTTAACACAGTTTTCCTGACAAGCGCCTCCCAGTTATAATCAGTATTGATTGTTCGGGAGTATCATGTAGATGTAGATGTAGATGTTGGTGATTTGTTACCCGAGACCGTGCCGGACCGTATAGGACCGTATCGAACAGCTTATAGCCATTCCATTATCCAATATGGTGGAACATGGAAGCGCCAAAAAGTTTAAAAGCATTTATTTTTGCCAATTGCCTAAAGACTGGAATTAAACACAGTAAGTGTGCAATGAAATTGACAATTATTTACTAACAATGCTACTTACGCGGCTAATATCGTAAAAATGGCGTGGTTACCGTATGTTAAGGTGTGGTGTATCATGGGGTGAAATTTTCCGTTCTGTAAGATGACGCGCCTTAAAAACTCCGTCAAAATGACGTTTTTTCCGTGGATGTGTTCCAAAATATCACTATGGTAATTTATTCTCACGATCAGGAGAATGTCTCCAAATCGGGAGACATTTCGGTTGCACAATTTACCCATTATGTCTCCAATTTGTGAGACGTCTCCCCATATAGAGACTGTCTCCATTTTGGGGAATTCTTCCTGACAATATTAATTGACTCTGCAATTAAAGTGACCAGTACCTACATCAGTTCATACTTGTATACAGGAGTGGTAGGGCCGATGCAGATGCGCTTTCCCATTTACAACAGTCCTCTGCTATAATCTTTCTAGACGTGGTGAAGGCCATTTGCACTGGCACTTTAGCTTCCCCACAGTAATTACCTGCTATAGAATGTATTTCAAGCACACAGGCTGTGCTGGATAAATTTGACAGGTATGAGCCTATAGGCACTGAAATGAGGTCTGTGGATTCGGCTGATGAGCAATGTAAGGATCCTGTCCTTATTTGGGTGGTCGAATTGGTCCAAAAGGGTCATAGGCCAACAAAAAGGCTTTGTGCCCTAGAGGAGCCTGAGGTCATGAAATTTCTTAAGGAATGGCAGAATCTTTTTATCAAATAAGGAGTGTTAAACAGGAAGGGTGTTCTGTCTGGTTATCCTGTAGACCAGCTTGTCTTGCTAGATGTTCCTTCTTCCAAAATTACTAAAACTGCAAATTCACCTGTTATTTATAACCATTTATAATAAAGTGTTAGATACATTAAACAATAAGGGCATACAATTGTTATGGTAGGAAATATATTGGGTGTAGTAACCAGACTGAAACAGCCTGTTCCAGGTGTCTTAGCCACTCATTGCATAGCACATAGGTTTGCACTTAGTTGCTGTAGTGGGGTAGATAGCATACCATATTTAGTTAAGTTACAGGAAATTCTAACCAGTATGTATAAGTATTTTCACTTTTCACCAAAACATGGCCATACTAGAATCAATACAACAGCAAACACAGGATGTAGAGGTAGTTACAGAGTACTTGGGCAGTGTAGGTGTTGAGTGCAATGTAGAAGACTTGAATTGTTTTTAGTCATCAGTCAGTCTACTCTGGCGTCTGTCGTCCGTTGTCCACACCTGGGGGTTGTTAATGCTCTAGTGGTCACACTTTTCAGCGCATCTTCATCAAACCTGGTCAGAATGTTCGTCTCATTGGTATCTTGGACAAGACTGAACATGGGTTATCTGGGGTCAAAAACTAGGTCACCAGGTCAAATAGAATGGAAATTTGTGAACACTCTAGAAATCACAGATTTGATTGGATCTTCATGAAACTTTGTCAGAATGTTTGTATTAATGATCTAGTAAAATTAGGCAAATATGGGTCATATCCGGTCAAAAACTAGGTCACTAGGTCAGTGCACCAGAAAACTTGTTAATGCTCTAGAGGTTGCAATTTTAATTGAATCTCCACCAAACTTTGTCAGAAGGTTTGTTTTAATAATATCTTAGACAAGTTTCAACATGGGTCATCTTGGGTCAACATGATTGTTCTATTAATATCTTGGTCAAGATCGAACATGGGTTATCTGGGGTCAAAAACTAGGTCATTAGGTCAAATCATGGAAAAACCTTGTTAACGCTCAAGGGTCGCAGTTTTGATCGGATCTTCATCAAACCATGCAAAAATGATTGTTTTAATGATATCTTGATTAAGATTGAACATGGGTCATCTGGGGTCAAAAACTAGGTCATCAGGTCAAATCATAGAAAAACCTTGTTAATGCTCTAGGGGTCACTGTTCTGATTGGAGGTTTACCAAACCTTGTCAACATGATTGTTTTATTATTATCTTAATTAAGCTTAAACATGGGTTATCTAGGGTCGAAAGCCAGGTCTCCAAGTCAAATCATAGAAAAACCTTGTTAACGTTCCAGGGGGGGGTGTCACAATTCTGATTGGAGGTTCACCAATCCTAGTCAAAATGCTTGTCTTAATGATATCTCGCACAGGTACGAATATGGGTTATCTGGGGTCGAAACTAGGTCACCAGGTCAAATCTTTGAAAAACCTTGTTAACCCTCTATAGGTCAAAATTTTGATTGGAGGTTCACCAAACCTTGTCAAAATGATTGTCTTAATGATATCTTGATTAAGTTTGATCATGGGTCATCTAGGATAAAAAAGTAGGTCACCTGGTTAAATCACTGGAAAACCTTGTTAATGCTCTAGAGGTTGCAGTTTTGATTGGATCTTCCTCAAAATTTGTCAGAATGTTTGTATTAGTAATATCATGAACAGGTTCGAACGTGGGTCAACTCAGGTTAAAAACTAGGTCACCAGGTCAAATCACAGAAAAACCATAAAAGTTGCAATCTTTACTCAGGTGAGCAAAAATTCCTTAAGTGTTGATAGTACAGGTCTGAAACATTACTGACAAGTAGTTGACATGTACAAAAACCAGTGGCTAGCTTGATTTTGGCATGGCATTGCTAGTTTTGACTGTATTGAGATTCTAGAAATGAGCGCTTGCGAAAAAATCTTTGTGAGTTGGGAAAATTTTTATTTTTTAATATCTCTCCCATTATTCAAGGTATAAGGCTGTAATTGTTCATGCTAGTACTAGACATGCATAGAAATCTGAGGCTCGAAAGATGTGGCCATGCAACGTTTACATTTGACTTTATTAGCATTCTAGAAATGACAGTCTGCGAGAAGATTTCCTTGTGCCTACACTTTTTGACCAATCTTTATCTTTTACTTACTCTTTAATCGTAGATAGTACAGCATTGGAACTTTACAGG
The DNA here is from genome assembly GCA_008271625.1 of Lutraria rhynchaena. NCBI lineage: Eukaryota > Metazoa > Mollusca > Bivalvia > Venerida > Mactridae > Lutraria > Lutraria rhynchaena. Next base: position 69,787 of record VIBL01000477.1, read on the forward strand.
CAAGTAATTGGCAAAGAGGAAAGTCTGTGGTGCGGATGGATTTGGTATGGTATGGTTGCTTTTGGTTTTATTAAGTTAGTGTTAAATTTAGTGTTTAGATTTTCACGTTGCTAATTATCTACACTTTTGGTTGAGTTAGTGTTATATGTAGTGTGAAGTTAGTGTTATATTTAGTTTGAAGTTAGTGCTATAATTAGTGTGAAGTTAGTGTTATATTTTGTGTGAAGTTTGTGTTATATTTAGTGTGAAGTTAGTGCTGAATTTTGTTTTCAGGTTTGCTTTTTATCAATTAATCTATTCTTTTAGTCATTTTCAGATATTTTTTTGTGTGTTATGGATTGTTTGTGCATCATCAGAAGATGATAAATGTGTGAGGTGGGTGGCGGTTTTTCGTTATGCGTCTTGCGGTGTGCATCAAAATTCAATGATGCGGGGAGTTATGACAACCCTGCCCAATGTTATGCATAGTCATACCGATTCACTAACTTTTGTCTCCCCTTGTTTTTGTACGTATGTATTTATGTATGTGACGCTCTCTCATTTACTAACATTATTTTTGTTGACCTTATTTTTGTACATGTATGTGACACTTGTTACTGTCTTCTCTTGGTCTTAATTTTGAATATATATGTGTGCTGCTCCACATTTTTCTAACATTAATTAATGCTCTTTGTTTAACCTACTGTTTTTGGCCTTATGTTTTGATGTATGTGTGTTTTGCATTATGTATGGAATGAGAGCCCGTCGGCTTGAAGAGGGAGAACTGATATTTTACTCACATTTGTTGTCCTTAGTTTGTTCTTAGTAGAATGTATATACATGTATATTTGACACTCTGTTTAACCCTCTGTTTTTTTGCCTGATGTTTAGAGGTATGTGTCCTGTGAATCTTAAAATCTGGAATTATTGTCTTGACTCCTAAGTAGAGATATGAATGGTGCTGTCATTTTCTCCTCATTTCTTTTTTATCTATGAATTGTCTTGGGGATGACTTTTCATGCTGAGCATATTTCACCTTACTCTTGATTTAAAAGCTGTCTGCTTGCATAAAAACTACAGGGGGAACACTAGCATATCTATGTGACAATTTTTTTGAGGACCATGTATGTGTTCCTTCGGGAGGACAAGATAAGTTATTGCTAGTACAAAATCCAGGAACACTTTTTAGGTTGCCTGCTTCATGGTATTGAACATTCAATACAGCTGGAAAATGGTGTAAAACCACCAACGCAAATAAAGTATGTAATTCATGTTTGAAAATGGTCGTTTAAAAATACTTCCGTAATTCAACTTTTGGTGTGACCTTTGTTCCTGAAGTTCAATGTCATCACGGATGCAGTCAGGAAGAGCAAATTAACAGAGCTGATTGAAATTCATATGTTACCTGGCAAATCACACAAAGTTACATATTTATTAAATAATTAGTGTCAAATATATAGTATGGTACAAATTGAAGAAAATCGAGGAAAAAACGTTTTTAGATCAGCATAAATATAACATGGATAGCCTGGTCAACATACAACATGAACTCTACATAACAAACCGAATCCAGGGTTCACTTTCCCTTTACAACGGCAATGATGAAAACAAAACCTGCAGCATTGACATGCCATACACAAGTATTTGATTTGCATGAAACAGACAAAGTGGTTACATCTTTCACATTTTTGGTCATCAGACTTTTTAAACAAACAAACAGATACATATACAGTATGAGGAGATTACAATAAGTTATGGTACAAGGGGAATAACTCAGGTAACAATTCAGTCATTGTAATAGCAAATAGCATGACGAAACAAGAGCAACTTATAGCACTGGCGATACTTATTTACTCAATCAGCATTAGATTGTGATTTACCATTTAACATGACAGTGGAGCCTCAACATTTAGCACAGAGCCTCCGTACAAAAAGGGGGCCCTTACTTTTAATGCAGGGTCTCAATACAAACAGGCCTTAACACTCAGTACTGGGCTTCCATACAAACAGTAAGGCTTCAACACTTAGTACAGGGTATGGGCCTCCATTCAAACATAGGAGCCTCAACACTTAGCATGGACCTTGACACTTAGCACAGTCCCTCCATGTAAAAGATGGGGCCTCAGCACCTAGTGTATGGGCCTAACACCTAGTACCGGGCATCTGTGCAATCAGTGGGGCTTCTGGTCTCAGCATAATGGCCTCTACACCAACTACAAAAATGGTAACTTTCATGTTAAGACAACCTTTGGGATCAAAAAGTTAAAATTTTAGGGTGGACTCATTATTAAGTTGAAGTGAAAATGAAGTGGTCTTTACATTGAGGTAGTGTCCATATTGAAGTTGTCTCCAATTGAAGTTTTACTTTGCATACATTTATACACAATAAGTGCTTTCTTTAAACTAATACTAATTACATGAACAATTCAATTAAAAATGAAACACAATTATATATGGTCTACTTTTAATCGGTTATTATGTAAATAATGATACATTTAAGAATGAATCAATATTGTTCATTTTGTTACTTTAAAATGGGTGTCCTAACCATTGATACATATAATGGGATTAACTTTCAATGTTTACAATACCAATTTAAAATTTCAAGCAGACAGGTGTGTTGATTTTTGTTTTGATAAGAAAGTGGGGACTGTATGGAAATACACCATTTTGTTTGACACAAGATTTCAAGATTCAGCGTGTTTTCTTAATTTGTAAAGCAGCTTTTTATTGGTCAGTTGAACTTGTTTTGTAAGTTATTTTAATGTAACCTGGTAATTCATTGGATAACACCTTGGATAGTGTCCAATCGAATTCACTTGGATAAAAGCGGGAAAAGTCAGAAGCTACAGGACAAGCATGCTGGTCAGACATGGTTTTTGACTGAGAATTTTTTTTAAGGATTTTTGGCATGGAGTTTACAGGTTAGTGGACTTGTTGCAATTAGCTTTTATGCTTCAGCTCATGTAAATTTCATGTTTTATTAACCAGCTTTTGCAAAGGAAAAATTCTGGTTATTAAATTGGCGAATGTCGGCAGGCGGGTGGAGGGGTGTGCAGGCAGGTGGGCGGATGGATGTCTACGATTTCATCTGCTTGTAATTCCTACTACATTTTTCAATGTATTTTGACCAAACTTTCTCATATTTTTCATCACTAAGTGTCCAAGCACATATTTTCAGGGTTTTGTGATTTGATAATTTTTATGGAATTATGGAGGAAGCTCAACATTTTTGTCAAAGTTTCATAGAAGGGTATGACATGCCGCGACCCGGATTCGAACTTGGATCTCCGGGCTACAAGTCCAACACACTAATCACTGGAACACGGCTGTAACTGCATGAACTTTAATTTTGGATATGTAGGACTTAATTGGAAGGATAATTAATGTATTCATGATAAACTGAGTTTTGTTGTTTCAAAGTTTAGGTTCTTTTGTGAAAATGTGTGCATTGCTTTTTGTCCACCATTTCCATTCAATAGTATGACATACCGTATATTCCCTTATAAACGCCCTTCCCCTAATAAATGCCCCCCCCCCCTTTTGAACAAGAGATAACAAAGTGACTTACCATGATAGGCTATTTTAATCCAAGATGAATGATAGAAATTAGTAGGAAAAATAGACTTTTTTATTCTAAGGAATTGAGAAATGACACAAATACATTTCGAAAATGCAATGCCCCGGGGGCGTTTATTGGGGATTATACGGTAACTTTCCATGATATTTGGGATATTATGTTACGAGAATTTTTTGGTGAGGTTTATCGATCAAACACTCGAAATCATATCTTCTATGCCAACACAGGAAAAATGACACTTTATTCATATATGAACAAAATGTGCAGTGCAATCTACATATGTTTGTTATACTGTAGTCATGTATGCATATGTTTGTTATACTGTAGTCATGTATGTATATGTTTGTTTGTTATACTGCAGTCATGTATGCATATATCAGTTATACTATAGTCATATATGAATATGTTAGATGTAGTCTTGTTGTAAAAAACTGGCCCAAGCCTAAGTTCAAAAACTTTTATATTTAGCAAGTGATGTGCTACAAGATGGTGAGGAAAGATGGTTCTAGGGCCGGGAGAGAAAAACCTGGAGCGGCAGGCTCCAGAGCAAGTGGTGTGATCCAAGATGACAAAAAAGTTGGTTCTGGGGTCTGAAGAGAAAAACTCAAACAGGCATGATATATCAATGCCAAGTTTCTACAAATGGTAGACATGGTCAAGGTGTCCACTAACCTTGGCGGGGTCCTTGCAGTTTTGCACACTGCACATTGTAAGTGTTGAAGATACTTTATGTTGTACTTTGAATTGTTTAAGGATTTCAATCAGATACAGTAGACTTCTCAACATAAAGTGTGAGTTTCCTTTGTAAGCAACTGTATGGTTGTAATTTTTATGTTGACGTTCACTCAAACCTTTAAAATAAAGGCCATCTTTGGGAGTGAAACAATTATGCTTATTTGTAATGTGAACCAGAGTGTGACATAGTGGCAAAACTAGGTCCTGATTTAACTATCGATTTATTTTTGTTATTAAGAGCTAATTATATAATTCTTATATCAGTGGAATTATTATTGGATTTTCTATCAGATGGTATTTCTATCTTTTCATTTTAAATTTTGACTTTGAAGATATTTTAATAAATGTAATTTTCATATAGTTTTATCAAATTGTAATTACACAAATTTTATTGGATTTTTACATGGTCAGTACATGTTGTATTGATAAACCTTTGTCACGCCTGGTGAGTAAATTCTAGATACTTGATGTATTTGTATTATTTTATTGTGTAGATTAGAATGTTGTTGTAATCCTATAATTGGTTGTTAGCATAACGGTAAAATTGTTATTTTAATGTATTTAGTACATGCTCAGGCACCTAGGTTAAGGTAGTGATTCTCTAATTATTATTGCTTGTATACGCCTATGATTCTGTGTGAAATGATTCATACATGTGACAATTGAAAAATCTAGTGTTCTTCTTGAATTATTTATTGAGTTCATTGTTCTACCAATATTGTTGAATGTGTGTCTGTATAATTTAAGTACATTTTTCTTTTGCAAATTGTTCAAATCTAAATGCTGTGTACTTATAGAACTTTTTCTTTGTATCATAGCATTGCACCTGTTTGCACTGAACCTGGCTGCAGATAAAGCTCATATTTAGTAAATTTTAGTAGTTACAGCTGCCCAGAATTCGTAACGAACCAAAGTACAATAGATTTTATTTAGTCGACTATATATTATATCTACATATCACTAAGATATTATCACATCATGGATAATCTTAACAGGAGTTTTATACTTATATGTATGTTTTATATTCTTAGTTATCCAGATATAAACTTTAATGTTACTGAAGATGTCGGTTGGCATAATACAACTCAATGTGAATGGTGGACAGAACAAGTCTGGATACAACCTTTCTACATTCCTATTAATGTTATTGCTAGATTCGGGACTGATACAGCAGTGGAGGAGAGGTGGACTAATGTGGTCAGCCTCGACTCCATTCGCTTCTGTTCTGATCCATCAATTAACATACATGTTCTGTTTTATTATCATCTCTGGAACAGCCGGCGTGTTGAAAGTAAACCAATTCAGTTCCGCCACGGTAATTGATTATATCTTTTAGTTCTTTCTGGGGGCATTCACATGAATCCTGGACCTGCTTCTGCTAGTGGTAGTTCTTCTGATTATAATCAATTTACTAAAAAGGGTCTTCATTTTGTTCATATTAACATCAGGAGTTTACTTCCTAAAATTGATGAAGTTCGATTATTGGCTAGAAATACTAATGCTGCTTGTTTAAGCTTATCATAGACTTGGCTTGATATTTCTGTCTTTGACTCAGAAGTCTCAATTTTCAACTATATCCTTCGTCGCAAAGATGGAAACCGTCACGGTGGCGGTGTTGCCGTGTATATACGAAGTGATATTGCATTAAATCCTCGAGAGGACCTAGATCAAGAAATGCTTGAGGCAACTTTTGTTGATATTTTGCTCCCCAAAACGAAGCCAAATTATATGTGGGGTGATGTATCAGTTAAATTTTTATGAAATTCTAGAATCTGTACTATCTGAGTCAGAATCGTTTAACTCTCATAAATCAGTGCTCTTTGGAGAAATTATACACGAATTTTATGTCAAAAAGTAGATGTCCATTATTATCTCTAAAATCTATTTGCAGCTTGTTTAGTTTTTCCCAGTTAATTAGTGAACCAACAAGGATTTCGCCGAACACTTCAACAACGATAGACCTCATATTGGTGACTGATGGAGATAAAATATCTCAGTGGTGTCATCAATTGTTGTTTGAGTGACCATTTTCTGACTTTTTGCACCCGGAAAGTTACCTGTGATAGTATTGGAAAACATAACACTGTTGACATTAGATCATTGAAGAACTACAACAAGGATGTTTTTCAACAATCTCTAGCTGGTGTCGATTGGAGTGACGTTTTATCATGTGATGTTGTTGATTCCGCTTGGAACAGTTTTAAAGATATTTTTCTTTCTATTCTTAATGCTAACGCTCCAGTGAAACGAGTTCGCATTAAACTACGCACTGAAGCCTGGATTGATTCAGACGTTCTCAAATGCATTGAGGAAAGAGATTCTGCCATTAAGGCTTATAAAAGTAATAGAACTGATGAAAATCTGTCTACGTTTAGAAGCCTCAGAAATAGAGCACAATCTCGTATATTAAATGCCAAAAAGAGCTACTTCAGTTCTGTGTTTAATAATTTCAAAGATTCTAAATCGCTGTGGGATCATCTGAAACAATTCCGTCCAAGAAAGGTCAGTCCACATCTTCTATTGGTTTGAATATTGATGGTGAGGTATGTTTTGATAAGTTTAAGGTGACTGAAAAATTTAATAATTTTTATGCATCTGTAGCTGCCAAACTTGTTGAGAAATTACCAGCATGTGTCAAAAAGTTTGGTAAGAATTTTGTTTTTAACTTTTATTCGTCCAAAGGTGTTGTACCAAACAATTTTAGTTTTTCTATGATAACTGAAGACAAGGTTTTTAAATACCTGAACAAATTCAGTTCAAATAAAGCTACCGGACTGGATGGTATGCCGTCTCATTTTGTCAAGGATGTTGCTCCTATTATAGTGTATCCTCTCGCCCATATTAATTTATCTTTGATTCAGAGTAGTGTGCCTGACAGTTTAAAATCTGCTCAAGTTACTCCTCTGTTTAAAAAAACGATATGACTGAAGTAGGCAATTACCATCCTGTATCCGTTTTAAACATCATTTCCAAAATTTTATGAGTGGTATATGACCAGCTTGATGAATATCTTACATCAAAGGATCTTTTATTTAAATATCGGTCTGGTTTTAGAAGTAGATATTCAACTGAGACCTGTCTTATTCATCTTACTGACTATATTCGCTATCAGATGGACAAAGGTAACTATGTGGGAATGATTTTATTGGATCTCCAGAAAGCGCCATTCTTTTAATGAAACTTGAAGCACTTGGTCTCTCAGAATCGGCTGTCCGATGGTTTTCCTCGTACCTGTCTAATCGTTATCAGCTAGTAGATATCTCGGGCACTTTTTCCTTCCAGGCCGAAATTGAATGTAGTGTACCACAGGGATCGATTTTGGGTCCATTGTTGTTTTTAATATATGTAAATGACATGTCTGCTGTTGTCAAAAACAAATCATTATTATATGCTGATGACTCTGCCATTTTAGTTCATGGTAAGGATATTCATGATATTAAGGCACAACTCAGCTCTGAACTTGAAAATCTGAGTGAATGGCTGATATGTAACAAACTTTCTCTTCATTTAGGCAAAACGGAATCGATATTATTTGGCTCCAAATGCAAAATAAAGTCTGCACCTAATCTAAATATTTCATGCAAGGGCCAATCCATTGAAGCCAGAGATTCTGTCAAATATCTAGGAGCAACAATTGATCAATGTTTGTCTTTTGATGCCATGGCCTTGTCTGTTTTAACCAAAGTAAATGGTTGACTAAAGTTTTTATTTAGGAAAGCTAAATTCTTATCATATCATACAAAGAAGTTACTGATTATGTCCATCATACAGTGCCACTTTGATTATGTTTCAACCGTCTGGTTGTACTCTATTTCCCAAAATCTAAGAAATAAATTACAGACTACGCAAAATCGACTTATTCGATTTGTCCTTAACCTTGACTGTAGGTGTCATGTCGGGAAAGATCAATTTTTGAAATTAGGTTGGTTGTCTGTGTCTAAAAGGGTTGACTTTTTAATAAGTTTTTAAGATTAATGCAAATTTAGCTCCTTCATATATGAATGAGGACTTCTCACCTGTTATTGATGCTCATCGATTCAGTACTAGATTTAGACTAACAACCTGTAATGATAGCTCAGGTAATTTACTTAAAGATAGTCGGCGCTATGCTATTCCGAAGGTCAAAGGTTTTGGAAGTAAAACATTTTCATATAAAGGAATATCTCTTTGGAACGAACTTCCCCAAACCATTAGAGATCTGGACAGCATTCATGTTTTTAAGTCAAAGCTAAAAATCTCATTTGCTGAATATTGAAATTTAATATGTATCTGTGATAGCTGGATTTTTTTTTTTTAACTAATTTAGTTCTTAGTCCTGAGCTCTGTATCTTAATATTCTAGGCATTTTCTTTTCACTATAACAATGTTTTTTATTTCAATCTTAATACTGTTCTAGTACCTCTGTGATATTTGATATATATGATATTGATATTTATGTTGATTTATGTCATATTGTTTTGTATAGGACCACAATGGAAATAAGAGGTTTTTAACCCCTTTTTTGTGTTATCCTTAATAAAATAATAATAAAAAAATATGAGGTGTTCTATAGAGGTTAAAATAAACTGCTGCTATTACTTTCACGGAAATACAGTCACTGACTAGATGAGGAACAATGCTTCAGTGCTACAAAACTTTCTTGATTATAGAGTATTCTGGGATCAAATGTGAATATTTTTTGTAAAGGCCTGCAAATCTACTTTTTGTACAAGCATTATTTGCTCATGTAATGTATTAAGCTAATATCCGTTGTTAATACACCCTCGGTGAAGTTCAGTACAATGTTAACAGTCACAGCAAACTGTTTGTTGGACATATAGAACTACAGTATTCCTCTTGCTTCCCAATTCCAGGCAGAAGTGTAAATTGCCCATGGCACATGGCTGAAAAAGATGGCCCTGGAGGGAGATCAAGTGGAAGGATTGTGCTCTAGACTCTAGTATCTTGTTACAGGATATGGCAATAATGGTAAGAACAAGTGTGTGCTCCCACACCTATTTTAATCATTAATGTTAAGACGGCTTCATGATCAGTGAACTACATAGACTGGCCAATCATATTTAAGACTAATGTCTCAGTCTCAGGCAGAAGTCTAAATTCTGCTGGGCACACCATACATTTTGTAGGCATTATTCATACTTTTAATTGTACCTTACCTTGTTCAAGAATTCATTCTGACACCATATACTTAGCAACATAATAGTCTAATTTCAAGTTGTCAATTTTTTTTGTTTTATACTAGGTTTTCAGATGATCCATTTTCGCGTAATTGTGGTTCTACTGTATTTTTTATCTCAGAAATCCAATTACTGTTTCTTTGCAGACAGATGTTTGCAATGTTGACTATAATAGTGGAATTGATTATGGATTATTTTTCTTTTCTTTTACAGTAAGTTTATAAAATATGCTCGTATTAGTGAAATGGTCTTAATTTTGGGGTGGTTGTAAGGCAGAGTTCAGGCGTACTTCTTATAGAAACATTCCAGCCTGTCACTTGTTTTCTTCAAAATTGTTCAGATTTACATGTGATTTAATGACAATATAACAGAAAAAACTCTTCAAGCTGTTTGTAAGTTTCTTCATTTTTTTCTGATTTCAGGTTGATATTGACTCTCATGAGATCTTAGCTTTCACCAAGTTTGTGAGCGATCCAATGGAAAATACTGGTTCTGTGGGTAGCTTGACGTGCTGATCATGTACTTCATGATTCACTGGTCTTACAGCCTACTTTCACTTTTGATTTAACAGAGTAGTACATTGATTTAATAATGTTTAAAACTTTACCTCTTAGGCCAAGTTTAACTAATTTATGTCAAATATTTTGCTGGACTACATAATCGAACGCTTTCGAGAAATTGATAACTGCACAGTACAGTTTTTCATTTTGGTTTTAAAATGATCTATGATACCATGTAGTACATATATATTATCTATTGTTCCCATGTAAGCGCGAAAGCCAGCTTGTGCCTCAATATAAATATATAATATGCATCTGCCCATGCTGACAATCTATTATTTATAATGTGCGTAAAAAGTTTACTGAAAACGCTCAATAAAGAAATGCCTCTAAAATTATTCAAATTATTTATATCATGTTTTTTGTGAATGGGTATTATGTAACCTTCACTCCAGGAAGTTGAAAAAAGCCGTATTTAAGATCTTATTGAAAAATGTTAAACAAAGGGTGAGAGTAGACGACGAATGTAGATTAAAAATTCATTGATAATACAATCTGGGCTGGCGCTTTTGTTATTTGATAATTGATTTAAAGCTAAGTTTAATTCCGACATATTTATACAGTTGTCTACTTCTTTAAACATTATTTTGCGTTCGGAATTTAAATACTTCTCATTAAACTCAATTATGTCTTCATCCGCCTGAAACAACCTGTCATTAGGATTATTTATAGCTTTAAAATATTGTGAAAATTCATTTTTGGATATATTACATCTACTGTTAGTATTATTGTTTGATGAACATGTACTTTCTTTTAAGACTCCAATATAGTTAAGCATTTTTGACCCTGGCTTTTAATAATTTATCTGTTTGTGATTTAGCGAGTAAAAAATTAAAGCGGCGAACATTGTTTTTATACGTTGTACGAGCAGACACTAAATTTACCCTATTTTGTTCACTTTTATCTTTTCTATACACGTTTAAATTTTTATAGTATTGAGCAAGTGCAGTTAAACATAACTGATCTAATACTGACAACTTATCATTTCTGTAAAGTACGTCAGATTTGTTGTAATATTTAGCAAATAATGGTTTGCCAACAAAGTCAATTTTCTCTTTAAAAGACGTGAGCAAAGTTTCAGTATTGTCCGGACATACAACGTTTTCGACGCTTCGTTTTAATTCGTTTAGCTGTAGAATAAAATCTTCATCATTTATATTCTTAAGAAATTCATCTTTTTTATTACTATTCCATTTATAGAAAAATTAAACTAGAACCAGACTTACTGACATACGTAAAAGAACCAACATCACCACAAACGCTACCGTTAGCAATACGTAATGTAGATTGTCTGTGTAAATCTAATAATAAATGCCCATTAGCATTTGTTTTAAAATCTTTAGTATTTCTGGGTAAAGGTATATCAGGGACATAATCATTTGATAAAATATTTTGTTCTAACAAAGTAATGTTGTCATTAGACATAATCTTGCAAAGTGCTCAAGCATTGAAGTCACCTAATAACATAAAAATAAGCATCTTCATATAAGGCACTGTTAATAGACGCCATATCACTGGAAAGTATATCAAAAGTATTATTATCAACAATAGCATTTCTTGTAGAGTTCAAGGGTATGACATAAACATGAACATATAATCAAATCTCTATCAAATGTAAAATGTTTTTTGTCAAGTTTAAACCACATGTGTGAATTGTGTGTAAAGGATACAATATTATGTTTGTTATCATTTTGTATCAACAGTTCATTTCTGAGGTACATGTTGTTGATTCTGTGTATCTGTACTACAATTTAATTAATATAGTTATGTTTGGCATTTTGGGTAATTAATAAGGTCATTCAATCTTTTGATCACAAGTTTAAAAAACAGATAACTGCATAATTTCACCATCTGCTCCATAACTTGCGCTTTTTCTTCTTCCTCCTGAGCTGTATTTTTGCTGTCATAATTGAGGTTACATTATATGTAATTGTTACGCATATTTCACAAACTTGGACCTCATTTAAGTTTTTTGTTCACAGACATGTGCCAACACCTACAGTTTCTGGGTTTCTTTGCAGGCGCAAGCAATCAATGGTGGAAATGAAGCTCTGATGGCTGTTTCTTAATTGGACTTGGCAAAGAAATTTAAAGATTATGTATTTTATTTTGCTCAGTTTTGTGAGTGATATTTTGTGGCTGTTGGAGTGTGTGTCTTGCATAGTTGTTTAGTGATTATTTGAGAGGTATAAGTGTTTTAGTCATCCTGGTTTTGAGGTATTTTTTCGGACTGTGGTACAAGCACAAGCAATGGTAAATCAACAAAAAAATTCCCTTCCATAAAATGTCTAACAATATGACAATTTATTTTTAAAAAATAAAGAATTCCATTGTTTCATAGATTGTGTTTTGCAAGGTTGGAAACAGGCAGAAACACTGCACTACACAAGAACAAACCACCAACATGACTTACTCACAGACAGTCAATGCAAAAATTGAAACTGAAGACGCCCAACTCGATCAAAAAATTCTATTCCAAAAAAAAAGAATAGAGTTAATCAAAATTAAAGAATTCTCAAAACCCAAAACTTCTATTCCATAAAAACTGTCAAAGAATACGAGTTAATCAAAAACAAAAAATTCTGGAGCACCAACAAAGGGAATATTCCCATCTTTTGTGCTCCAGAATTCATGTCGGTGGGCAGTTTTGAGCACCAGGCTTGTATTCCAAGACATTTTCCTATGGAAGGGAATATTTGGGTCGAGTTGGGTGTCTTTGATTTCAATTCGGTATGTGAGTAGAAATCCAGTTGATGAGTTTGTTGTTGTGTAGTGTTGTGAATGTATATTCATTCTTGTCAAATCATGTTTTCTATGTTATATACCATTACATATATTGCGGAAATAAACAAATACCATGGTTAGTTAGTTGGCGTTTTAAAATATATATATATATTTGAAAAATGAATTTAGGTCTGTCACTTGTTTATTAACACAATTCAAGTAATATACATTGTTAGTAAACTAGTGACTGACTTAAATTAGAACTGATCAAATATTGTAGAAACACAAGAAAATAAAATGAACAGATCTATTTACCTGCATAACAATATTTCATACTACATAAGTACAGCACACAAGAAAAAACAGCATTCTTACTAATCAAAGAAAAGCAAATGCATATCATATAAGCATTTACAAACTTCACACTACAGTCAGAAAAGCAAGTTAAATAAATCTTGTATATTTAAGTACTTTATAACACAAGAAAAACAGCAAACTGGTAAATATACTGAAAGACATGAAAAAAGCAGGAAGGAAATTTTGCATAAAAAAAAAAGAAAAAACGCCAAAATTCAAGGGGAAAAATTTTGATAAGTCCATAATCTGTTCTGGACTTTTCATATGCCACAAAATGTGAAAAAATGGGTTCTCCAGTTTTACAGCTGTACCTTTTTACAATAGCCGTACTATATACCCATACAATCTATAAAATCTCAAATTTAAGGAAACACATGAAACAATAACAACAGAATTGGAGTTACATGTACATTTTTAAAGATGGTGTAGCCTGCTTTCGTAGACATCCCAACGACAATGATGGCACTCAAAGATCTTGAGTCTAAAAAGTGCCATCTTGGCAATGATATGTCTTTGAAACAGGTTACACAGTGTGCCCATACAACTTTTTGGTAATACAGCAAGCAACGTTTATGAAGAAACCACTTGATTCTAAGGCCAAAAGTGTGAACTACAAGCGCAATGTAATGTTTTTTCTGCCTGTAGACATTAAACATGCTGAATTGTAAAGCATCTTCAAGAAAAAGCTTAATACAGACATCTCGGAAAATTCTATGAATTCTTTTAATTACAATCATCTCTTTAAAGGTGGTCATCATCTTTATTCTTTTTTAATTTTTGTATTTATTCTAAACTAATTTTCTAATTATATTTTTCCAATTATTTTTATCTATTTATGTACAACGCCATTGATTCTAGGCATTTAATCATGTGTAACTTTTTACTGTTTTTTTATAAATGAACAGATTTAGCCCGAAAACAGGAAAACTGTATTTTGCCAAACAAAATTTTGCAGAAAAATATTTTTCCCATTTTCGAGCAAAAGTATTCATCAATCAAAAAACCATTACATTGTGCTTGTAGTTCACACTTTTGGCCTTAGCCTCCACTTTATTTGGTCCTATCTGATAAAGAAATAAAGAACTTATGTGAAGATATCGAATCAATCAGTTTGATAACTTTGCTGTATTACCAAAAAAATGAAGCCGGATTCATGTGGTATGGGCACACAGCTAAAACATGGTTTTGGTGCTGATCACGAATGAATGGTTGTTCTTTCATAAATATTGAAATTCAAAATTCTGTAGTGTCTGCAACCATTAAAAGTTTATTTTGCAATAGTTTCATTGTTTCTCGTAGATCGGCTAATGTGTATTTATGTTATAACTAAATTGGCCAAAATTTGTAATGCTATGCATTAACATCATTGAAAATTACTACTTAGAAAAGGTTAAACACTTCACAAAAAGGTAAAAATGAAAGAAAAAATCTCCTGATATACTGCAGGATGGAAATGGTGAAAAAATGATGCATGCACGTAAGGGAAAAACTTGATTTGTACAGGGGAACTTTGTAATTAACTCCAATAAAATATGCTATCTAAAAATTTACTTCTTTGTGCTAGTGAGACTACTATCAGCACCAATACCATGTTTCAGCCTACATGTAACCTTTATAATAACTATCTGAGATATGAAATTCATTTCGGGTGGTTTGAGGGTCAAATAAAATAACACAAACACAAAGATGTAAACATTCACAGCCTAACAACAACATATCTGCTTCTATACTCTATCCAGCTTTTTCCTCTGCTACAATATAGAACCTGAAATCACAGAAAAAATGGTGATTGTAAGCATGATTGTAAGAGTTATCATCAACTTTGTCCAGTCACTTCTCATTCCATTTGGTAGGTCAACATGACATGATTATGAAGATTATTAAGTGGATAAAAGCGCTAGTCTTTCTAACATCATATCAAGTCATAGTTTTTTCACTTTCTTCCTACACTTTTTACTAGTCAATTATACTGTGCTAGTGTTAGTGTAGTTTACATTGTTAGTGTGAACTGCATCACATCTGCCTCACAGATAACCTGAAAACAGATCAGTTCTGACTTCCAAAGCTCTTCAACATTAATTTGTTAAATGTTAAAAAGTAATGGAATCCCATCTTAGGTCTGGAAGAAAATTTGAATTTCCCATCAGTTTTAACCCCTGGGGAAGAACCTATACAAACAATCTATCAATTTGCTCTCACCTTTCAAATATTTGTATCCTTCTTCAAAGGTGTCCACATTGATGAATCAATGGTGTACAAAAGCACTTCTGCAAGATGCAAGCTTGGAAGTAAAATGTTAACTTTAAACTGCAAAGCAAAACAAAAATCAATGCAGAATCATGTACAATGACAGTTTTTTGAGCATTTCAGCAGCATTTGTGATAAAATATAGATTTCGAAGTATATAGAAAATGTAGCAGAATGATAAGCTACCAGTTATCTTGTACCCAAGTTAGAATTTACGTTGTTTGTTTGTATGTGACTTATCGTCACTCGGGTTTAACAGCATTTTCCCAAATTTTTCAGTAATATACGGCGACCGGCTCACCAAACCAGTTTTCCTGGACTGTATACTAACCAGTACTAACTTACCCTACCACAAGGAGCCAGCAACTTCTCCACATATAGAGGAAAATTGACATTTTTGTCAAATTTTCATAGAAGGGTATGACCGCAGCCTGCTGAATTGAGATACAATTGTAACTTAATACCAAAATTGTCAAGAACAACTGACCAGTCATATAACTGTCTGTATTCCACAAATGTTTGTAGAAAACTTCAAAGAAACTATTTAAAGCTACTAGTCACAAGAATACCCCAAACAACGCACACACACGTATCACCCTACCTTCCTACTCTACTCTATACTCTATCATAATTGAAAAAACATATAAGAAAACAATTTAAGATTAAACTGATTTAAAAACATAGTTCGCAACAAGCCATGAACTTGAAATCATCCTTCATTAATCTGGAATGATTAACATATTAAACAAGATACAAAAAAATGCATAACTTCACAACCTACAAAAATGATATTTCCACAGAATATAAATTACATAAAATATTTATCATTACATAATACCAACTATATAAAAGTCAAAAACAGAGGAAAATATAAGAATATAGGAAGGAATCAGCAGAATTGTGAGAGGTTCATTTATGTTGAATTTGAAGTGGTCATTGTTGAGAGGTGATCATTGTAGGGGGGTGACCATTGTTGACAGGTGACTATTGTTAGGAGGTGACCACTGTTAACAGGAGAGAGTTCTGGGAGGTTTCACTGTATGGGGAATTTGAAGTGGCCATTGTTAAGAGGTGACCATAGTTGGGGGGGGGGTGACCATTGCTGCCAGGTGACAGTTGTTGAAAGGTGACCAGTGTTGACATGTGACTATTGATAAGATGTTTCACTGTATGGGGAATTTGAAGTGGCCATTGTCGAGAGGTGACTATTGTTGTGAGGTGACCATTGTTAGGGGGTGACCATTGTTCTGAGGTGACTATTGTTGGGAGACCATTGTTGTGAGGTGACTATTGTTGGGAGGTGATCATTGTTGTGAGGAGACTATTATTGGGAGGTGACCATTGTTGGGAAGTGACTATTGTTGGGAGGTGACTATTGTTGTGAGGTGCCAATGTGATGTGACTATTTTTGGGAGGTGATCATTGTTGTGAGGAGACTATTACTGGGAGGTGACCATTGTTGGGAGGTGACTATTGTTGAGAGGTGACTGTTGTTCTGAGGTGACTATTGTTGTGAGGTGACTATTGTTGGGAGGTGACCATTGTTGGGAGGTGACTATTGTTGGGAGACCATTGTTGTGAGGTGACTATTATTGGGAGGTGCCATTGTTGTGAGGTGACTATTATTGGGAGGTGCCATTGTTGTGAGGTGACTATTTTTGGGAGGTGATCATTGTTGTGAGGAGACTATTACCGGGAGGTGACCATTGTAGGGAGGTGACTATTGTTGGGAGGTGACCATTGTTGGGAGGTGACTATTGTTGGGAGACCATTGTTGTGAGGTGACTATTATTGGGAGGTGCCATTGTTGTGAGGTGACTATTATTGGGAGGTGATCATTGTTGTGAGGAGACTATCACCGGGAGGTGACCATTGTAGGGAGGTGACTATTGTTGGGAGGTGACCATTGTTGGGAGGTGACTATTGTTGTGAGGTGACCATTGTTAGGGGGTGACCATTGTTGTGAGGTGACTATTGTTGGGAGACCATTGTTGTGAGGTGACTATTATTGGGAGGTGCCATTGTTGTGAGGTGACTATTATTGGGAGGTGCCATTGTTGTGAGGTGACTATTTTTGGGAGGTGATCATTGTTGTGAGGAGACTATTACCGGGAGGTGACCATTGTAGGGAGGTGACTATTGTTGGGAGGTGACCATTGTTGGGAGGTGACTATTGTTGGGAGACCATTGTTGTGAGGTGACTATTATTGGGAGGTGCCATTGTTGTGAGGTGACTATTATTGGGAGGTGATCATTGTTGTGAGGAGACTATCACCGGGAGGTGACCATTGTAGGGAGGTGACTATTGTTGGGAGGTGACCATTGTTGGGAGGTGACTATTGTTGTGAGGTGACCATTGTTAGGGGGTGACCATTGTTCTGAGGTGACTATTGTTGGGAGGTGACCATTGTTGGGAGGTGACTATTGTTGGGAGACCATTGTTGTGAGGTGACTATTATTGGGAGGTGACCATTGTTGGGAAGTGACTATTGTTGGGAGGTCACCATTGTTGTGAGGTGACCATTGTTAGGGGGTGACCATTGTTCTGAGGTGACTATTGTTGGGAGGTGACCATTGTTCTGAGGTGACTATTGCTTCAAATTCTAATTCATTTTCAGATTAAGAAAAGAAATTTCTATATGACTGATCACACACAGAAATTACCATTGTTTGCACTTTGTTGAAACTGTTATCGTCCTGTTAGTGTCGTCAAGAAGAAAAATCATCATCCAGGTCATAACCAGACATTCCAGCATCAATACACCCAATCATATCAGTCAATGGTTCCCTTCTTAAGTGTCAACTCTTCTCACGTGAAATCACAATCCAGCTCTGAAATTTGTAAACTGATGATATAAGAGTGAAGTGACACAAACATACTGAAGTACATGTTTGAAGGATTTGTTATAGACTTAAAATAATAAGTTGAATAAAACATGTTGTTAGCATGGTGTCTCAGTACTGTGTCCTTTATAACGACTTGATAGCATATTAGGCCATACCATATTGTGTCTAAGTTTGGCATAACATTGAAGTTCAAAAACCAATCTAGCTATCCGGAAAAAACAAACAAGTACCTCCGGAGAAAAACACTAATTTCCTACTTAATTGCTACAAAATATTAGCTTCTATCAAAAGTTCAAACAGTCTCTCAATGAGAATAAACATGCTTCATTTTATAAATCAAAACAAAAACATAATATTGATCAATTATGACGACTGGAAGGCGTATTGATACAAAGTAAGTCATTCCAGCATGCAATGGTTCTATAAAGGTATTTAAAGAGATCAAATATTCGACATTAAAACATGTTTTTTTATTTGACGCAAGTGATCAAAACCTTTCCATCTGCGGACACTAAACATAGACACGATTTGGTATGGCCTTAGGTAGTGTCTTCATAGACATAAATAAAAATTGACCAGTTTCTCATATGTGATATTTATCATTTGAGATATAATTTAAACTATACCAAATTATCCTTGTTTAGATTTCAAAATGAGTTCATCTTGTCATGCTTAGGCAAAAACGTATAAGTTGACCGATTGGAAAGTCTCCATCTCCCATTCCCTGAAGAGGTACAGAGATATGTATCAGGTGCATGTGTAAGTATTAAGGCTACTGTGTTATGCAGCCTATTGCAGGGTTCGAATATAGCAATATTTTCTACTAGCTAAAGTTAGCTTGTGCCTTTGTTTACCAGCTAAAATGAAAAGCGACTGGCTAAAATTTAGACCAAAATTCTATTAACCAATAATTAACAAATTATTAATTTCTTGGACCATATGGAGTTTTATTTGGCCTCTTCCTCTAACCACTTAGCCACCATACATTCCAGCAGTGTTTTTTTTAGGGATAGGGGAAGACACTGGACACTGGTCAAAAAGGGAAAAATCATGCAAAAAATGGGATATTTGGGTAAATTTATCAAATTTAAAAACACTGTCACATAACCAAAACCAATGTTTTCATGAATCAATTATGACGAGCTTTCAAAACAACAATTTACAGGTCCATATCTCTGTCCTTTCTACATATGAACAGGTCTACCACACTTCATAGTCTTGATCAGTTAGATTTCTGGCTGGGATCTAGTGTTGGTTCCCGTCACTGTGTATATCGTTCTACTATCGCAGGGAATAAGCCCATTCAGACTGTTTCGACGGACATCATTATAAAAGCTGGGAAATCCTGATCGGCTAGCTCAATCATTTAAAAACATAAACTCTACCTATAGTGATAATTTTAGAAATCAAAATAATGAGTCCTCGGGACTCATACATTTTCAATCAATGGGTCCCATGGAAAAACTATGGGTCCGGGTCATGATAAAAAACAAAATCAATGTGCACAATTGATAAAATTGTATTTTCTTTCTATAAGTGCTCTAGTTTTCAATGGATCGTATCTCAGCCAGGAATAAGTTTTTAGCCATTTTTCTTGAAAAGTTCATATTTTTTTGACGTCTTTGTCACTTTCTGGTGATACATTATTGTTTATATCTTTATGCTTTGTTCCAAAATCAAGTTTTGACTGTTTCGGGTCGTCGACTTTCAGAATCTTTTTCGGAGGCATTTTTATCAAAACTCCATTATCCGGGGAACTGCAAACACTCGCAAACGAATCGGTTATTAAACAATAATATTGATTGGCTTAAATAATTTGAGAAACCAATCGGATAACGTGTATTATAATTAGCAAAAACGGTGCGTCGACTCGGTGCGCGTGTATTATACTATTATACTGGTCCCCCACGACCCCTACGCTACCTATGTACTTACAGAATTTAAGTGAGTAAATTTCCACAAAATATCAAAAATTCTCATTCACTCACATCATATGTTTAGTTCATGATCGTGGAATTCTTTCTGATTATTGAAATGCGAATGTTTTAAGTGTATTATCAGCATAAATTTGAAGACCGTCGCGGGATTCAACTTCATGCAGCCGGTGTACATGTAAATAAATGCTATTTTTGGTTTATGACGTCATACGGGATGTTTTGTGTTCAAGTCGCAAAATTTCCGAAAAGATACCCATAAACAATCTGTCAGTGGTGTTACATTGGAAATATCGCGAGATACGACTTTATATCGTTGGCTCCATGATACCAGCGTAAACGCAAGTCGGGCTATATTTACTAATTTGTACTAAATTCTAAAACTAAGACCATTGAACCAAATGCGTCTCGGGGACGCTTATAAAGCAGAACGTTGCGTCCTCAGCTAATTTAATGCGTATAGTACGCAGGACGCAGACCTAAAATTATCACTGTACCTAAAGATGCCGATAAACCTTGCTCTGATAGATATTTTGGCAGAATTAAATCTACTAAAACTGAAATGTGAACTTTTGATATTTTTTTAATAACTTTAAAGTGAAATTCAGATTCTTTGGGGAAAAATGTCACGGGGAAGACGCCGTTTATCGGCGTCACTTACTTAGTAAAAAGAACCCGATTCGCTAAAATATGCATGTGGCTTTTATTGCCACTCGCTACTCAGAAATTCTACAAGCTATTAGCAAGCATATGTGCCTAAATTCGAACTCTGTATTGTGTATATTTGCAATGAAGTGTTTTTTTGTCATTTAAATGTTTCTGTCATTGTGTTATGTATTTATCATATGTCATATCTGTGGAATCGAGTGGGAGTGTGCCTGTGTTTAATTTTCTTTTTATGTGACTTATTGCCATTTTTCAATAATTTTTCAGTTACATATGGTGACCAGTTCACCTAAATAATTTTCCTGGACTGTATTCTAGCCAGTACTAAATTACCCTTCCACAAGGAACCGGCAACTTCTAAACATATGGAGGAAAATCGACATTTTTGTCAAATTTTCATTGAAGGGTATGACCTGCCGCGACCAGATCTCCGGGTTACAAGTCCAGCGCAACTTACTTTTATTAGCTGCAAATCATTTACTGTTGCTATTGTGATATGTATTTGTTGTATACTGTTTTGTTGCATTATGCATTTCGTAAATACGTTTTATGTAAACGTTCCACCTAACAACTGGTCCGATAATATGACCGTCCCTCCCGCTAATACAACCGCTTTTCTAAAGCACCAAGTTTTTTCCTTTTCATTTCAATTATTAAAACGTCTTATGATACAACTGGTCAGCTATTCTGTATTACGACCACTTTATTAGACCCAATCTGTAAATTAATGTTGTTTAAGGTCCCGCTAGAGCGAGTACCAACAAGTTGATTATTATCAGGCTATATGTATTTCACACCTGACCGCTGGCATTAAATTATTGTTGTTGTCGTTTATGACACACTAATTCATGGCATACGACTACTTTATGGCATGCGGAAATTGTAGCGCTGAAGGGGCCAAAATGTATTATTGTTGAGCAATTAATTAGAATCATACGGGATAATCACAGCTTAAAAAAGGTATGTTAGTCGAAAGTTCACATGTTTTGAGTAAATTACAAAAGCAATTAAGCACTTTCTTAAAATGAATCATTCTTTTTTCCATATTCTGTATTGATAGAACATATTCTTTAAGTTTATCATTTTGAGCACATCATTTAATGATGGAGAAACATAAAAGAAAAGAATTAAATTTTACTGAAAAAGTTGCTTCGATCAGAGAAAGTACTGGGGTGAGCCAACGTCATTAGAGAATTAAAAACACATTCAAATAACCATTATAATCTCATAAATGCACACATACATATACAGATGGTATTTTTTGTGTTATTTTTTGTGGGTATTCTTTGCGTTATGTTATTGTTTTGTTTTTTTGTCTGATCTTGTCCAAGATATCATTGAGACGAGCATTCTTACCAGATCTCTGATGAAGATTCACTCAAACAGACGTAATTCTGCCAAAAAGCAGTATCACCTACCCATCCTAACAGCTCACCCTGAACCTTTTTTTACCATTTTATCATGTATTAGAATGTCAAAATTTTAGGCTTTAGTAAAATCAAACTTATACATACCATAGCTTGTTCTTTCAGGCCACTGATTTCTGATGCCATCCAGTGTCACAGTATGAAGTTTCAACCTTGTGCTGTTGACAATTTGAAGCCATCTCAATGTTTTTCCTACTCTCAATTTTGTAGTAAAATAAGCACTTTCAAATGCATAATGTGAACTTGTCAATATAATTTCTTGTGGCCTGTCTGTAGTACTCAAATCCCTCTGAATAGAAATAATTTTAAGTCCATTTTGAAAATAATTTCAACTGATGCAACTGTTGGTTTCTGGCTTTAAATTTTGATCGTCAATTATCCAATTTCGAGACTAAACAACAATTTGACGGTTGAATGTTATCAACAACACTGAATTAACAACAGTCTTGAATGTAAGATTCAAGTAAAAAATAATCATTGGTTTCTGGCTGAAAATTATTATGAATAACTTAAGAATAATTTTGTTCCAGGCCTCAACCCTGATGTTTTTTTTAATATATATTTTGATGGTTTTATATGGTTTCAATACTGTCAGCTAGCAATGTCTAGATAGATATCAATCATGAACTAATTAACGATTTTTCTACATAATTCAAGTCTTAAAAGTCAATATAAACTCACCAAAATTCCAATCATAAAACATAGGATTTACTTTCCATCAAGGTCATAATATTTTCTTGATTCTGCGAAATAGATTTTGCGGTTAATCTGAAATATAAATAGAAAGACATTAGACAACAAGTAAACAAGCAGTAAATCTTACAAAATAAATTTTAGATGGTTCTTTTATGAACACAGCCAAGTTGGGGTTAAAAGATTCAAAATCAGTGCAACAATCATTAGAATCAGCATGATTTATTTTGTTCAATTAATAAAATGAAATACACTGATATACATGTGATTTTTCAAGTAATTTAATTAAATCCAAAAATCAACTAAGTATCAAAAAGTCGAATGAAGTATTAAAGTGTCAATCAACAAAGAAGTAAAGTCTCAAAATATCCTTCTCAGAATATTCTAAATACCAAGAATCAATGTGATCAGAATCCTCTAAGTATCTAAAATATAACATCAACAAAGAAAAGAAAAAAACGTCTAAACCATATTAAGTGCAAATAGTAAGTATTGACCAGTTCAAAATTCAGCTCCAAAATTCAGTTGCAGGGTGAGTAAAATAGCAGGTTCAAAATACCAACAAATACTGTCTTTGATTGGTCAACAACCAGAACTTATGACACTTTGTGATTGGCTGATAAGCCCTGGTCAAGTTGTTTTTCAGTGCAGTTTCAAGGATTGACAAGTCTGGGACTGATCTGGAACTGATAATCTCCACCTAATTGAATTAATTAGCTTTTGATGACTCATTGTTTTGACAAACATGTAAACAACTAATTAAAAATACCCTAATCTGTAATTAATCCTCAATTATTGATCAAATCTTTAAAATACAGACCATCATCTTATTTAGCACAAAATGCTGTTCAATTTGAACCTAAATATGACTTTGTTACTATGACAACTAAGGATTTAGCAATATACCCAATTAAAAAGTGCTTCTATTAAGATAATAAGCACACAATGTGGTGTTAACAAATTTAATAATGTACATCACAAAATCAAGATTCTCCTCTTAATCTACATTAGAAGCTGGTCATTTTAAAACTAAACATGACTATAAAGCTATAAAAACTAGGAATGTGGTTGTTTAATATCTAACAATGCTAAATATTCAATTCAACAATAGGAGACTCAAGTGAATTAATGTATTTAGAAAATAATCCAAATATCTTGCTAAAATATCGTTTTCCTTAATCATATTAGTATTATCTATGATTAAAATCTATGTCTAGAGCTAAAAATCTACTGCCCCCTAAGAGAATGTTGATTGATAATTATACTAGACTGATTTTGCTGCCAGCAGGGGTCCTTTTGATCTGTACAAATCAACAATGTAACCCCTAGTATTATAGTGTTATGGCTTTTAATATCTTTTTACTATAGACGGTTACATTTCTTGAAATTAGACCGCCGCCATTTTGTGGTCACGTGACCTGTCCGCCATTACGGTACTGCTAAAAGACTCATCAGGCAAACAAGATGGATCAAGAAAATTCGATCGATTTACGTAAGTATTTTGTATAGATTGAGTTGAATACATTTTCTGAAGCTACCTGTAGTTAGTGAATAGCGTTAACCTCGTGAATAGGCCTGTAAATATAAAATAAAAGGATGAGTGAGTCATGTAAACACCGAATTGAGCTTTGCCGGTTCGCTTTACCGGTAGTATTTACAGTTGATACAATGCCTGAAGATTTATAGTTTTTTTCGCTACAGGATATGTACTTGACAAATGAGAATTAAGGCCAGCTTTGATTTAAACTGTTTTATGAACCTATCAATGTATTCATGATCGTATCACTACGAATAACATTTGACGAGAAAGTGAATACTGATTTACGCCGAGACCATTATATCTAAAGGATGAGTTTAATTTGTACTCACTGTTTACATGGACCACCAGATTTTAAAATCCAAATCTGATGTATTATCCAAATGTATTGACCTAGTTCCGTATTTACTCGGTCTCTGATCACTATATGTACTGGTCTCTGGTCAATATAATCTGTAGTTGTTTTTGCACATATTTGGTAGTGATATAATAATATGTACTACAATGATAATTAGTATTTTTTTAATGACCTGTTTGTTTTTCATAGACCTGTAATGCTCTAACTGAAGAGTTCACCAAATAATTAAAGTAGATCAACATACTGCTTATATAATTTATACGGATTATTGTTCTAATCGAGAGTCCTGTCTAATCTAGATATCACTGATCTAATTAAGTTCATGTTGATATTATTTCAGAATTACCTAATGGTGATGCCGACTGGTCGAAGAATAATACTCGTAGATGGCCACGGTTAGCTTATGAAGATCTTGTTGATTATCTGATACACAAAAAAGCTTATGATGGAAAGCAAATGAAGGCATTTAGATCTCTGTACGCAAAGAACTACATTGAAAGCAAATGGCTGGGTGATATTTATGACTGTAAGTTGGGGGAACAACATTTCTTTAAAGCATCAGTGTCACCAAGTCAGCCTGGTGTCGGACGTAATGATTATCAGGCTTGGGTAGCTGTATCAGATTCATCTATTGAAACTGGGTTTTGTACCTGTCCTGCTGGAACTGGTAGGACCTGCAGTCACATTGCTGCCATAGCATATGCCGTCATAATGGCGTGGGAGTATTGTGTTGCTGGAGAGACATCTACTGACAAACTTAGGCTATGGGGTCGTGGAGCATCGAAAGTATTGAAACATCATTCAGTATTTTCTGACATAGTGTATGAAAACTCAGATCAGAAAATCAAAGTTGATGTTGATAGTGTTTCTAAACCTAAGCAATTTTTAGACCATAGCGACTTGGTGTCATATGTAAACAATAATGACATGCAACCTCTTTGGAACTGTAAAGGAACTATACTAAATAAAATTTTGTCTGCTCCAGAAAGGGTAATGAATGAAAGAGAAGCCTTAGAACATGGTTGCCATGATGTAAATACAGAAATGTGTTCTCAACCTGTGTGTAATGCATGCAACATTTTCTACAACAAATACGTCAGATTAGGTTGTGACAATCTTGACCAAGTTGAAGTTAAAACCAGATTGCAATCCTCAGCACTTTGGCTTGACAGTCGCAGAGTCCGCATTACAGCCAGTAAAGTACATGGCATACCTAAAACATCACGTGCTAATCTAGACAAAGTGGTCACCAGCCATATATACAATAAGTTTAAAGGCTGCTCTGCAACTCAACATGGTGGTTACAAATGAACCCATAGCAAGGAAATGGTTTGAAGAAAACACTGGTGTGTCAGTAAAATTGAGTGGACTTGTTGTGAAAAATGGTGAAGAGTTCTTGGGAGCTAGTCCAGATGGAGTTATTGACAGTGACACCATAGTGGAAATAAAATGTCCGATCAAACCATTAAGCCAGCTGATTCATTCTAATAAGTATGACGTGTTGCTTGGAGATGATGGTGCTCCATATCTTAATCAAAAAGGTAGAAATGGGTATTACACCCAGGTGCAAATGGCCATGTACTGTACTAATTCAAGTTTGTGTAAGTTGGTAGTGTGGTCTAAGAATGAGCAAATTGTGCTAGATGTAAAGTATGATGACTCTTATTTAAAGAGCACTTTACCTTGTGTAAGAATGTTTTTCTTTAAGTATTTATTACCTAGGCTTGCAGATGAAAATCACTTTGGAAGGCTTCAGCTTTCATCTTGCTATAAAAAGTTATGTACTTAAAATGTACATTGTGAAATAAATGTCTGTAAATGCCAACATGTGTTTATTTCTAGCGCTTAAATTCTAGGTTTTAACTTATGAATGGTCTCTTTGCTGTAATCACAATCAGGTTGCTCTTACAAATTTCTAGTGCAACTGATAAGAATAAATAAGTTTCAAAATGTTCTATCACTTTTTACATGGTATGATTATGTTTAATAAAATTAAATGAAGTTGAAAGAGACCAATCTAAGTTTATTACCTAAAACAATGGATCCCTTCAAGAGACAGGTTGCAAAAATGTACATCATCAATAAAACAACATCTTTTCCTTACTTAACAAGGCTTTAATCATTACCATACTAGTTCATACCTATTTGAAATCTAATCTACATTCTACATCATTTCATCATATGATAATATGCATGACAGTATCAGTTTCATAATCAGTATTTCATCCCACATTGTTAACATAGTAAGCAATTTATTCATTATTGTCATCCTTGATAAGTTCATCTCTCAGGTTACACAATGCAGCTACTACACACACTGTCTTATTGGCTTTGGTTAAAGACTTCATGGACATTTTAGTGTTCAGAATACGATACGATTTCATTCTCATTATAGCCCTTTCAACATGTATTCTGACAGAGGCTATTCTCCTTGTATCAACCACTTCCTGTTCTGACAGCTGACTCCTTCCCTTCATGAATGCCGGAATGTTAAGTTTAACTCTTCTGGCACAGAGCTCCTCACTTACTGTAAATCCATGATCTGCCATCACTTGATCCCCAGGAAGTAAATAATTTAAAAACCCACTATTTTTAGTTATGAAGTTATCACTAGCTCTTCCACCATATAGAGGAGAAACATACATAATAAATCCATTTGGAGCTATAGCAATTAGAAATTTTCCGGTATTGTTGTTCTTATAAGTGCTCCATGTTTGTGCACGAGCCTTTAACTTAAATGGTCTATGAATAAATATTTCTGAGCAGTCTATTATGCAGGTAGTATTTGGATATGAATGTTTAAATGATGATGGCAGAGTCCTCCTGATTGTGTCTCTCGGTAACCACACAACACAATTAGCATATAAATGTTTGGCCATAATATCAATCCAGGATTGGAAAATATTACTCATCAGCTGGGTTGAAACACCAAGTCTTCTTCCTAAATCATGAAAAGTAAGTCCAAGTCTAAGACGTACAAGCACAGCAAATATCTGGTCTCTGATGTTCATTTTGTAAGGTAATTTCCTGCCATACTGATGTAAAGTACTTAATAATGTTAACAACACTGTAAGACTAAGTCCAGTATAAAATCTTGAATCAGAATCTGTAGTTATATTTTCAACAGAAAATTCAAATGTTGACTGCTGACAGGACACAGTTCTTGTTTTCTTTGTGTACTGGTAACAATGGTCAAGGGCATCGACATCCACTGTTTGTGTACAAGCATCGACCAGCATGGGCTTATTCCTACAAACTTCTGGAAATAGTGTACAACAATTTGATGGACATTCAGTCTGTAACATTAAATCACCTTCAGTCTGTAAAGGTGTGGCAATCAGAGGTTCTGACAGACAGTTGTCAGGTACCATAGACTTCAGAAATGAGTCTTCACAAGCTTTCGACTTAATGGGCAAGAGTAAATTCAAAGATCTCTTCACGAGGGGTCTGCGTCCAGGGGTTGCAGCTTTAACGGAATAACCCATATGTAATACCGGCACAGGATTTTCTTGTGTAGGCTTTCCATCCACAAAATGTATCGAGCATACCTGTTAAATCATAAAATAAACATCATTAGCCATTTTCATTGCATTCTTTTGAGGAGTAACAGATTTATTGATAAAACATATGGCCTATTGCACAGAAAATGTGCCATTTTTGTTAGCATCTAGAGCAAAAAATGAAAATTGTTTGATTTGATTTCTTTTTTCATATTTGTTGAGTGTGACATCCTTAATAAATATATAAATACATTGATAAATACTTTACTAAGTTTCTCACTGATTTTTTTTTAATTTTGTGTTATAGTCATAGGTATCAGGTGGGACATGTTTCATTGCATCAGCATTCATGGTTAATAATGCTTAGTCAATGATGAGATTAGATAATTTCACACAGAAAGGGACATGTCTGGGATACATCCTGGCACTGTGTCACATGATGGTAAGGTTGATTGGAGATATACTGGTTCCCCACTGTGATTTGATCAGTGATGTACTGTTATCAAAGGGCCAATTAACACTAAAACTGTCTGCTGACAATGGGGCAGTATTATTATATAACATTGCATAATCAGGTCCCTGTGATGTCTAAATTTTATGACTGACTTAATTACTAGAAAAAACAAAAAGGACCATAACTACACAATGTGTAAAAACTGCAGAGAATGAAATTATAAAAGTAAAATTAATTTTAATTTATGTAATTTATAAAGTACACCTTACTGAGCAATATTATCAAAAACAAGTAACCAAATATTGTGTTTAAAATCAAATTCTTGTTATACAAAAAATCATTGATCAATATTATTTATTTCCTTATTTTAAGCGATAAATTTAAAACAAATAAATTGAGACAAAGCTATAAATAATGAAAATGATATTAGGGGACTCTTAAATACTCTCTGTAAAAAGTTATTATCATGGGAGATAGTCTAAAAACTGCCTATTAAAATATTCAAACTAAGATATATTCAGGTTTCAAATTTATAATCCATTTAGAAGTCATTTTCATAAGAAAATTTTGAGTAATAGCTCATCAAAGATTAATAAGTGAAGCGGGATGGACATTACAGGACGGACATCACACATTCAGTAATTACCATTTTTGACAAATTTTCGATTGCAACATGAATGTATCTTTTTAAAAATTGCACACATACTGTGCAATAGGCCATATGTATTTAAAACATTATTGTGATCATCTATATCACATTTTAAAAATTGACTTTAATTCAACTCAAACAAAAAAGCATTTACTTATATAAATTTCATGGTCTTAAACAGGGACATGTGTTAACAAGAGCTACAGCTTGATTAGTTCATACTGATTTAGTTTAGCTTGATTGCAAAAGACGATTTGCAACTAATATTTTTAATCGCACTCAAGTATGCTTTCTGGGAACTACACCAGTAGTACGTTCTTAAGACCTGATTGTGAAAGCCACATTTGTACCCTGGCAGACCTGGTGCTTAAACTTATGGCCAGAATGGGTCAGAACACTGAAGACCGGATGCATAATCACTACCATATGCTTGGTTCATAAGTAGTAGTCACTAATGCCACATGTTAGCTAAAAGTAAAGCTAACGTAAACATTGTTAGTTACCCAGATTAGATGCAATCTTTTACTAACTGTCAAGTTACACCAATAAAAATGTGCAATTTTATTCTGTATTATTTCATCAGTTCAACTCGAAATTCTACATTAAGGATTAATCAAGTCGATTTTGATCTGATAATGTTTTAGAATAAAGAATAAACTTACTAAAGCCTTTGATGTTGGATTAAAGTCTTTTCTGTTCAATGACTTGATCCACAATCGCCGTTTCTCATCATTAGTCGGAATACAATGAAATTTATATGGTGGTAAACAAGGACAGTCACTGTGTTCAATATCGTGTTCCTCACATAATGATTTCCTCCACTCATACAGCTTTTTTTGATTGTTCATACACCCAACAACTACACATTGTTTTCCTCCACTACGTTGATAAGGCATGATGATAGTTTAACTCAATATAAATGCTTTAAACTTTGAAGAAATACGTCGCTTAACTTCAGCAGTAATGATTTTTTCGCAGTACCTTAATGGCGGATTGAAGAGTAATCAGGGGAGATAATCATGCAAGGACTAATTTATTTAACGGTCTATAGTCCTCAGGACTGTAACTTGTGGCAAAAGTTATAGTCCTCATAGATTTTTTATAGTCCGAGCTTGTTTGAATCGTGTGGTAGAATATTTGTTAAATTACTTAAGGACATCTATCCTACATAAATCATTATCCTGGTATTCGTCTTGAATGTCTGGAATATGCTATTTAATAATATTTTTTTACAATTAGCCATTTAAGTCAATACTTTTTTCAGCATTAGACCAAAATTCTACTCTCGAAGCTTTCATGGCTGCATTAAATTAAACTATAGAAGTGAAACATGGCAATATGATTGTTACATAGAATGGAACAAATGCAATAATTCAGATGTAGTGGGCCTAGTGGGCTACCATTTTTTTTCTAGTAGACCAGTGGCTATCATTTTTTTCTGGTAGCCCAGATATTATATAAATATGCAGCAAACGGATTTATCATAACTTACATTGCAAAGAAAACAAGCCTGGTACATAAAAGCACAGTTCACATTAACCAAACTCTTAAGAAATATCAAAATTTAACCTGAGTAACACATGTCATTATTATATTAATTAACAGAATTATAAGAGTACTAACAGTCTTGTACACAATGCACATATGAATTCAGTTCATGTCCGAAATAAGTACAACTAAAGGGTCAATAAACACTACACAGATCGATTTCGCAAAAGCTTCAACAAGAGAACGTTTTCACAAAACTTAAGTCTGCGAATTTAAACCAAAAGTCCAAGCCCGAGGCAATAAAAATGGCCTGGACATTAAAGTCTCCTTTACATGTAGAACAATCTATTAATTCTGGGAAGCCAAATAACTGCACTGAGAGGCATGTGAAAATATAGAAGTCATGTGACCAAAAAACGCATCATTAATTCCTCGTGTCACGTCATCAGCGAATACATTTCATTTCAAAAAGTTACACTCAAGCTGATTGACACGAGGGAATGACGTC
The DNA here is from genome assembly GCA_008271625.1 of Lutraria rhynchaena. NCBI lineage: Eukaryota > Metazoa > Mollusca > Bivalvia > Venerida > Mactridae > Lutraria > Lutraria rhynchaena. Next base: position 101,207 of record VIBL01000477.1, read on the forward strand.
ACAAATTGTGGATTGTGTCAATATCGTGCTTAGCTAACATTAATAAGCGAGGAGCATGAGACCTGGGTGTACACATTGCACCGATTCATGAAATAGAAAAACGGAACCGAAACAATATAAGTACCCATTTAATATATCGCTTTCGACGTCTTTTAGCGAAGAAAGCCGAGAAACAGTACTCGTTTGACGTCATCGGTTTGAACATTTATTTTTTGGTTACAGTGAAGCGACGGAGCTTTTCTAAAAAGTTCTCAGTTAATTCTTCTACACCATCATCTAAGTCAGACTCTGGCCCGTAATCTGAGTCGTGTGAAAGACTACTGTCCTCAGATTCCAAGTCCATGACTCTAATGGCATGTTAGCGGAAACGGAAGACAAGTTGTGTGCTCTCACGAAAAAGCAGCGTTTTGATTGGTTAAAATTCTGATATGATTTTCCCAAACGTCATTGTGTGCGAATATTTATAGTAACATGGAAAAAACCCATATTTACGATTTCCAAAAAAATCTATAGTCCGATCGGACTACACTCACAACGAAAGTTTGTAGTCAGGGGCCAGATTTTTATGGCCTCGGGCTCGGACTATACGCATTTTTCACAGACTGAGGTAATATGGAGAATTTAGTGTATTTACTGCCGGACCATCAAAATAGGCCTTTTCAGAAAGTAGGTTATCACTCTTGAAAAAATATATCTCTTTCGGATTCCTTCGGACACTGTACCGACATCAATATACTATGAGTTGCGATACCAAGGAGGGCATCAGTTGAAAATAATTGATAAACACATTAATCAACTATTTAAAAAGATGTTCAGGGCCCACACTGGACCGAAAAAAGTTGTAGCCACTTGTTAATTGCCTGAAGGGGTGGGTGCGGGAGGGTCAAAAAATTTTTAGGGTCTTTTTTAAATGGTGCATTTTGGCACCATTTCATATGGATAAGTGCTTACTTTAATGAGTCTAAAATTCAGAAAATTACATTTCTCAAAAGCCATACATGTCACTTCTTTTTTAAGAGCCATGGGCAGTTGTTTACCTTGTTGGGTCTAAACTTCATTCTAAAATGTAGTTTTGTGAAACCCATGACCTTGTTTGCAAGGATTTTACAAAATTACATTTCAAATTAACTTTACACTAAAAAACTAAACATTCTGTTCAAATATTGAAAAAAAAATTCTAAAGTCTTAATACATTTTATTTTCAAAATTACAAAATATAACATTACATCGAATAAAAACATCACTACATCATATGGAATAATAATATGGAATATCACTACAGTATCACACATCTGAACACAAAATAACATTATATAGTATGAAATGAGGTTCTGCTGAACAGACACATCTGTACTTTCATCTAACATCAAACTAAATTATTCGATCTGGACAAACCGAACATAATTCTCTTTAATTACATACGTTGATTAAGAGAAGTTTTCCTCGCCAAACGTTGTTTGTAAAATTTCTTGAACAGCCTATTGTTACACAAATGACTTGCAAGTCGACATCAAAAACGTTAAATATCACACGTATACCAATCACCTATAGTATACCAGGTATACCAATGCCTGTTTAAACATCAATTAAACAACATCAATTAAGTAATTAACACGCAATCAGCGGTTAATGACCCCCGATCAAGCCAATGTTTTCACAACTGTCATGTTTTTCGCGATACAGAATGTACACAAACAGCACGTGACCAATTATCGACTGTCTACCTATTCTACTTTCGCGGCGCAGACTGGTATATCGATTATCCAATAACCAGTCTATTCAAGGGCAGCAACTCGAATTTTTGACTGGTTTTGCGGCTAACTTTTCTGCTCTTTCAGTTCCACGGCGTTTTGAAGCCGGATTTTTAGTTTGTCGCCATTTGAATTTTTTTGGAGCCACTTTTAGCGCAAATTCGCCACATGGCGACAGTGGCGATCGACAGCGTGGCCCCTGATGTTATATGCTGATAATGATGGTTGTTTGAAGTCAAATTAATAATGCTACCTTGTTCAATGTGTTTTTGAAGAACATTTAACAATGACAAAAAGTCAATTCTCAATCATCATATCAGAGAGGTGTAAAACAGTTGTTTGATGTTAAAATTTCCGTCAAGTTCCTAGTGGTACTTCAAGAAAACATAAATGCTCGACCCACATTTAGAATTGATTTAATAGTTTTAAATGATAATACTCTCTTACTATACACATTACATATTTGTGACACTAAAACAGATATGAGCAAATACAAGATCAAACAAATATAATGGCACACATATCTACAAGAATGCATTTAATAAACGATATTTATTACATAACACTAAAAAGTGACCATATATGTATTCAAACTTAAAAATCAATAAGGGATCGAATGGTTTTATGAAGTATAAAAGAATCAAAGTTTTAAAGTGACAAATTCTTTCTTAAAAAAATAATTGTTTTAAGCATATAGAACCTTTATTATATATTAGATAACTAATACACAACCTTTTGAGTATTTCTGTTCTAAATAGCTATAAAATAACACTTTCTTTGCTATTATAGCTTTTAAATCTGTTTTAATTTGTTTTTTCTTCTATTATGACATAACAAGGATTGGAAACTACTATATAAATACATATACAGTAATTTTGACATTAGCAACCAGTTTGGAATACATTTAATTAGGATACGATATTTATCCAGTGTTAAAAGTCATACACCTAAGAAGCGCAGTACTACCCGGAAGTAGCAGGTGCGCGTTTTTTTATCTCCTAATGAAGAGCTATCAAGGGCAGATAAATCATGTTTCTGAAAAGGCCTATAATAAGGGATCCAATCATGATAAAAATGGGTCAAACACAAAACCCAGGAACTTCACACATTCAAACCATTACGAATAACAACAATCATTATGATGTATAATTGTTGTAAAGGTCAAATCAAGGTTGGGTGATATGGGTGGACCGAGAATGGTCTGAGGTTCTAAGGTAGCAACAATGTAAGAAATAAAGCATTCTAGTAAGCAATGTTGGTTTTGTATTCCAAATCCATTCGAGGCAGGGGGGGGGGGCATAAAAAAATACAAATTATAAATTATACCATGGATGATATTAGAGTATTCAAATGATTTAAACTGACCACACAAAATATTCATATAATGAATTTCTTAGCACTAGAATTGAGATGACAATAGTTCACCAATATCCTAAACAATGAAATCAGCAGATAAGTATTCACCATTCAACAATAATTCAACAATATCGTTAAAACGAAGAGATGAAAAATATATTGAAATTATCCTGTGTAGAGTGCAAAGCCCTATTTTGGAGAAAGGATGCATAATAAAGATGTAAAAACTAACATACCTTGGTCTACAATATACAGGTTTTTTTTCCCTATAAAACTGTAGCCGCTTAACGGCTACTTTCCCACCCGAAAAAATTCCCCTCGGACCGAAAAATTCCCCTTTACTTGTTTGTTTTCTTTCAAAAACTCGTATTTTTTTTAAAAAAATCGCTGATGTTCACAAACACTGGATCCATTTCCGTTTCCGGAGATAGTGTAAAAGCCGGGACCGGGTCTAATCTGTGGGTCCCAAACCTGCGGTCATATATGCAGTTTACCTCCATTGTAAACGAAACGTTTGTTTATCGTGAACACGTTACAAAATTTGCATTTTTATTATAACCAATAAACGATATTTACGCACTGAATTACGATGTCACGATCGCGGGTTTGACAGTTTGATCAAGGGAAGTAACCACTGCGTCATCCCGGTCATTCCGAACTTTACACCATCTTCGATTTACTTTCGTTTGATCGCACAACAGTAGATGTTACACAAAAAATAGATATATCTGACTCTTCTGGAACCAAAAAATATCACCATACTTCAAAAACTTCGTAGAAGCCACAAATTGTATGTTATTGACATCGTTTTATTAACCTAGCTTCCAAGTGAGTGGGTGGGGTAATCGCGCCATCATTCGTTTGTAGGGGTCGTTTCTAATCAGACTAATGACGTTTTTGAGGCATAAGGACCCAGTTGTTGCGATTTTCGTGCGGTTTGTAATCTGTGTGCTCGTTCTACCCTGTACCCTTTCGTAAATCTCCATTTACAAAAAGTGGCTGAGGCATTGTTGTTGTTGCTTTAATTTTTAGCAGATTTACTGTACAGGAGCTATATTTAACTCAGATGATCACTAAAAGGGGTAAAGTGGCATAATATGAGCAATTTGTAGTTAGAACATCAAAAAAATATGTGTCACACAAACTTTGATCAACTTGTTGATATGTTTAAGGGTTTCAAAGCTAGGAAGATAACTATCTGAAGTGTTGTTTTTTAAAATTTCATCGTTTATTTTCAAGTTTTGTTAATACAAGGGTTTTCCCCAAAATGCGATTTTCGCGCATTTTTCCCCCTCCCAAAAGGCCAGGCCTTTTCCCCAAAATCCAAAAAAAAAACCCTGATATAATTCCATTACCTAACTATAAAATGACTAAAACTCTGAAAAGAGGTAAAATATCTACCTATCATGTGTCAGTGAGTTAACAACCTGCTGGAAAAAACTGGTCCTCCTCAAATACCAGTGTTCACTTTTTCAAAATAACATGAGAATTTCATGGTAAAAACCTATTGACAAAAGAAGTGACAGGAAAGCATTCAACCATTTTAAACTAAACACAACTTTTTTGTGTAAACAAAATGATTAGTGGTAAAATACTGAATAACCCATGACCTGTGTAAAATTTGATGTGTACATGACAGAGGATAGAGAGTGTGTTTAACTAAATGAACATAACAAGTACCTAATAACAACCAAATAATCAAGTAACGTTTTTTTTTTTGATAGAATAACAGTTTTAGCCCAAAAACGAGACAACTATTTTGCTGCACAAAATTTTGCAGAAAAATACAGGTTTCTAGTTTTTGGGCAAAAACTGTACATCTATCAAAACAAAAAAAATACACTGCACACCTCGCATTGCATTTACATTGTTTCAATATCAATAAAAGCATTGTGTGATTATTGACAAGGTTGTTTTAAAAATGTTGAAATTCTGTATTTATTCTGAATGCATGTTTTTGTCTTACATTTAGGCCATACCAAATCGTATCTATGTTTAGCATCAACGGACGGAAAGTTTTTAATCACCTGAATCAAATAAAAAACATTATAATATTGAATATTTGATCATTTGAAATGTCTTCATTGGACCATTACATGCTGGAACAATTTATTTTGTATCAATGTGTGTTCAGTCGTCAAAATTTATCAATATTATGCTTTTGTTTTGATTTAAGAAATGAAACATATTTATTCCCACTGAGTGACTGTTTGAACTTCAGATAGAAGCTAATATTTTGCGGCAATTCAGTAAGAAATTTGTGTTTATTCCCGAGGCACTTGTTTGCTTTTTCCAGATAGCTAGATAGGTTTTTGAACCTCAATGTTACGCTAAACATAGACACAATTTGGTATGGCCTTAGGTTGAGGTAAACAATCCTGATTGATCATTTCAGTCCTACTGGTACATGCACTGTAAGAGAAATACCAGTATACCATAAGAACCCTACTCAATGCAGGGTTTCCACAGGACATAATATTTTTTCGGTCACATGTACGGAGGGGAGGGTCTGTGATACAAAAAAGTATGCTAATTTGATTTTTTTTGCCACTTGCAGATTTTTTTTCACCATTTGTGAAACTGGCGAATGGCAGCGGAGACCCTGGATTGGATCTCATATCAGCAATTACTTGTACTCAAAAACCTTCACTTACCAAGAATATTTATTATTGTGTAACAAGTATGCTGGTGTTTGACACCACAAAGCAAGATCATGATTAATCTTTACTGCTCAACACTTAAAACAATGTTGTTAGTTAAAGATCAAATGGAGATTTCAACTAGACCTGATGTACTAAAATGCTCAGGTCTTACTGATTTTCGAACAGCATAAAAACTGAGGAGGGAAGTACATCCCTGATTCACTAAGACACCATGGAAAACCAGGAGGAGGACTGGGAAGCATCATGCATGATAGTGAAAGGTAGGGGGATGAATGTTCATACCAGGAAAGACAAAAGTTTGGAGGAGGACATAAAAATGTTTGTTAATGTACTAAAAAATGAAAAATTGAAGATAAAAATTCTGGGCCTAGTTTTAATGATCTGATCAGGAAGTCAGAAACAGAAGCAAAGACTTAACATGCACAAGAGGGATGTTGTACAGTTCAATGTTTTTGAACTTTATTTTGACATATATTTCTATTATTCATTGTTTTATATTTACCATATCTAGTGTGTTAATGGAATCAAAATATGGTAATAAATATATTTTTATCATAAAATATACTTTCACTTTGTTTCCTTTAAATGATAATAAACTGTTCCATAAATGGCAATCACAGGCCTTTCACACTGTGCCACATAAAATGAAATTTATGAGATGAAAATTCAGCTAGGGTTGCTATTAAATATAATAGGCAAGGCGCAAAACAACCATAAACATGCTCAGAAAAATATTTTAAGAGAGAGTTCATTGGTAGTGCAAGAAATGTGGTCTGTTTAGAGAGTAACGCTTTTGTTTCTATAGGATAAGAAAGGACATATAGAAAAAAATTCCCCAAGGCCACACCACATAGAAACATACAAGTAATTGAAGGACAAAATATAGTCAATAAGTTTGTGAAATCGTTCAAGAATAACTAAAATACACACATACCAGTCATGTAAACCCAAGTATGATCTGAGAGCCTGGCTGGAAAGAACTAAATGACAGACTTCTCGAAAGTTGCTGGACTGTTGAACATGTCAGGCAATTTGCAAGCAGGTCCATTAACTTTTCAGCAAGTACCGGACCAGATGTTCTGCAGTCAGGCACTATCTACAGCATTTATCCCTTTTTTATAATATATTCGTTCAGACAAATTTTCATTTGGTCAGACTGGTATCCTAACTTTGCCTGACCAAATGTCATGCAGTATTCCAGCTGTTTCGAAAAGCCTGAAATGACTATCCAGTACACACAACACGTTATTTATTCATTTGATAATAAAATATTTGTGTATACCTTTCGTTACTGGTAGTATAAAATGATGTGCTGGAATAACCTTCAAGCAATCCACAAGGATAACGCAAATTCGAGAAAACATATGACATTCGCATGACTAGCAGTAACAACACAAATAACGACTGTCAGAAATTCATTTTCCTTCAAGTGCATTACATATAATCAACAAGAACCAACACTTACGTGGTAGAAACTCAAAAACAGGAGAAAACTCAAGTTCCGTACACCCACGTGTGAAGAAATGCTAAGCATGTGCTTCTACAAGGGAGACAAATCTGAAGGACTGAAATCAAAGCACTCAAAGCTCCCTAAACATGAATCAAACCTATCACAACAAATTCTTCGTTTAGGACATCAGTTATCCAAACAAAAAAGAATAAAAAAGTAAAACTAGATCGAATCAAAATTCACTTACTGTCAGAGAGGTTCATTTACACTCAAAAAGTTAATAACAGAAAAATACAAAAGCAATGTTTACTTCAATACCAACATGCAAAGCAACAAAGTTACATATTTAAACAATAAAACATATACTATAACATATATTGTAGGCATTAATTAAAGGCAGTAAGACATGAGGCCACCCTTAAAATTGTTTGTTTGCCACTACCGACCCATACTTTTTGGGATGGGTTTGTATTTTTTTTTGTCTAAGCTCTTGACTTAAATTTAAACTATTACAATCCTAGTCATAAAATACAAAAAAAACATATTTTCAAATACTGCATTTTCTTTTTTCAATGTGTTCATGTTTCTACATCCAAAAACATTTCCATGCATTTTCATTTTATAGTGTTCCTTTTTAACTCGCCAGACAAATCACTGAATACGTCATCCCTCAACCATTCCCAGTCTTCCAGGTCAAAGCAGTAGATTCTGTCATTAATAAAATTTTTGGATTCAATGTTTGTGTTTACATAACTACACATCGTTGCAGATTTGGCAACGTTCGTCAGAAGGTTCCATGCCCAAATCAATTAATATTCATCTTTTCCATTGGAGTTTCAATTTGCATGAAAAGACAATCCTGTGGACTATTTTTCCAAAACCTTATTGAATAAGATTAAACAATTACTTGCCAGTGAGAAAAATTGTTTTCAATTCTTCATATTTTTTTAAATGTCATAATTAAGTGTAAAATTTAAAGAAAAAAAGCACCCAATCTTGTTCTACATAATTAATATAATGCCACTTCTCTTATGTTTCAATCAAGAAATATGGGTAATTTGCTTTAAAACAAGACTGAAATTCATAGGGATTTCAATTCAAGTTTCTGGAAAATCCATTTGTCTAAATAGACAACCAAGCAATAACTCATATTAATGAAGCGTAAAATAGGGAAAGCAAAAAGAAATTCTAAGATTGTATCATTGTAATAATGTAGTCATTAGATTTGATCACTACTACATGCCAAATACTTGACTGTAAAGTTCCAATGCTGCACAATCTACAGTTAAAGAGTAAGTAAAACAAAAGGGCCGTTTTTGGAATATGACTTGCGATTTACATCCATGTAGACTCAACCCAAGTCAGATGAATATTCCGAATCAGAGTCTGACACTATCTCTACAGACTCATCGTGTAACTCACGGCGAAGCTCGGCGACCTTGTCAGCTTAGGCATAGGCATACCCATAGTACATGTTTCTAGCACCTTCAATGATGCCAGCTTGAGTTGTTGTTGGAGTGTTTGGCCACCTGATAACGTTTCTGCATACCGCCAAGTCACTGTTGAGCATGACTATCTGATCACAGGCTTTTCCGAAAACGTAGCTCTGAATTGCTCAGAGTGGAAGGCTTGTCAAGAGATTGAATTCTAGAAGGCATCTTGAATAGTAGGCTATTGCAAGACAATTGTGAGTTTGGATTTACACTGCAAACATTTTACAGCCAGAGTAGAAATGCATGTTTGACACATAGAGTGAATGAGATGACATGTTAGTTAATTAACTTGTGTCGTTAACACTACAATGGCATGTGCTAATTGGTAATTAATCACCATGACGTGTTTGATTAGATTAGTGCATGTTTGTCAAACATGTTGCGCATGACTGAATGACAATGAACGATTTGTGCAGTTTTTGTCATAATCACTTACATTTATACATGTACATTTATATATACACACACAATCATTACACCTTTAAAATCTCGTTCATTGAATATCGGATTAACAATATAAAGCACAGTCTTCTGAACGATTCACAAATTTTCAAAATAGGCCCATTTATTTAATCGCATGCAATTCCTTGAATATATCACAGTGCCAATTCTGACAATGTTCAATTAGAACAGTATCAATTCCAGACGGGATATAATGTCTTGTGACGTACAGACAGATAAACAGACATACGCATGTATATACATACACAAGCATTGAATAACAATAAAAAAGCCACCACCAGTGACTGCTTGTGATCTTGTACGCCAGTAAACTGTTTACACAGACCAGCATTAAATTACCAATCGAAAACCGTTAGCGTTAAATTATAGGACATGGCTTGTGGAAATACATGTTAACGTTCACACTGCAGAATGCTACCTCACACATGGCAATTAAACGTATGCACATTTAGCTGCCAAAATTCGTTTCATGCATAATATTGCTGCATTTGATTTCGTGCAAAACAGGCGCACATAAATAATTGCGGGAATATGCATATATGCTGTATGAGGGCGTGCGTATGTGTAAGATCAATTCACTTGGGCCTAATTGCGACCACGGCAACTTTACCTAAACTATTGAAGGGGCCCAGACACTCGATCTGAAGATACCATACGGGTAGATTGTGTGTGTGTGTGTGTGTGTGTGCGCGCGTGCGTGCGTGTGTAACTAGGGTTTGGGTTAGATTCATAATAAAACCAAAAGCAACTAGGGTTAGGGTTTAGAATTAAAATCTAAACAAAACCAAAAGCAACTAGGGTTAGGGTTACGGTTAGAATCTTAATAAAATCAAAAGGAACTAGGGTTAGGATTAGATTCATACTGAACCAAAAGGAACTAGGGTTAGGGTTAGATTCATAATAAAACCAAAAGTAAATAGGGTTAGGGTTTAGGGTGAGAATCTTAATAAAACCAAAAGGAACTAGGGTTAGGGTAAGATTCATAATGAACCAAAAGGAATTAGGGTTAGGGTTAGATTCATGATAAAACCAAAAGCAACTAGGGTTAGGGTTTAGGGTAAGAATCTTAATAAAACCAAAAGTAACCATACCATACCAAATCCCTCCGCACCACAGACTTTCCTCCTTACCAATTACTTGTCTGTAAAGTTCCAATGCTGTACTATCTACGATTAAAGAGTAAGTAAAAGATAAAGATTGGTCAAAAAGTGTAAACACAAGGAAATCCTCTTGCAGACTGTCATTTCTAGAACGCTAATAAAGTCAAATGTAAACGTTGCATGGCCACATCCTTTGAGCCTCAGATTTCTATGCATGCCTAGTACTTGCATGTACAATTCCAGCCTTATACCTTGAATAATGGGAGAGATATTAAAAAATAAAAATTTTCCCCAACTCACAAAGATTTTTTCGCAAGCGCTCATTTCTACAATCTCAATACAGTCAAAACTAGCAATGCCATGCCAAAATCAAGCTAGCCACTGGTTTTTGTACATGTCAACTACTTGTCAGTAATGTTTCAGACCTGCACTATCAACGCTTAAGGAATAAATAAGAAACAAACATTTGTCGCAAAATGCTGATGTGGTGAAATTCTGCAGCAAACAGTCATTTCTAGAATCTTAATAAAACCAAAAGTAACCATACCATACCAAATCCCTCCGCACCACAGACTTTCCTCCTTGCCAATTACTTGTCTGTAAAGTTCCAATGCTGTACTATCTACGATTAAAGAGTAAGTAAAAGATAAAGATTGGTCAAAAAGTGTAAACACAAGGAAATCCTCTTGCAGACTGTCATTTCTAGAATGCTAATAAAGTCAAATGTAAACGTTGCATGGCCACATCCTTTGAGCCTCAGATTTCTATGCATGCCTAGTACTAGCATGTACAATTCCAGCCTTATACCTTGAATAATGGGAGAGATATTAAAAAATAAAAATTTTCCCCAACTCACAAAGATTTTTTCGCAAGCGCTCATTTCTAGAATCTCAATACAGTCAAAACTAGCAATGCCATGCCAAAATCAAGCTAGCCACTGGTTTTTGTACATGTCAACTACTTGTCAGTAATGTTTCAGACCTGTACTATCAACGCTTAAGGAATAAATAAGAAACAAACATTTGTCGCAAAATGCTGATGTGGTGAAATTCTGCAGCAAACAGTCATTTCTAGAATCTTAATAAAACCAAAAGTAACCATACCATACCAAATCCCTCCGCACCACAGACTCTCCTCCTTGCCAATTACTTGTCTGTAAAGTTCCAATGCTGTACTATCTACGATTAAAGAGTAAGTAAAAGATAAAGATTGGTCAAAAAGTGTAAACACGAGGAAATCTTCTTGCAGACTGTCATTTCTAGAATGCTAATAAAGTCAAATGTAAACGTTGCATGGCCACATCCTTTGAGCCTCAGATTTCTATGCATGCCTAGTACTAGCATGTACAATTCCAGCCTTATACCTTGAATAATGGGAGAGATATTAAAAAATAAAAATTTTCCCCAACTCACAAAGATTTTTTCGCAAGCGCTCATTTCTAGAATCTCAATACAGTCAAAACTAGCAATGCCATGCCAAAATCAAGCTAGCCACTGGTTTTTGTACATGTCAACTACTTGTCAGTAATGTTTCAGACCTGTACTATCAACGCTTAAGGAATAAATAAGAAACAAACATTTGTCGCAAAATGCTGATGTGGTGAAATTCTGCAGCAAACAGTCATTTCTAGAATCTTAATAAAACCAAAAGTAACCATACCATACCAAATCCCTCCGCACCACAGACTTTCCTCCTTGCCAATTACTTGTCTGTAAAGTTCCAATGCTGTACTATCTACGATTAAAGAGTAAGTAAAAGATAAAGATTGGTCAAAAAGTGTAAACACAAGGAAATCCTCTTGCAGACTGTCATTTCTAGAATGCTAATAAAGTCAAATGTAAACGTTGCATGGCCACATCCTTTGAGCCTCAGATTTCTATGCATGCCTAGTACTAGCATGTACAATTCCAGCCTTATACCTTGAATAATGGGAGAGATATTAAAAAATAAAAATTTTCCCCAACTCACAAAGATTTTTTCGCAAGCGCTCATTTCTAGAATCTCAATACAGTCAAAACTAGCAATGCCATGCCAAAATCAAGCTAGCCACTGGTTTTTGTACATGTCAACTACTTGTCAGTAATGTTTCAGACCTGTACTATCAACGCTTAAGGAATAAATAAGAAACAAACATTTGTCGCAAAATGCTGATGTGGTGAAATTCTGCAGCAAACAGTCATTTCTAGAATCTTAATAAAACCAAAAGTAACCATACCATACCAAATCCCTCCGCACCACAGACTTTCCTCCTTGCCAATTACTTGTCTGTAAAGTTCCAATGCTGTACTATCTACGATTAAAGAGTAAGTAAAAGATAAAGATTGGTCAAAAAGTGTAAACACAAGGAAATCTTCTTGCAGACTGTCATTTCTAGAATGCTAATAAAGTCAAATGTAAACGTTGCATGGCCACATCCTTTGAGCCTCAGATTTCTATGCATGCCTAGTACTAGCATGTACAATTCCAGCCTTATACCTTGAATAATGGGAGAGATATTAAAAAATAAAAATTTTCCCCAACTCACAAAGATTTTTTCGCAAGCGCTCATTTCTAGAATCTCAATACAGTCAAAACTAGCAATGCCATGCCAAAATCAAGCTAGCCACTGGTTTTTGTACATGTCAACTACTTGTCAGTAATGTTTCAGACCTGTACTATCAACGCTTAAGGAATAAATAAGAAACAAACATTTGTCGCAAAATGCTGATGCGGTGAAATTCTGCAGCAAACAGTCATTTCTAGAATCTTAATAAAACCAAAAGTAACCATACCATACCAAATCCCTCCGCACCACAGACTTTCCTCCTTGCCAATTACTTGTCTGTAAAGTTCCAATGCTGTACTATCTACGATTAAAGAGTAAGTAAAAGATAAAGATTGGTCAAAAAGTGTAAACACAAGGAAATCCTCTTGCAGACTGTCATTTCTAGAATGCTAATAAAGTCAAATGTAAACGTTGCATGGCCACATCCTTTGAGCCTCAGATTTCTATGCATGCCTAGTACTAGCATGTACAATTCCAGCCTTATACCTTGAATAATGGGAGAGATATTAAAAAATAAAAATTTTCCCCAACTCACAAAGATTTTTTCGCAAGCGCTCATTTCTAGAATCTCAATACAGTCAAAACTAGCAATGCCATGCCAAAATCAAGCTAGCCACTGGTTTTTGTACATGTCAACTACTTGTCAGTAATGTTTCAGACCTGTACTATCAACGCTTAAGGAATAAATAAGAAACAAACATTTGTCGCAAAATGCTGATGTGGTGAAATTCTGCAGTAAACAGTCATTTCTAGAATCTTAATAAAACCAAAAGTAACCATACCATACCAAATCCCTCCGCACCACAGACTTTCCTCCTTGCCAATTACTTGCCTGTAAAGTTCCAATGCTGTACTACCTACGATTAAAGAGTAAGTAAAAGATAAAGATTGGTCAAAAAGTGTAAACACAAGGAAATCCTCTTGCAGACTGTCATTTCTAGAATGCTAATAAAGTCAAATGTAAACGTTGCATGGCCACATCCTTTGAGCCTCAGATTTCTATGCATGCCTAGTACTAGCATGTACAATTCCAGCCTTATACCTCGAATAATGGGAGAGATATTAAAAAATAAAAAATTTCCCCAACTCACAAAGATTTTTTCGCAAGCGCTCATTTCTAGAATCTCAATACAGTCAAAACTAGCAATGCCATGCCAAAATCAAGCTAGCCACTGGTTTTTGTATATGTCAACTACTTGTCAGTAATGTTTCAGACCTGTACTATCAACGCTTAAGAAATAAATAAGAAACAAACATTTGTCGCAAAATGCTGATGTGGTGAAATTCTGCAGCAAACAGTCATTTCTAGAATCTTAATAAAACCAAAAGTAACCATACCATACCAAATCCCTCCGCACCACAGACTCTCCTCCTTGCCAATTACTTGTCTGTAAAGTTCCAATGCTGTACTATCTACGATTAAAGAGTAAGTAAAAGATAAAGATTGGTAAAAAAGTGTAAACACAAGGAAATCTTCTTGCAGACTGTCATTTCTAGAATGCTAATAAAGTCAAATGTAAACGCTGCATGGCCACATCCTTTGAGCCTCAGATTTCTATGCATGCCTAGTACTAGCATGTACAATTCCAGCCTTATACCTTGAATAATGGGAGAGATATTAAAAAATAAAAAATTTCCCCAACTCACAAAGATTTTTTCGCAAGCGCTCATTTCTAGAATCTCAATACAGTCAAAACTAGCAATGCCATGCCAAAATCAAGCTAGCCACTGGTTTTTGTATATGTCAACTACTTGTCAGTAATGTTTCAGACCTGTACTATCAACGCTTAAGGAATAAATAAGAAACAAACATTTGTCGCAAAATGCTGATGCGGTGAAATTCTGCAGCAAACAGTCATTTCTAGAATCTTAATAAAACCAAAAGTAACCATACGATACCAAATCCCTCCGCACCACAGACTTTCCTCCTTGCCAATTACTTGTCTGTAAAGTTCCAATGCTGTACTATCTACGATTATAGAGTAAGTAAAAGATAAAGATTGGTCAAAAAGTGTAAACACAAGGAAATCCTCTTGCAGACTGTCATTTCTAGAATGCTAATAAAGTCAAATGTAAACGTTGCATGGCCACATCTTTTGAGCCTCAGATTTCTATGCATGCCTAGTACTAGCATGTACAATTCCAGCCTTATACCTTGAATAATGGGAGAGATATTAAAAAATAAAAATTTTTCCCAACTCACAAAGATTTTTTCGCAAGCGCTCATTTCTAGAATCTCAATACAGTCAAAACTAGCAATGCCATGCCAAAATCAAGCTAGCCACTGGTTTTTGTACATGTCAACTACTTGTCAGTAATGTTTCAGACCTGTACTATCAACGCTTAAGGAATAAATAAGAAACAAACATTTGTCGCAAAATGCTGATGTGGTGAAATTCTGCAGCAAACAGTCATTTCTAGAATCTTAATAAAACCAAAAGTAACCATACCATACCAAATCCCTCCGCACCACAGACTTTCCTCCTTGCCAATTACTTGTCTGTAAAGTTCCAATGCTGTACTATCTACGATTAAAGAGTAAGTAAAAGATAAAGATTGGTCAAAAAGTGTAAACACAAGGAAATCCTCTTGCAGACTGTCATTTCTAGAATGCTAATAAAGTCAAATGTAAACGTTGCATGGCCACATCCTTTAAGCCTCAGATTTCTATGCATGCCTAGTACTAGCATGTACAATTCCAGCCTTATACCTTGAATAATGGGAGAGATATTAAAAAATAAAAATTTTCCCCAACTCACAAAGATTTTTTCGCAAGCGCTCATTTCTAGAATCTCAATACAGTCAAAACTAGCAATGCCATGCCAAAATCAAGCTAGCCACTGGTTTTTGTACATGTCAACTACTTGTCAGTAATGTTTCAGACCTGTACTATCAACGCTTAAGGAATAAATAAGAAACAAACATTTGTCGCAAAATGCTGATGTGGTGAAATTCTGCAGCAAACAGTCATTTCTAGAATCTTAATAAAACCAAAAGTAACCATATCATACCAAATCCCTCCGCACCACAGACTCCCCTCCTTGCCAATTACTTGTCTGTAAAGTTCCAATGCTGTACTATCTACAATTAAAGAGTAAGTAGAAGATAAAGATTGGTCAAAAAGTGTAGGCACAAGGAAATCTTGCAGACTGTCATTTCTAGAATGCTAATAAAGTCAAATGTAAACGTTGCATGGCCACATCCTTTGAGCCTCAGATTTCTATGCATGCCTAGTACTAGCATGTACAATTCCAACCTTATACCTTGAATAATGGGAGAGATATTAAAAAATAAAAATTTTCCCCAACTCACAAAGATTTTTTCGCAAGCGCTCATTTCTAGAATCTCAATACAGTCAAAACTAGCAATGCCATGACAAAATCAAGCTAGCCACTGGTTTTTGTACATGTCAACTACTTGTCAGTAATGTTTCAGACCTGTACTATCAACGCTTAAGGAATAAATAAGAAACAAACATTTGTCGCAAAATGCTTATGTGGTGAAATTCTGCAGCAAACAGTCATTTC
>VIBL01000416.1:0-198822 GCA_008271625.1 Lutraria rhynchaena
AAAGCTACAAGAAAAAAATACAGTTACTTACTAGTGGATATAAGCCCACATTCAAATCCACTATATAAACTTCGTACAGACATATTTCCTTATCAAACATTGATTGTGTTCCGTCCTGAAAAGGAAAAATATGAGTGAAAAAGTGCAAAAAGAAGGTTACTTTTTAAGATTTTTGTTAAAAACGAATGAAAATCAACAAAAATTGTTGATGAATAATTTAACTAAATCACAAATGGATGTAATAATTGAGGTGATTTATAATTCTCTGGCAGGAAATTTAGCAATATCTGACAAGGATAAAAAAAAGCTGAAACTATACAGGAACGTCATTCATAAACTAGTGTCAAAATTTCAAGCAAATTATACTATTGACAAAACATTGTGAAGTATGGCTCAGGAATTAGTATTAATTCCTAAAATGAAGTATGAACATTTACTTTTGAAATCTAAAGAAAATTGTCAAGAACAAGATGAAAAACAAATCTTGGATAAAAATCAACAAAAGGATTCCTCTATAGAAGAAAATTTAGAACAAAATGGAGGAAAATTAGTGAAAAGATTATTTGTGAAATGTTCAAGGGGTGAATTTAAGGGGAAAAAAACTCTCAAAACTTTAAACAAACTGTCAAAAAATGGTGTGAAGAAAACTACTCAAAAGACCAAATGGATATCCTATCATGTGTAACATACTTGGCTTTTGCAACAATTGCTGAATTTTGGCGAACATTTTTGGCGAACATTTTTTTTGGTGGAACTTTGGCATTATGTTATGAAACTAATTTGATATTCGAATCACTCTCAGTGTGTTAGAAACACTTCAACATGGAGAACATAAATTTTGAAGAGTTAGAGAAAAAATATCCAGATAGTAGTGATGTGTTTCAAAAGGAGATAAATTATTTGAAAAGAAAATTATGTAATGAGGAGGACAAAGAAAATAAAGTGTTAAAAACAGAAAAATATCAATGTGATATTTGTTTGAAAGCATATAAGCATAAACATCATTTAAAAAGGCACATGTTGTCACATGGTGTATTTTTCCCATGTACATTTTGTGAAAAGAAATTTAGAAGGCAGGATGTGTTGAAGAAACACATAAAACATCAACATGGTGGAAAGATTAAAAACCTAAAACAGGTGGATTTACCATCGAATGTGATTCCATCAGAATCCACCACAAGAGCAGATATTAATCCATTTCCACTCCCCTCACAAGATGGAACTCTACCATTAAATCAGGATCATGACTATGCAATGAGTTCATCGACAAACACAACAACTCCATCTGATGATCATGACTATGCAATGAGTTCATCAACAAACACAGCAACTCCATCTGATGATCATGACTATGCAATGAGTTCATCGACAAACACAACAACTCCATCTGATGATCATGACTATGCAATGAGTTCATCAACAAACACAGCAACTCCATCTTCACCTTCAAGACCTACTTCTCCATCTGAAAATGTACATCATAACAATGCACTGAACAATAATATACAGGACTTCACTATTGAACCTAACAACTATGAACAATATGATATGCTAACATTTTTGCCAATGCAAATCAACAAATTCAAACTCTGTTAAAATCAAGGCTTCAAAATCATGCAATCAAGTGGTATATATCAGTACAGATTGAGTTAGTTAAGGAAGATGATAATACAACTTCAATGCCTCACTTTAGGTCAAGGACATACACTGCTTTAAACTTGATAACATTAGATGAAGGGGATGTGAATGAAAGTTTTCAAAAAATGTTTGAAAGTTTCCAAAAATATCTGAGAGAAAGCTCTGGGTGGGTTCTTAAAAGAGTTATCAATTTGAAAGTTCATACTGTGAACTATTTACCTTTAAAAGGATCTAGCTACATGGAATTACCAAAAAAATTACGACGTTTTCAGTCTTTATTGAATATTAGAAATGTAGACCAAAAATGTTTTCTTTGGTGTTGTCTGGCTTCCATCCATCCCTTGGATTCTACTTGGGTGAGTACTTATGAACCTTTTGAGCATGAACTGAACATGAAAGATTTGAATTATCCAATAACCATTAACCAAATTACTAAATTCGAAAAGCAGAACCCTTCTATATCCATCAATGTTTATTCATTTGAAGAGAAAGATATTGTACCCATTAGAATTACAAAGTGTATGCATAGGCTTCATCACATTGATTTGTTACTCTTGCAATCAGAAACTAATGCTCATTATGTTCTCATTCAAAACATACACAGGTTTTTAAGCAATTTCAGAAAAGGCAATACCTCATATTATTTTTGTCGATATTGTCTTCATGGATTTATCAATCAAAAGTTGCTAGATGATCATATTGAATATTGTCAAGTTCATGATGCTCAAAAATTGAATTACCTTCAAACAAAGACTGCTTTTGGAATTTAGAGATTTTGAAAAGGGTCCCCTATGTCATCTATGCAGATTTTGAAACTTTAAATAAGCCATTAGATACATCTACTCAAACAAATTCTACTGTAAAATCACAATTACTAGAACCATGTTCATTCGGCTATAAAGTAGTCTCCACCGATTCTAATTTCACTAAGGATGTAGTTTTGTATAGAGGTCCTAATGCTCCCCAAAAACTTTTAGAATGTCTTTTGAGGGAGGGTGAGGTAATTAAGCAGCGTTTAAAAGACATACAACCTCTTAATTTGAGTGTGACTGAGGAAAATGATTTTCTTTTATCAGATAGATGTTGTATATGTAGCAAAATATTTGGAGATAAAGAAATTAAGGTGAGACATCATGATCATACCACAGGGAATTTTATTGGTGCAGCCCACAAGAATTGTAATTTGCAATGCAAACAAGTCAATTTTATCCCAGTCATTTTCCACAATCTAAAAAATTTTGATGCTCATTTGTTATGTCAAAGTATTGGATTATTTAAAAATCATAAAATAAAGTGTATACCTCAAACCATAGAAAAATATATTAGTTTTAGCATTGATAATCTCAGATTCATAGATTCTTTAGGATTTCTACCCTCCTCTTTAGAAACTCTGGTAGACAATCTATCTCAAGACAGTATGCAACCATTCAAATATTTTCAAAGTGAAATACATCAACATGTTGATCTTTTGTTAAGAAAAGGTGTCTATCCCTATGAATATATGACCTCTTGGGAAAAATTTGATGAATATCAACTTCCTTCAATTAACAATTTTTACTCCTCATTAACAAATGAAAGTATCTCCGAGAAAGATTATAACCATGCCAAACATGTGTTTCACACTTTAAATTTGAAAAATTTAGGTGATTATCATGACCTTTACTTAAAAACTGATGTCCTACTTCTAGCAGATGTGTTTGAAAATTTCCGTGATATGTCTCAAAAATGCTACGATCTGGACCCCTGTCACTTTTATACAAGTCCAGGACTCAGTTGGCAGGCCATGTTAAAAATGACCAAAGTCACATTAGAACTAATGACAGATATAGATCAGGTTCTATTCATAGAAAAAGGGATTCGTGGGGGTATTAGTCAGATATCAAATAGATATAAAAAAGTCAATAACCCCTATTTACCAGATTATGATTCCTCCCAACCATCATCCTACCTTGCATATTATGACGTTAATAATTTGTATGGTTATAGTATGTCACAAAAGTTACCAACAGGTTTCTTTTGTTTTCTAACACAAGATGAAATCGATTGTTTCGATGTACAAAACATACCAAAGGATGGATGCAAGGGATATATTTTGGAAGTAGATTTAGAATATCCCAAAGAATTACATGAAAGTCATAACGATTTCCCTTTGGCACCTGAAAGAAAATTTGTGTCCAATGAAAAGCTCTCACCTTATGCAAACAGAGTGCTTAAAAAATTGCATAATTCAGACAAATTACCACCCAGAGCAAAGGTCGAAAAATTACTCACCACTCTTGAAGATAAAAACAACTATGTTCTACACTACCAGAATCTGCAGTTGTACCTTGAATTGGGTCTGAAATTGAAAAAAATTCATAGAATATTGGAATTTGAGCAAGAAGCCTTCATGAAACCCTATGTACAACTCAACACAAATATGAGACAAAGAGCTAGATCTACATTTGAGAAAAACTTCTTCAAATTGATGAACAATTCAGTGTTTGGTAAGTAAATACAGTAATTGAATTTCCACTCTGTCGATTGACATTTCTCTCGTAATTTGATTCATAAATTGTGTCAGTTCATAGAAATTGTATAACTAAATCAAACGTTATACATAAAGAATAGATGTACGTGCATTGATTTACATCAACAATATTAAATAAAAATCACCATAATCCATGTTTTTGACATTTAATAAAGATTTAAACAACGATTCCATATTGAAACTCTCTTCATATAGGAGGTAGTATAAGTAGGTGGACTGGTACTTGAAAATATTCGTACCATTACCTTTCGACGTCATATTATTCGCCTCAATCATACATTTCCGCATCAATGAAATTAATAAAGAAATTAATACACTTACTCATGAATCACTTTTTTTTCAGGAAAAACAATGGAAAATCTCCGAAAACATCGATCTGTAGAGTTGGTGCATACGGAAATGCGAATTACAAAATTATCAAGCAAATCGACTTACAAACTACATAGGATATTTTCTGAAGATCTTGTTGGTGTAGAACTCAACAGAGCGAAAGTGAAATTAAATAAACCTATCTATATTGGTATGACTGTATTAGATTTATCGAAACATACCATGTATGATTTTTATTACCATCATTTGAAAGAACTTTATGGTTCAGAGGTGCAGTTGCAGATGACCGACACAGATTCGTTTTTGTTTTATTGTGAAACAGATGATTTATTTCGTGATATGTTTCAATATTCACATTTGTTTGACACTTCAGATTTCCCCAAGGATCACTACCTCTATAGTGATTCTAACAAAAAAGTCATGGGAAAAATGAAGAGTGAAACTAATGAGAAATGCATATCTGAATATTGCGGTTTAAGATCCAAAATGTATGCATTCATATGTGATGATAAAGAGGATAAACGCGCAAAAGGCATTTCAAAAAATGTTGTTAAAAAAGAAATAACATTACAGGATTATAAAAATGTTTTGTTTGATGAATCCTCTTTATCGTCACAAATGTATTCTTTAAGAAGTCATAACCATAAAATCTATCTTGAAAAAATTAAAAAAGTAGGTTTATCATGTTTTGATGATAAACGCTATTTGCACGATGACGGTATTTCTAGTTACGCCTATGGCCATTACAAGATACCAAAGAATTGATTTTGATTCATTTTATTTCAGTTTATTTCATTTTATTTCATTACATTATGCCAAAATTTTATTGTGGAAGTGTCACCTGCAAAAGAAAAAAATGGTTGTTTAGACTTTTTTTCAGAAAAAATACTTCATATGCTTATGTTATTATGGTTTATCAATAATTTACATGTACATAGAATTCCAATATATGTATATTGTCTTATGTTGCATTTGATCTGTATAATAAATAATAGTGTAAATAATATTGGTTGTTGTTATGACTCACTGGAACAGCATAATACCATTAGCAATTCCTTTTCACCACAAACATTTTAAATGGAATTAAGATTACCAGTTATATTTATCATGGTGGTTCATACAATCAGCTGTCCCAACCAACCAATGATGTACATGAATGAAGTTGATTGACGTACATTTGTCTTACAGCTGTTAAAGAGTTTGATACGATTGGCCTGATTTTACTCATTGTATATGCTCTCTATGTGTAACCCTTACTGCATGGATGAAGTTGATTGACATACATTTTTCTTACAACTGTTAAAGAGTTTGATTGGCCTGATTTTACTCATTGTATATGTTCACTATGTGTAACCCTTACTGTATACGTCCCTCAAACTCAAGTATTATGAAGTTCACTCTCAGAAATAGTAGTTTTGATGGTGTTTTCATCATCATCTGCATACATTGTTTATGACCGCAGAGATATTTGCGGGGAGTTGGGACAGGTGTGTTGGTTTGTCACGGGGAAGGCGTGGATTGGTACATTTTCTCCAATCGTATTGATGTATCTAATCTTCTAAGGAAACATTGGTGGAAAAATAGATATCTGAGACCATTATACACATCAATAAAACCATCAATCAACACGGATGAGAAAAAAACATGTTGTTTCAAAGTTTATTTCATACTCATGTTGTCATGTGATGAGATTGATTGCATCAAAACGTTTACACTCTTCAATACACAGGATCTCATATTCTGTAAGATGTAACCCTACCCATTTAAGTTTCAATACCTAAGTATTGAGTATTTACCATTCTAAAATGAATGTATTCATTAGTTTTCTTAAATTCGGTGGGTTGACTTGTTTTGGTAGGATCTGAAGTAAATTATGTTTTAAACATCAACAATAAATATGTCATGATTAAAATCAATGTAATATGATTCTTGATGTATTTATTACCCATTGAACTCGAAGTAACAACAAGTTTTTCCCAATAAGTGTCCTTTCATTCTTTAATATAGTTAGAGTTGAGGTCTTTGCATTATGGTTTCAATCACTGATATGTAAACTTTGTTGTGATTGATGATTCACACCATCAAATTATTTTTCTTAAGGTTTCACAAGTCAAATGTCACTTTTGTTGTTCTAAAATTCGCTTTGTATACTATGATTGTTGTTATTGATAATTTACAGTGTTTAATGATATATATATAACTCATTTTTGTTGTTTAGTATTTTAAAACTTGTCAAATTGTTTTTTATAAGGTTTCAAACATCCAAACCTATTTTTTATGTAATATTTTTTAAAGGTTTCAAAAGTCTAAACTTAATTTTTGTTTTACTTTTTTGTTCTCTGTTTAAATTTTTTTCTTTCTTTAATTTTAACTTTTTTGCTTTTTTAATATCAACTTTTTTGCTGTTTTAATTTTAACTTTTTTATTGCTTTAAGTTTTTTAACATTTTCTTGTTCTTTGTTTTATTTTTTTTAGTGTAATATTTCAATTTTCTTTTACTTTTATTGTCATTTTTTTTTACTTGAAATTTTTTTTTTGGTTGTTAATGCTTTACTTGTTTGATGAATCAGGGAGATTTTATAAATAATTTATTCTGTGATTATCGTGTTTTTTTCATAAATGATTGAAATAAAAAATATTTAACCGTATGTTTTTGTAAACTGTGATTGTTTTATATACTGTTTACTTTAGATGTATCTTTTTATCTTAGATGTAACTTTTTTACTTTTTATTTTTACTTTTGAAAATTGCTTATGTATCTTTTTGCAAATTTACAAAATGACTAGTCATATTTAAAAGTTTTTTTACTCAAAACATTTTCTTTGAAATTTTGGAGTGTAATATTTTACAACTTGATTCTAATTTTTGTCATTTTGTCATTTTTTTAAGTTTTCAGTTTTTTTAACAATCTTATTTTAAACATTTCATAAATGATTGAAATAAAAAATATTTAACCATATGTTTTTGTAAACTGTGATTATTTTATATACTGTTTATTGTAGATGTATCTTTTTAATGTAACTTTTTTACTTTTTATTTTTACTTTTTTTGTTTTTTTATAACTTGAATTTTTTCTTGGGTTGTTAATGTTTTACATGTTTGATGAATCAGGGAGATTTTATAAATAATTTATTCTGTGATTGTTGTGTTTTTGTACACATTTTTTTCATAAATGATTGAAATAAAAAATATTTAACCGTATGTTTTTGTAAACTGTGATTGTTTTATATACTGTTTATTTTAGATGTATCTTTTTAATGTAACTTTTTTACTTTTTATTTTTAATTAATGCAACTCATTTTTTTAGTGTTTTGAAAATTTACGAAATGACTAGTCATATTTAAAAGTTTTTTTACTCAAAACATTTTCTTTAAATTTTGGACTGTAATATTTTACAACTTGATTCTAATTTTTTGTCATTTTTTTTTAAGTTTTCAGTTTTTTTAACAATCTTATTTTAAACATTTCATAAATGATTGAAATAAAAAATATTTAACCATATGTTTTTGTAAACTGTGATTATTTTATATACTGTTTATTGTAGATGCATCTTTTTAATGTAACTTTTTTACTTTTTACTTTTACTTTTGAAAATTGCTTATGTATCTTTTTGCAAATTTACAAAATGACTAGTCATATTTAAAAGTTTTTTTACTAAAAACATTTTCTTTAAAATTTTGGACTGTAATATTTTACAACTTGATTCTAATTTTTGTCATTTTGTCATTTTTTTAAGTTTTCAGTTTTTTTAACAATCTTATTTTAAACATTTCATAAATGATTGAAATAAAAAATATTTAACCATATGTTTTTGTAAACTGTGATTATTTTATATACTGTTTATTGTAGATGCATCTTTTTAATGTAACTTTTTTACTTTTTACTTTTACTTTTGAAAATTGCTTATGTATCTTTTTGCAAATTTACAAAATGACTAGTCATATTTAAAAGTTTTTTTACTAAAAACATTTTCTTTAAAATTTTGGACTGTAATATTTTAAAACTGGACTTCAATTATTTTTTACTTTTTTCTACTTGAAAAAATTTCTTGGGTTGTTAATGTTTTACATGTTTGATGAATCAGGGAGATTTTATAAATAATTTATTCTGTGATTGTTGTGTTTTTCTTTCATAAGTGATTGAAATAAAAAAAATATTTAACTGTATGATTTTATAAACTGTGATTATTTTATATACTGTTTATTGTTGATGATGTTTTCAATATATCTTTTTTACTTTTTACTTTTAAAGGATACTCATGTTTTTAGTGTTTTGAAAATTGCTTTTTTATCTGCTTTTCAAATTACAAAATGATAAATGTTCATATTTAAAAGTTTTTTTTTCTCAAAACATTTTCTTTACAATTTTTTACTGTAATATTTCACAACTTGATTTCAAATTTTTTTTACTAATTTTTTCTACTTGAAATTTTTTTTGTCATTTTTCTAATCAACGTTTTTTCTATACAATCTATTTTAAACTATTTAAACTTTATTTTATAAATTGTTAATGTTTTACGTAGTTGTTCATTATGAATAAAAAATAAAAATTAACAAAAGTGTTGTCGTTATTTTATGTGAAAGACAGTTGATGAAAAAATATCTGCTTGGATGACTGCAGGTGGTAAATGTAATGTGATTGACCCTAGAGTCAGTTTGTATGGAGATATATCAATTTTTTGGTTATTGTAACAATGAAATGAGATGAGTATCTGTTTTTGACGGCATGATCACTCCTGTTAAATGAATGTTCAATAATTTTACAGATAAATATCAGTTACGATTTCTTTATCCCGTCTTTACCTGTCTCCAGTAGTGAATAGACTCCAAATAAAAGTATGAAAATTACATCAGTAACGTGGTAACCATATGGTGCGGGTATTTTTTTTCTTATGATGAAAGCAATTAAGCATTCAAAGGTTAAAAAATGATGTGATTATAATAGAGAATGAAACACCTTTTGTTAATCAAAAGTGTTTACCAGTGAAAAATGAGAAACATAATTTCCTGTAATTATGTATTTATTTAAATATGTATTTATTTTTTAAAAAATCTGTTGAGGGTATAATTAAAAATGCTATAGTATGTCTCAGAAGTAAATTCATTGTCAACACAAATGTCTAATGTCCATTCTTTGCTTGTGAAATAACAACATCGATGTCATGGATAGATTGCTTTAATTGAAACCACTGGCCAACATTTAATGAGATTCCCTTAATAGAAACTGTTTGGTTGTAAAAACGTCTGATATCTAGAATAACAAAGTTGTTTCGGTCACAAACTGTGAGATAAATACTTTCACTTTGGTAGAATTGTTTCATGAAATCACACGCTGTTTAGTTGAAAATGATGTCATTCAGCTGTGTGGTGTCTAGTTGTTTCACAGAATGAGGTGAACTTGCTATTATAACCAGTCCCGGTGTTATACAAGTGATTATCATCATGCATAGAAGACCACATTTTTTAATTGCTTGCATACGTTTTTTAACTATTTTTGATACACTTTCGTCGCTCTCTGATGTAATCTGTTCATTTGAAAATAGACTATGAATTTCAAAGGCAGAATCAACACTGGTTTGAGACATCCTTTCACTATGGGTTTTACACTCAGACTGATTATCTCATACAAAAACTGGATACTTAAATAGATAAATGACTATTGAAATTGATTTTGGTCTGCTTTTTTGGTACAAAATTTACAAGCCCGAGTCAACTTTAATATAATTCACAAATTCCCTATGGTTGTGAAAAGGTCATAAAAGACAAAAAATACCGTGAATAATAATTGTGTGAACTATAATTGGATGAAACGTAGCAAAGAAAGATTTTGTTATAAATGGAAACTAAAACCAATAAACAATTCATCATCTGCCCATGGCTGACGTTCTTCTTCATTCATCCAAAAAGAGTTACGCATTTAGTTAGACATATTGTCATTAAGACAAATGCTGCAAATCAACTATTGAATCACAAATTCATTATCGATTGGTTTTAAAAAGATCACCTGCTTTCAAACAAAATTGCCGCTAAAGACCATCTGCTAAAAATGGCGGATCTATAATGATAGCACCCACCTGCAGCCACCCACTTAACAACATGGCCGTGGGGGTCATTAACCAATCAAAACGTTGGATAGTGATCTATCCCACCTATCCCACCTAACAAGATGGCCGCGAGAATACTGTTTTTATACTACTAGCAGATGTTTATTGTTTTAATTTCCAGTGGACTATAACAATGCATGATGACAAGGTAATTGAAAAACGTAAAGTCGGGGATGCCATCGTAGCCTGCAGCTATGAAATGATGGACGACATGCTTGTTGCTGTTAGTGTTTTACTGTTTCATATTAGACTTCAATTTGTCCATTTAATCCATTCAATATCAGCCATTAATGTTTGACTACTAAAGTTCTTCTTCTCACATAAAATTCGAAAAACTGTCGGTGAACCAGGAATGCTGATGCAGATGATATAAATTAAGACGTTCATATTGAGATTATTAATGCGTTACCTTACCCGCGTACTTCTCAGCACTTCAATTCCACGACCGATTCATTTAACAAATGCCTTTATAACCAATATAT
This sequence comes from Lutraria rhynchaena, assembly GCA_008271625.1. Lineage (NCBI taxonomy): Eukaryota > Metazoa > Mollusca > Bivalvia > Venerida > Mactridae > Lutraria > Lutraria rhynchaena. Next base: position 11,084 of record VIBL01000416.1, read on the forward strand.
GCTGTTGATCTTATTCAACATTTTACGTTATAAAACTATTCCATTTTTTGCAGAACGGGTTCCCTTGAATCTTGGCAGTATATTCCAGCTATTATACGGGTGTCCGAAAAGAAAGGTAATACTAACATTTTTAGAACTTTGCTTTATCTCAGGCGATTTTTATCAAATTTATATCGTTTCAAAGGTTTGAAATGGAAGTTTTTAATGCTTGTTAAAATGAAGCGCAAAATTAATGACGTTCCGACGCTATGACGTCATTCAAAATAGACGTTATTTTCAAGAGGGTACGATTGACGTCAGATCCTTGTATTTTTAAGCATTATTATAAATCAAAATGCATAATGACGTTCAGCGAAAGTTCAAATATCATTTAAGAATATAAACCTATGCAGGAAACATGTCTACAAGATTGTACATAAATTTGAGCGACGTGGGTCAGTAGCGGATGCTCCAAAAGCAGGTCCGCCGGGGTCATGTCGGAGCGATGAAAACGTGAGTTCGCTTCGGGAAATGCTCTTGAATAGCCAAGAAAATTAGGCGAGACGTTCTTCCTAACAGACTGGAATTCCGAAAATTCCGAGTTCATAACATAATTAGACAGGACTTTAAAAGTTTTTCTATATAAAATTCAGATTATGCGAAGTTTGAATATCAAAAGTCAGGTTCAAAAATTTGATTTTTGTCGCTGGTCAGTTGACAAGTTTGTTTCAGCGCTTCGAAAACGTACAAAAACATGTTCATGTAGGATGGTGCGACAGCACATACATCTAATATTGTATTTGATTATTTTCATGAAACCTTCAACGATAAGTTGATTTCTCGACGATACCCTGAGGTGAAGCAATGCGGGCAATCTTTGCCCACGCTCAGTCCTGAACCCGTGTGATACCTGTCTCTGTGGCTACCTGATTTAGCTGTTTAAAGACCAAATCTAGTGGATTCGGATATGCTATTGAAAACACCAAAGTTGAAGTGAATAAGATCAGTAAAAATATGTAGAAATGTTATTAACAGTTAGTTCATAGTGCGGGTTAAACAAGGAAAGCTGATGAAGGGACGTCATCTCGAGAATGTCATTAATTGTTGCAAATACGCAAAAAAAGTATTAAGCAGTCAGTGTCTCTGTGTTTCCTCAGCTTCGTTTTTAGGATCAATGTCTATTTAATTTTGAAAATCTTTTTCAGAGATATCAGCAAGTTGGTATGGAACCATGTATGATAAAATTCAAGAAAGTTTAATCTTACAAAAACAAATCAGCCAGAAAGTTCTATTTGCTTGCACATGGGCGAAGAGTAGTGATGGATTAATGACTGTATTGGGAATATGGCTTTCAATGTGTTGCTCTTATTTCGTCTTCCGCCATTCCATATACCACTCCTATCGTATGTTTTGAAAGAAGCCATCATTGTGCAAATTTTTAATAATCATTTTGAAACTTCTTTGATATTTGGTACAGGGGTGATTTTTTCCCTATATTTCTTATAGAACAATTTACTGAATACAATGAGTGTGAGGCGGATGTAAGAATGTGTATTACTCTTTAGTTAATCATTATTTTATTTTTGAGGTACACGTTGGAAACACAGCCTTGATATGTTTGTTTGTATGCTGTTTTGTTCCTTTTAAAAATTACTGTAGATGATAACGTGTTCAGGCGTGTTTCTACACACAAATAAAGCATATTTGCAATTTGTTTCCTTCGTCTAAAATTATTCCTGAACTTTTCGTGCACAGTACAGTCTACAAAGTAAAAGAAAGTGTTTGTTTTACGCCTGTTTTTACAGCTCTTCCGTCAAATACCGGCGAACAGTTAACCTATCTTGTTTTTAAAGTAGTGTGCGAAAGCAGCACAACCAACCATGTTGCCGCCTTTTGAGCCGTCAGTATAGATATGAGTAAAATCAGGATGTGTTTCTATAATATTGGAAAATTCGTCTTTATATAATTCAGATGGGTTAGGAGATTTTTTTGTTTTGGATAGATCAGTATTTAGCTCTGGACATGATTGTGTCCATTGGGCTATATTTTGTGTAAGGTTTTGTGCAACGCCATGTGGGTCAAGTTTGAGAGCTTCTAAGTCGCCTTCCAATCGTAAACCATTTGCTTTTATTTCTTTTTCTTTGTTTTGAAATTGCTCTTTGCTATTAGGGTTGAATATATGTCTCTGGTAGGGTTTTGTCATTAGATGAAATAGACTTTGCATACTGAAGCGATAAATTCTTTCGACGTAGCCGTAGTGGCGGTTCACCGGCCTCCGTATGTAAACGTTCTATTGGTGATGTGCGGAAAGCACCAAGAGTCAAACGCAAGTCTTGGTAGTGTATAGTGTCAAGCATCATTAAGTATGACTTGCAGGTAGAACCGTAAACAATTGATCGTCCGTAGTCTAATTTGGAACGGATAAGGCTTCTGTACAGTTTTAGTAACGTTGAGATATCTGACCCCCCACTCAGTATTAGAAAGGACTTTCAGTAGATTTAGTGCTTTAAGACATTTTTGTTTTAGATTTTTAATATGGAGTATGAAAGACATTTTTATATCAAAAATGACACCAAGAAATTTTACTTCAGGTACAACACGGATTTTTGAGCTGGATATGTATAGTTCTGGATCGTTGTGTGTCTTTCGCAGACGACAAAAGTGTACGCATTGCGTTTTGGATTTCAAAAATTTTAAACCATTTTCTGAGGCCCATTTTTGATTCTCATCAAGGTTCTGTTATAGTTGGCTACAATTGCAGCCTCGAATATGCAATTAACATACCTGATAATTGTTGCACAATTATTAATGTTATGATATAGTTACTCCGTCCATATTTCCCTGGTTTTAGTCGCTGAAATAATATCCATTGTAGTACCAAAATTTAGACACCTAAACATTTTTGTGGTCAGCTAAATTTTAAAAAAAGTCCAAAAAGTAGAATTTTCTAATTAAAATTTAAAAAGATCAATTCTAGTAAGAATCGAACCAGGCATCTTAAGGTCTCAAGCCTTGTGTTTTCCCTATTGACTTTTTTCTTTCTCTGATGTAATTGGGCAACGTTAATACAGGATATAGGAATGCTATGCATTTTGATAAACTGAACTTGTAATACTCGCTAATCGTTCGTGCATTTCGAATGGCAGTACACACGCGTAATGACTTGGGACCAATAAATTATATGGTCAGCCTTTTTCATTACAATATTACCCAATCACAATTGATCTTATAAGAGAAAAATGCTCTCTGGAAAATTGTTGGTTTTCTTTCGTTAATGGGCGTTTTCATTGGTTTAATCACAATATCAAAGGTCAATCTGCATTCGATCTTTAACGGCTACGTCGAAAAATAATACAGCACATCTGACGGTAATGGTTTAACCAATTATTTAGAAGATGATATCATGGATGAACATTATATTTTACTGCAAAATATATTACATACATAAAATGCAAACTACTCGCTTGACCTCACAGGAACCCTTATAAACACAGACTAATTGCTAATCCTAGTATTTGTTCCACTTCTAAATTATCTAAACTGTTGACGACTATTCAGACTAGTACTAAAGATCATGCTACTAAAATGAATGAGACATTTTATGTAAGATCTGGAAAGAAATATTTCTGGTCCATAAAACATTCTAATATTTCTACGCACGACTTTTCTGTACTTAATACTAAATTGCTTCATGACTTTATAAACAGAACCTTGTCTAATTTCTAAAATACTTAAAATATTAGGTTATAACTTCATCGCTTGTTTCGAATCTAAAGTATTTTTACCAGCGCTCGTATCAAGAAATACACATTTTGAACTTAGTGAGTATTTTTGTTTCCTCATAGATCAGTTTTTTGTGAGGTTTGGTAATTTATTATATAAACAAGACATTGGTATTCCAATGGGTACTAATTGCACGCCGCTTATTGCTGACCTATTCCTCTTGTAATGAAATGAATACAAGTAGAACATATCTGTGGACAAGAAAGCTTGTGTTATTGATTCATTTCAAAGAATTTCACGATATCTGGATAATATACTTAACATAAATAATACCAATTCCGATAAATTATACAAAGATATTTCCTAAACGTACTCCAGTTAAAGAAAGTTAGTGACTCAGATGAAGTTGTATCTTTTTCAAGTCTGAACCTGAGCATTATTAAGAGTGTCAAGAATTATCATATTATCATAATAATTACAGATTGTGATAACCGCTATTGTTTCAGATATGTAAAATTGCGTGCATTTAGTTTTAGTAGAAAAGTTTTAGTATGGTGTTTATGGTGATTTGACCTTTAGTGTTTAATAAAATCTTTTTACAAGACTTGTATTTCATACTAAATATGGAAAATATAATCTACACGTCGGAGAAGAATTGTGTGAATGAAAACATTTTCTTTGTTAAACCAATGCATGACAACTTAACACAAAAAATCCTAAGTTATAACTTATTATACTACTAAAGTTTCGACTTAACCAGACAAACGACCCAACTGAGTGAAAACATCAAAAAATATCAGTAAAAGATTATTCAGTAGCACAATTACAGTATCTTTATACCTTCGACCTACATATTTTAATTATCGGAATTGTTCTTTGAAATTTCATTGTTTATATTTTAGAAACAGTAGAATAAGTAACATTGAATTACGGGAATAGATTTATTCGTTATTCAGAAATTTAAATTTCCTTTTAAAAATGGAAGTCATTTCCTTTTATTTATTTTTGTCCTGCACCGCTATAATTTCTACAATAAATGTAGTGTAAGCTTCATGTATAAACTGCGTTATTTAAATTTTATTGAAGGTATGAACAAGTGAGACATTACACAAATGCAAATCATTATCATCACTTTTTCACCATAGCATTTAAAAACATTTTTAACAATTTATTCAATATCTTAATATGCTATGCAAAAGTACAAATATCAATGTACAAATTCTCGTAAATCACACCATTTAATTGTCCTAGATTTAATGAATAAATACAATAACATAGTTATAGGTTCATATGATATCATTTGTCACTGTATGATTTATCATGTTGTTCAGAAAATGACAAAATTAAATAAACATTCAAGCTTTGTTTCTCTTTAAATCCGTTTCATGAGTTTGAGTCAAATGCACAATTTAACATATTAAGAGTCACGGCAGTGTATTTAGATTTCAAAGTAAAACTGGTAATCTTTTTAGCATGTAGTTATATCTTATTACAAATTCGAACATGACATATTTTACTGAATTAAAGAAGAAAACGAATTATGCAAAACATGTAGCATCAAAAACACCTCTACAACGAGCTTCAGTTTGATTATTCTCTATATTGTGTAGAAACTTGAGGTAACAGCATAAATGTCTCAACTTAACAGACTCAATTCTATATTCGAGCACTAAGATAAGTCAATAAAATGCAGCTCATATTATCCCTGAACTTACGTCATAAGATAAGTACATTAAGGCGTTACAGCACACTTTTTGGTGAACATTACTAGGTGTAGGTGTGCATATATACCTCGTAAAAAATAATTTATACCAGTAATAAATCGACGACGGTGTTTTTTTCCACCTTTTTATTATTAATTCTCGCCATAATAACCTGCATGAAGCATGACCATAAAAATATACTACAGTCTCTGAACTTTACATTTTGATATGTTTATAGAATCTACTTTACGAACGTAAGTTGATATGGGTTAACATTTTCATAGTGGTTTGTCAAATCAATGTACGGCCTACTAAGGGTAAAAAAGTCTTAGTAATCTAAGTCTGCACAAGCTAACTGATATTACTTATGGTAAAGTACGCTGAGTAGTCCAGTCAGGGAAATATTTGAACTAGACAAAATTGCAAAAGAATTTCTTTTTGTATTGTTCTGCCATGGTGAAAAATTTACAAACAAACTTTTTAAATTCAACTGTAAGTTCAAACACTTGATCTAGATTGTGTGAATCTGTAAACATAATTTACAAATGTAAACAATATCATTTAAAGGGAAGTAACTTAATTAAATTTGTTGTTAGGTTTACATAAATTGTCTCCCTTGGATATGTATCAATTTTATGTTATTAGAATCATTACAATGAACTGATTTGTATCAGAAAATTCAATTTCTAACTATGAACTAATTTAAGTTCTTTGACAAAGTATAAAATTTCTAATAGTGAAATAATACTTTTTAAAGTTATAGAAAAATATTGGACTTACCAGTTTATAAATTCCCATACATCCCAACAAGGGATGTGATCTTGACTTAACGTGAGATGAAATGATGAAAACGAAGCGAAAATTCACTCATAAAATACAGGACTGAGTAAAACTCTACCCTTGACCTATATGGAATAATAAATACGTACTAAAAGTGACCTAGGTCACGGACTTGCGCAATCGTAGCCTAGATTTACTAAAATCTGGGACTGGAACCACTGGAATTACCTGTACGGAGCCTAATTTGCTACTACTCAGCAGTTGATAAAACATTACACAGAATAAGAGACCAGCTTGTAAATAAACTAACAAATCTCTCCGAATCGGATAAAGATACCAGAGAGAAACGAGCACTAATGACTTGCCAGATTATTTGATGATGAGTATCACTTTCAAAAGAGAACACAGGCTTAATTATTAGATGAACGTAACGCTAGACAGAATGCCCAGATAGAAAATAAAACAGACCGAATATCAGCCAGAAGGAGCCTCACTAACACCGACCCCTAATCAAAGTCCATCTGATGAAGGAGGTGCTATATATATTGGAAAAAAGCAATTAAAGAATCTAGCTAATTTACCTGGTAAATTAGTAGGGAAAGCGGCAGCAGCCTTTTGGTTTGGTAATAATCTATGGACCCTGGTTGTCGGTGTTGCTGTCGTTGAATTTATAAAAAAAGTAGAGCTACCGGATATTCATCGGAAGATAGATTATACTCAAGAATATTGATTTTCGTACTACTGTTTAAATAATATAAATAATAAATAACCAAAAACATAATTGAAAACAAAAAAAATGCAGTCATAAATTTGTATGGTCGTGAGCATCATATTTAACCGATTTTGATATCCAAACAAAACAAAAAATGAATAGAATTAATCTGCTATTGTTATACAGTGATGAGAAATATCAGATTTAATCTGAGCAAACTAAACGTTGACTAAAAAACACCTATGTGATATATGATTTAGATGATTGAATAATTTTTCTAGAGTTTTACCCGTTCGACATAAAACAGATTGTTAAGGTATAAATGATAAAGCTACTAGAATAAATATACCGGATAAGAATATTCTTTACAAATCATAAAAACTAGAGATGGGATGAAATTTAAGTATGTCTGAGAACAGGTACAGTTTGAACTTTTCGTGTGTTTTCGTGTGCGTTTATATTTTTACGGTTTTGTCTTTTCACCTGAGTAATTAACAAATAATACAATTTTAAAAGGTGCCAAATTAATTATTACGAGAAAATGTATAGTATCATTTGAATCATTTGAAATAGTATATTTGTTGTTCTTATAAAGCTATTAGTCGTGTTATATAATGTAATGACATATGACTGTCATCTTCCTATGTTATTCCTCTTAAGTTCTCTAATACTCACATATATCCGAGTGCTACGATAAAAGAAATTCATAATTTATGTTATTTCTTGTTTTAGTTGATACAGTTTCCTGGTAGTTTTCATATTAAGTAGAATATAAAAGGTACAAAGAGGTAGCTCAATGATCAATGAAGTATATCAGCGGCTTTAATAGAAAACTTAGATATAAACTGAGGCATAATTATTAATTATAATTCCATCTTGAACGCATATTATCTTAATAGTGTATTTATGAAAAAGGCTTGTATTTTTCACTAAATTGTTGCATTGAAATTAAGCAGGTAGTTGTTAAAATTGGCATAAAATAGTTAAAAGTAAGAATTTAAAGTTGAGTATACATAATATGTGGGTATTTTCTATTTTGGATGGTTGACGGGTACCTCAGCATTTATATCCATGGGGATTTAATGCCGTGGATCAGCGGACCCACGAAATCCACGAAATTAGTTCCAAATTAAAACTGAATACACAACAAATGCGTCAAAACAAATCATACAAAAATAAGATACTTTAAACGTATAAATGGTTTTGGAAATTACATTATCAATCCGTAAGGGTTGTGTCATTAACGTGGGCGACATTATCTTTTTACATTGTATAACAAACATGAATCAAATGACATTATCTTTAAAAAATATTAAAATATCTGAAACAGGCATTATTTAAATCTAAATTATGTATCAAATGGAAAATAAACAACACTTTTTCATTGTCAATGCATTTCCTGGCATTACCGAAACGAATGTGTCATTTCACTATAGACGAATACACTTATCACTGTAACTTGCGAAAATAATGTCATTTAAAAGTTTCGTGGCGTGCAATATTTGAATGCGTGCATAGGGCTCCATGTTATGGATGGTGAGAGAGACATCGCGGTTAAGTTGCCAGTTTTGTGCATATACTTTTCACGCGTCATAACCGTATATTGAAAACATTTTTAAACATATCTTTGACACTTTCATATGCAGAATATGAATTGCCCAAATGTCGTCATGATCATGCAGATGCTTTTGGTCATTTCCGTAACGGTCAGAAACGATAATAAACGGTAATTGTGGAACTATTCCGGAAAAGACATTGTCAGTTAAACAAACAAAAGGAGAGCCATGTATAATACTAGTAATAATAATGATAATAATAACAATGATAATAACATTAATACTGATGATGATAATATAATTATACGTAATATAATATCAATAATAATGGAAATTATGATGCGAAAAGTTAATACGTTTATGATAAATAATTGATTAAATGTTGTATTAGCGTAGTTTGAAGATACTAGATCTAGTTTTGAACCTTCTTTGTAAAAAATATACTTTCAGAGGCTATTTCAAGCTTAAAGAGGACATTTAATATTTTAGATGTAGTTATGAGAGCTTCTGAGTGAAAGAGAGAGAGCGAAAGAGAGCACTGCATTACGTGTTAAAACAGGGACGCCTTACGATTTAAATATGACTTCAGGGACCTTTTTGAAAGCATAGAGAACAAAAGAGACAGACCCGCGACTTTTACATAAGAAACAACTGCGAGAATGATACTTAAAAAAGGTGAGAGGGCTGCTCTGTGGCAAAAGCAACAACAAGAGCACCCATTAACGAACAAAGAATGTAAAAGGAAATAGAGAAAGGTATAAAAGTACTCGGTTTAGTTAAATTGTCGGAACAAATATCAGTAAGAGAGTACAAATACACTACAAGAATTTGGAAACCCGAGAAAATTCATAAATGCCAGAGAACATTTCAAGATCATTGTAGATTCAAAATCTACAACCAGCCTTAAGGAGCACAGAATTATAAAGCAACTAATATTTGGGGAAATGTGCTTAAAAAGTTTAGCATTTCTTCATACGCGTCAAAGCTACCAGATATAGGGCAATGGGCTAGAGATAGTAAGACCCACGAAATTAAAGTTAAACTCAAGGATATCATTACAAAGTCACTAGAAAAGGTACGAAAGAGCTAATGGCATTGTTTGTTAAACACTTCTGAAACCTGACACAGTTACATTTATATTTGAACACCCCTCGTACGCACCTGGTGGGCACAACTGAAAGTTTAAGACTTGAGGTTCGAGTTTTTACTGTGAAAACTTTGCAGAAAAGAAATTTGTCTTGTGTGTGAATTTATGTACTCTAACGGGATGTTTTATTCATATGAAACTTAAACACAAAATTCCAATGTAGATACAAAAGTTATACAATATAACTGGTGCAAAAGTCAAAAAGGTATGTTACATTGTTGATGTCAAAACCGTGTGATAAAGATTTCACTCCACAACCAACGCAAATCAAGCTTACTACTGCGCGTAAGAAGAGATGAATATTCTTGAATTTTTGATAAATTAGTAAATAAAAATATAATAGAATATAATGAAACTAATCGTAGAGTCTTGGGTACCAACCACTTGTTATTTAAAATGAGATTAAAAATTACAATTGGTGTTTCTGTCAACAAACACCTGGTCCTTTGAGCCATGTTTTCTATAATTGCCAATTTGTACCTGGATCATCCGAAAGGCTGGGTCAGTACCATTAAGCCTGAAATGACCAGTCTCTGGACAAAATAAGAGCTGATAAGTAATCCACTTTCCTTTACATTAGCAAATCAAACTTTTAATCAAGTCATCATTAATGCAACAAAAAAAAATACATTTATTCATGTCAGACAAAATGTACTATCCCTACCATTATCATTTTTAAAAGTACTCTTATCTTAACATATCATATATAAACCTTTCCAATTCAATAAATAAATCGGACATTTAACTAGAATTAAAAACAGTAGGAGGTCGTCACTGCAACAAAGCTTCTGTGGTGGGTCATACTCTCCTTTCCCACTACTTATTACAATGAACCATTTCTTTTTGCTGCTATCATGAATTACCAAGTAAAGTGAAAAAGATTTTTATGATTGATGTTTTCTTTTGAATTACTTTCATCTATCTTTGACCTACAAGTATGAATGAATATTTGACATATAACGCATACAAATCTGACTCCGTTATATATTTATTATATACCAGAAAAAAACTAGAACTTTAAAAGAAGGTGATTATTTACCCCCCGCAAAGTCCATTTTAAAAAGCTTAATAACTTAGAATAAGCCATTTAAAGGCGCACACAAAATTTTGTCTCCATTACTCCGGAAGAATAAATCTGAATATTTCTTACAATTGTCGCAAGTAGACCTAATGCCTAACATGTTGATACAGTTTTGTAAACATCCAACAAGCCGTCTCGGAGAAGAAGCGCACACAAGATTTCGTCTACAGATGGACATGCAGACAGACGGACGGACAACCAATATGCCAGTATAATAATAAAACTAAATATTTGTGCGATAATATCAAAGCATGACGTAAAGTATATGATAGAAAGTTTCCAAATGCATGAGTATATTTAATGAGTGTACACGTGTCCGTTTCAGGCGCTGTTGACTGTTGATTCGAAATATTTTACTTATCTTATAAGCCTAGCATATACATGAAACAACACTTACACTTTATGTATACTTTGATTTCAATTTGTTTAAAATTAATTACCAAAGGAAAGAAATGTCGGGATTCGTAAATATAGAGGAAATATGGTGTGTAATACCATTATTATTATATATTCAGTGAAGTTTTATACTTAGAAATTGAAAGTAGTTTTATATTAAGGTTTTACAAAACATAATTAAAACAAGCACAATTATGTTTGTTCAACGAATATCTCGCAAAGAAATACGTGCAAATCCGGAATGTTCATTATAAGTATATACACATCAAAGAGGTGAAATTGTTAGCCAGCGTCTAACTGACGCGTGCATTACACTTTGTTTGTAGCTATAGGCAGATGTAATTAAAATGCAAAACTCGATGGCAGCGCATTTAAAACTAGAAACGTTGTAACTGAATACTTTCCAGTTGCTGTGATTTGGGAGAAAGTTTAAAGATACTCATTTGCAATTTGTTCACTCATGCGGTGGTGAAGCACAAAAGTTGCGTCAAAATGGTTTACTTTGAGCTCGCTCTGCGATGCGTTTTAGTTTACATGATAACATTTGAGGCAAATTGTGAATCTGACTTGGATTTGGTTTACAATACTTTTTCAGAAAAAATGAATAACCTAGAACGCTCGTTTGAATTGAAAATGGACCGCATGGTAAAACAAATTAATGATCATATTACTAGAATAGAAAGAATAGAACAACTTATTGAACGGAATACAATATGCAATCAATGTTGTAAAAGTGATGGAGTTAGCAATAAGATATTCAAAACAGCGAACACAAATTATCAAAGCAATTGCTACTCTGCGGAAGTACAGTTGTCTGGAAATAAATACTTGATTACATTAGTAAACACAGAAAAAAATAATGAAGTTAAATTAACTGTACAGGAAAAGGTTTCTGTAACGGATAATTCAATGTCAAAGTCAGAGGAGTATTTCATTGGGCAAATAATGCAAAAGATGAACAAACAAAATTTCAAAGGTATTCGTCAAATCGAAACAGATGAAGACTCAATTGATATTTGTCCTGGTATTGATACTATGAACGACAAAACAGATAGGGAAATGTATATTGAAAACGATCGGAGTAAGTCATTTTATGCCTTATTAATGTTTGGTAAGGAGATCCTAAATAATTTGTTTTAGCAATATAATTATTTATGTTGCGAAGACCTTTCCAAGCACTACCAGGAATTTTCATTTTATGCTCAGTGCATGCTTGTATACCGTCCTGTGGCCGGCCGCAACTCCAAACTTCTGGAAATAACGAGAATTTTCCCGTTTTTTGTCCTGTAGTCATTGTTATATAAATGTGTTAATCTGCGAATAATTATAATCATTTTAACAGTGGAATTTGTTATCCAAATTGTGGTAAATTAATGTTGTCACAATCCGATTTGAATACTCTTGTTTGTTGAACATTTATCTAAATGTCTTTTATTATTGACGCAATAACATAAAACTTCAAACTGTCGATAACTGTTAATCCTCTGAATTAAAATGATTATAACGCAGACTATATTGCAATCAAAATTATTCCATTGTTCTATGAAAATAATTACTAATTTGTAACAATATTTGTGTGGGAAAAGTTTCTCTGTCTTCGATTGAGAGGCAGTGACTGCAACAAAGTGCAGTATCAATAACAATGTTTTGGTTAAGTGTTTGGTTAATAGATAATACTTATTTAGAGGAATCATACAAAGATATTTACCTTAAGAAACTCGAGTTGAGTAATGTTAATGACCCATACCAGTATGCATTATTTTACGACTAAAACCCGAGTATAATTAACAATAAAATATATAATAAAAGATATGGCTCACTCCTGAGGTCATTCGCTTAGCTAGTATGTTGTCAAGTTGAAGAATTAAATGAACGTAATCTAATACTATGGATACTTAATAAAGTGTGACAATATCGTAAATTTAGTAAGTCATTCAGAAGACTTTATTACCTTCAAGCTACACTTATGATTTCAAACATATCTAGTCCCAATACAATTTATCTTTGATGATTATAGTTTTCTGTAATGGTAATCAAACTATTTAATAAGCGGCCTCTTAACAAACTATTCAAAACTAAAGTCAATTAAGGCAAACATAATCTTTGTTTGCCACTTTCAGATATAAATATACGTAAACAAATCTAATATCGAGGCAGTGTTGGCAAAATAACAGTACCGATGACTCTGTAACGAGAGCGATAGAAGCCATCTCCTACGACTTTTTGGAAAATTAACGATACTTATTGTTCTATATTCCTGTCGCTGATAGGAACAAATACAACTTTACAGCCGACGTCACCTCTAAGACGTGGGGGAGAGATGACCTCTTTGGTAAAACGGTCTATTAATCTATAGATTTATTTGTAAAATATCCGCACTGACAGTTTCTCCTAGATCGAAGATAGCATACGTCTTCAATGATGGATCACTGTTTTAAGGCCTCCTCACGTATAGAGGAATATCCCCCGACGCCAATTTGCGTGTACTGATGAATAGGACTTTATCAAAATTCGTTCTCATTAGTATATGTATGTTCTACATCGTTGGTGGTGTTAGTATGGATGCGTTCGTGAGCTTTTGTGATTAGTTTTGTTCAAGTTTCAAATTTGCGCAAGAAGACCTAATGCCTAATATGTTTATACAGTTTTGTAAACATCCAACAAGTACACGTGTCCGTTTCAGGCGCTGTTGACTGTTGATTCGAAATATTTTACTTATCTTATAAGCCTAGCATGTACATGAAACAACACTTACACCTTATATACACCTTGACTTCAATTTGTTTAAACTTAATTGCCAAAGGAGAGAAATGTCGGGATTCGTAAATATAGAGGAAATATGGTGTGTAGTTCCATTATTATATATATTCAGTGAAGTTTTATACTTAGAAATTGAAAGTAGTTTTATCTTAAGGTTTTACAAAACATAATTAAAACAAGCACAATTATGTTTGTTCAACGAATATCTCGCAAAGAAATACGTGCAAATACGGAATGTTCAGTATAATTATATACACATCAAAGAGGTGAAGTTGTTAGCCAGCGTCTAACTGACGCGTGCATTACACTTTGTTTGTAGCTCTAGGCAGATGTAATTAAAATGCATAACTCGATGGCAGCGCATTTAAAACTGGAAACGTTGTAACTGAATACTTTCCAGTTGCTGTGATTTGGGAGAAAGTTTTAAGTTTTATCCACATCCAAAAGGCCGTTTAGGAGAAGAAGCGCAAACAAGATTTCGTTTATAGACAAATAAAAAAGAGCATAACTCCGTGAAAATAAATCCGAATATTTTTTATAGTATGCGTAAGTAGACCGAATGCCTTACGTGTAGGGCAAGATTTATGAAAATCCCACCAGCTGTTTCGGAGAAGAAGCGCACATAAGATTTCGTTTACAGACGGACAGACAGACAGACGGACTGACAACCTGAAACCAGTATTCCACCACAACTTCGTTGTGCGGGGGTGTAAAAAGGTGCAGAAACTCAGTGACTTTCAACGTTACGTTTAATGGCAGATCCCATAAAATGGTTGTTTTATCATTATTTTGGCTGTACTGTATTATTCGATCGGCATCATATCGCTGTAGTAATAACAGCACCACTTATGAGTATTGCTGATAAGTATAAGGTGTATCAGGCTTACAATTTACCTATATCACTTAGTACTGAAATAAACTATAGTGACATGCCTGTAGGAATGACTGACAATATAGCGACCGATGAAACACAAGCTATTAGCTTCATGATAAGTTAATAACGAACGCAATACGCCTTACTGACAGACGATGAATTACATTTATATTGAGACAGTTCTGGCCAATGGTGCTGAAATAGCAATGTTATTATGTCTGTCGCATTGCTGAAATCCTGAATGATCAACATGAAGAATATCAACAATAATACTGTACAACTATTGTTACTTTGGATACTAGGTAGCCAATGGCCAAACATTTGCTGAATAATTATTGGGCAATTGTTGCCAAAACCGATCTCACTTTTAGCATTGTATGTAAAATACTTCACGGACAATCAAGTTCGCGAGGTAAAAACATATGGTCCTCTCCAAATTATGTAAGTACCTCCGACTTGTAAAGCTAACAATCGGTATATGTCAATCACTTTGCTACATCCACAACAAACCATTTAAGGTAAGCATTACAGGCAGGGATAGACGCTTATTAAGAACATACAATATCACTGGTAATGACATTTGGCAGCCGTTCAAACAAAGATTTCCTAAGACTGGATCCATTTCTGTGTTTTTACCCCAGATCAAACAAATATCTATGGGCAACACTACTTTCTCTGCCGGTGTAGACATGGAAAATAATTGACGTTTTAGTTTTACTTTTAGAATCAACCGCTTCTGTCGTGCAGACGTAATGTTGAATCCAAATGCAGCTCAAATAGGCGCACTTGATTTTCTGAGAAGTATACATCACATTGAATGCTAGTATATAGACAGATATCCGTGATGCTGAAGGCGCGCTTTCAGTCACGTCATGACCTCCCTCGCATAAAATGTTTTTTTTCGAAACGCACTCCACCAAATACTGCAATTTCTTGTTCTGATTTCTTTTCTCCAAGATGCGTTCAATATGCACTAAACTGTTTTCGTCTTTGTTCACTTTTGTATTCGTCGGCGAAAATTAGTATTATATTATACTTTAATAATATTTACCGCTTTACACTTCAATACCATTAGTTTTGAGTCTTTCAGCTTATAAAAGTTAACATGTTGTTTTAGCTAATGCGCATGAGATCTCATTTGAACTGAAATGTACGCTTAGCAAATGTTTAACGGACGCTTACAAATACGTTCTTGCCCAAACATCGGCCTCGTAGGCTTTTTTCGACATCATTTGGGGCTAAACTGCTGAAGTGTCGATGCAGGGTCCCGTTGTAACTCGCCACATTTTGCAGATTATCGATATACGGATAGGTTCACTTTCGTAAAAACTCTTGAGCACTTTTTGACGTTCATAAGTTGGTTGCCCGTATTTTTGCCATTGCTTCTGCTATTTTTTATTACTTGATAAACTCCACATAAATTAATAGATTGACTCAATAACATTTCTACATATGCATAATATTGAACAATAATATTTCTTTATTTTATTTTTCATTTGTATTCAAATGTTAGTCTTATCATATCTCCTTTTATTATGGTCAATGATAAATTTAGAACACCTAAATGCATTCGTTTGATTTATTGAGTGCAATAGAACTCAAAACTTGATACAATATCATAATACGGATTTATAAGAAATTCGGTTCATAGCTTCAGTATCGTGACTTGATTAGATAAGGCAGTTAAACGACATGTGTTCCCGACAATATTATGCAATATTTTACTTTGTGTATAGTTACAAAAGCATGTAAACCAATAGTTACTAAGCCAACTAATGATCTTAAAATATTAATGAATCATATGAATTATTTTAACTGCTACCTTTGCAGTTTGTTTTCAGATATTGGAGATTTCATCATTTGTTCAAGGATTACTAAAATATTAAGCATTCGTCTTACCAATGATGATGACGTAAATGAAAGAAGTAACATTAAAAATCTTGACCTCATACGCCACGCCATTGGATTATCGTTCGATTGCGAAAGGAAACTTATATTCTACAGTGATGTGGAACGTGGTGATATTCATGCTGTTGATTTGACTGGAGCGAGTTTTCATGCAATTGTTGAAGGTAAAGCTATTATTGAACTAAACACATGAAATATTAGCACTTCAGCTCTCTGTATTCATATATATGATTGGAAATGGTCAGTGGTCCAGTTTTTTGTACTTTTATAAACCCTGTTATCATGAAAGTGGTTATTGGTATTAAGTGGTAGTGCTGACTGTAATGCAATTGAGCAATTCGAAAATTACTTCATGGTGCATGCGCATGGTGTTTGTGTAATTTTAAAGATCTGTTGGTACAAACACTTCAGGAAATGTCTTTTTAAATGTTTATGAAGTAACTTTTCTAGAATGTAACACGATCAGAAAGATTTTATAAAATTCAATTATATATTATGTAATTTAAATGGTTGATGCATTTCTAGGCTATGAACCAACTGAAGGTTTGGCATATGAGCGAGTAACAGGTGATCTGTATTGGGCAAGTTCTGCTTACTCATGTATCAGCAAAATCAACGTGAGGGATGCCTTGAACAAGAATTCCAAACGACCTAAAATTGTCGTTCAGTTGTCACAATTTGATTATCCACGGACGATAGTTGTTGATAGTTGCTCTGGGTGAGTATCACTGACCGCGGAACATATATACGGTGTTTGTATGAAAGATTTCTGATTATGATTTATTCCTCATAACAGATGATTATTTCTTTCAGCTATCTTTTTACTAGGATTGCAATCCAACTATATCATAGGTGGTGAGAATTTGTATTGATTTTCAAATACATGTATTCGGTTTAGTATTGGGATACTAACTGTAGCTGAAGTCATTTGTAATGAGTACTTGTTTGCCCTACCTCCCTACCTATTATTACCTTAATTGACGGTCAAAAGCTGTTATGATTATAACGATACTCTAAATATATTGTTACTGTTTGGCACACGATTGCAAATCTGTCGGAGCCTTTAGTTCAATCAACGAAATGTGGTCAAGGATAGGTGTGAAAGCGTTCATTTTTCGCCGAACAGCTCCAACTTTGAGACAAAAACTAAAACTACGAGCTAATTAAAATCACGAGGACAAAATGATAGTTTGACATGAAGGAAATTTTGAGACATGTGATTTGGAGGTAGGCGTAGTATTATGAAGAGAATGACACAAAAACTCGGAACTACTAGAAACAGTTTGAAATATCCGAAAGTTTGATATAAGAATTGTCTTAATGAGAATCTGTGTCTGTTTACATCAAACTACTATAATATTTATTTTTTCTCTCTTTGTAAACTGTTTTAGGTTGATATACTGGACAAACTGGAATACTGATCAACCCAGAATACAGCGGTTAGACTTGAATAGCAACAACATAGAGAATATTATCGTGACAGACATTCAAAGCCCATATGGCCTGGCCATTGACCATAAGACTAGAATGCTGTATTGGTCAGATGTAGTACTAGAAAAAATTGAAAGATGTGATATGGACGGTTCAAATAGGCAGGTTAGTAAGATTGTATACATTCAGAAGGGACCACTTGTCATGAAAGATAGTCGGCAGAAACAAGAATACTGATCCACCAGAGCACAATCATGTAATGTTTTAATGAGGACTAAAAGTTTTCTTCTTTTTCTTTCTTGCAGCTAACTTTCAGCATTTTGTCATTTATTTAACAAATTTATAAGTCTAAAATTAATAATGTTAGCCAAATGAACTAGAATTAGTTTATTCTCCACGAAGCACAAGAAAAATGAATGAACAACTGCTACTTTCAATTGCGTGAACGAAATACTTTACGGACAATTGTATACTTATAAAGCATTAATTGCAATCAAAGCGCTGTAAACAATATAGTGCGACTCATAATGCATATAGTAAGATGCAACATATAATTATGCTTGATGCATCATTGAATGAAAACCATGCTAATGGCAAGTTATATGCATGACTTGTGTGAAAACTTGATTCTAACATAAACATGTATTGCTATTTTCAACAATTATATTTTGTTCATTTTCTGAAACAAACACAAGACATGTCATATACACAAAAATATAATTATTACACGAATTCTGCTCACAAGTTACTCTGGTGAATCTAGTTATTTGTTCGGTAACTTATAAACAAAGATATGAATAACTCAAATCAGATTAATATGTTTGTTAACAATAATAAACTCTTGAAATATTGCACCTTTAAGTTGTACATGGGCAACCAATATTATTATACAAATGCAAATTTTAAGGCTAGAATACATAAGGACCAGCATTTGAACATTTCAGTTTCTTGAAATATGCGAAATTATGCCTTCATTAAAAAAAAGGATGTAAGATATTCGAAGGTGTTCGATGTCCCGCTCCTAATGCAAAAACACCAGATACAATCGCAAAAGAGGAAAATATCCAACAGTGAAAACATCATACTTTTGATGAGTCAAAATTTACAACAGTCGTAAAAGTTGTATATGTTGTGTTCGGTACTCGGTGCTAACGAACGGAAATTTCATGGCATTAACTGTTGTTTGCAATAAAAAAATTTTGTCCCGCTAGACTATACAAGATTCAAGCCGTGTTTCCACATACAGCACTTTCATGCTATTTTTTGTCAAGATTAAAGTTGATTTCTTCAAAGTATTAAACATGCGATTGTGTTGGGTTTATAGGTTTATAGAGATCACTTGTGAAAATATTCTGAAAGTTTTCTATTGATAAATATAATAATATAAAAATAAACAATATGTTAAAGTAGCGTTACTGGATATTGGTCATACCACTTTCACCGATCTATAGGTCTAAAAGCCAAAACGTATTTGTATACATAAGGGTACCCACTATACAGAGTCCGTTGCGATTGATTTGAATCAAACATGATATTTTATTGGTGTTCTATTAACCAATATCGCATTACATATTTCCGAATAATGATTACTATTCTGTACATGAGGATATGTTACAGCAGTTAACATTAATAACAATAATTATATTGTGCAGGGAATCATGCCTGCGATGTTCGATAACGGTTTTCGTTCATTACAAATTCAGTAGCCTGAATCACATTGACAATATCGCAATAAGCTATAAATTAAAAACGAAACCAAATACCAAAATTCTGAGGCCTGTTTCCCCAGATGGGCATTTCTGCTACAAAATACCACTTCAAAATTCATATGCAAATAAGGCAACAATCAATATTGAAGTCTATTTTTCAACAATAAATCGGTCCGACCATTATCATCTTATTTTGAAAAGCCAATTAAAATCATTAATCGTTTACAGTTCAAGTAGAGTTCAACCACTCATAAAAGTACAGATTTAAATCGGTTCGTAAATAGCAGGTTTGTTTCTGTTAATGTAGTAATTAAAAAATACGCATTAAAGTTTAATATTAATTAACACGGATAGAATTTCTCAGTCAGAGGGTATCAATACATGATTTAGTGACCACTGTATAGTATGTTGCACAAGGAAAAAATATCAAAATACCTATCGGTGCTCACAACTCTGTAAAGTTACGTTCAGTAACAAAGATGACTTTCAAGCTAGCCTATTATCAGCATATAATCAGTCTTCAGTCTTGTTAAATGGCAAAGTCACTGATGCATGGATCTATTTAATTTTTTTATCTATGTCCATTGTTGATGACATTGCTGCAGTCAAACAAATCCGTATTAAACGGACTGAGCCAGGATAAATTCTGATATTTTACATTTAGTTCACCAGAGACACAAAGCTTTTAATACTTTTAAGTAGAATAAAACCGATGAAAATTTTGAAACTTTTAAATCTCTGAGAAATAATACTCTGAAAGTTATATGCGATGCAATGCAATAAAGAATTTCTTTGCAGAGACTCTTGAACAAAACAAAAACAATTCTAAATCTCTGCGGAAATCACTTAAGGATCTAGGATTGTCATCCAAGAAAGTTTCATCATCATCCCGAGCTAATATTAGCCTGAAGGTAGATGAAAATATTTGCTTTGATAAAAATATCATAGCAGAAACTTTAATTATTTTTACACCACCGATGCAGCAAACTTGTAGAACCATTGCCTGCCAGTGTACATGGGTATGGAAAAAAATTTACGCAGACAAATTTTACGCAGACAAAGGGGTTATTTTAAACAATTTTTCATTTTCACTAGATTCTGAAAACAAAGTGTACAAATACTTAACAAAACACAGTGCTAATACGGCAACTGGTCTTCTTGATATTCCATTTCCTTTTGTTAATGATGGTGCATCCAGAATAGCTAGTCCTTTGGCTCATATTGCAAATTAGTCATTGGTACAAAGTGTGGTGCCAGATGATCTAAAAATGGCTAGTGTTGTCCCTCTTTACAAAAAAAGTGACAAAACACATGTTGGCAACTACAGACCTGTTTCAATTTTAAGCATTGTGTCTAAAATTTTGAGAGTAGTATATGACCAAGTTGAGTCTTATTTCAAGAAAAAGGGGTTATTTTATCAACTTCAGTAAGGTTTCAGAAGGGGGTTTTCTACTGATTCATGTTTGATTCATTTAACTGATTATATAAGATTTGAAACTGATAAAGGCAACATTGCAGGTATGATAATGTCAGATTTACAAAAAGCATATGATACAGATGACCACTCCATCCTTCATATGAATCTTCAATCATCAGGTCTAAGAAATGATATCCATACATAGTTTAGGTCTTATCTTTCTCATAGACAGCAGCTGGTGGATGTGGCTGGTACTCATTCTACTGCTGCTTCCGTAACTTGCAGTGTCCCCCAGGTGGGCCATATTTGGTTCGCTTTTATTTTTAATATATGTAAATGACATGTCTGTAGTCATAAATAATAAGCTACTACTAATAATAAGCTGCTATATGCAGATGACTTTGGTATTCTTGTATCTGGTCTTTTTATATTGATTGATTGGTGTTTTACGGTGCTTTTAACACTAACTAGGTTATATCGCACCTACAGCAGGATTTGTTAATTAATTAATTAATTATGTTAATTATATTTTACGGTACAGATTAATTGCCTTCAAAAACTGAATAATAACCATAGACGTAGTGTTTGTGAACAGGTCTTTGAGTGAACTTCCATTGAAATACTGGTTCCGGGTTTGGGTATATTCGTGGCAGTCTAGAAAAAAATGCTTTTACAGTGAATGGTTCGTTGCATGATATGCAAAATGGTTGATCTTCTCGGTTAAGTTTATATGAATGTGTAATTCGAGTGTGTCCGATACGGCACCTTGTAATAACGACTTGGTCGCGGCGATTTAAAAGAAGGAAATATCTTAATAATTGAACATGAGAAAGGATGGCATGGAGTTTGTTTTTTGTCTTTTCATCCCATTTAGATTGCAATTTGGGTTTGATAAGTAAATTAACAGATGGCTGAAAATCGCTGTTGGGTAACGTAATTGCAACTGGTTGAATATTAATCGATAATTGATAAGAAATGCCTGAAGTTGAAGGGAAATTATCTCATGACATGAATCTTATAAGTGACTGGTTAATTGACAATAAACTGTCACTGCACCTCAGTAAAACTGAGTCTATTCTGTTTGTGTCCAGATATAAATCAAGATCAAACCCTAACATCCAGGTCACATATAATGACACAGCTATTGAGCCCCTATCATTTGAGGTCATGGCTCGTAGCATTCTCCAAAAGGCCAATGCAAGGTTAAAGTTTCTTTACAGAAAAGGGATTACCTTATTACGTACACTATAACATTATTGGTCATGTCCTTGATACTGTGTCTTTTTGATTATTCATGCTCAATGTAGTACAATGGGTTAACACAGGTTTTGAAAACTAAGCTGCAAACTACACGGAATAAGCTTATGAGATTTGTGCTGGATTTAAACTGTATATCACATATAGGTGCTGAACAATTCAAGCTGCTCAATTGGTTAAATTGCTCAACGTGTTGAACAGATTATGTTATGTCATGTTTTAAAGTCAAACTTGAAATTTAGTCCCAGATCACGTTATTTTTCAGGATACCATTCATGGCTATAGACAAGAGTGTCTTTTCAGTTCCTAAAGTTAAAGGTCTTGGGTCAAAATCATTTTGCTTTTTATGTTGTTCATTGTGGAACAGGTTACCAGCCAGTATTACCCGGTTAAAACTTTGATAGCTTTCACACTTGCTGTGAAACAGTATTTATTAGATAACTTGAGCTAAATTATATTTCATCTTATATTATGTTTATTGTAGGCAGGATACATTATGGCATGGTTCATACAGTATTCTAATAATAAAATTTGTAGAATGTTTATACTGATCTAACATATGATTAATTGTTTTGATAATACTGAGATTATCCTTATATCTATAACATATTTAATAATTAAAACACAAGTGATTAGCCTATATGTGATACTTAAGCTGATGATTAAAGTTGCTCATTGTAATAAGAGTTTAGTTGTATGTAATGATATTAAATATAATACTAAGTCAATATATGATATAAATAACTTTGTGATAATTATTATTCATTGTGATATTATTATGATATTAATTGCAAAATCATTAACATTGCCTTTCTAAGTCATACAATCATTGCTAAGGGACCACCATGGAAATAAGGGTTTACCCTTTCTTGCGTTATCCATGGTATTGGTGTGCATGTCATGGTGTTTATACTGATGCTAAGTTATGTTATGTATCACTACATGTTGTTTTATTACCATGTATGCACTATATGCCAAAATAATTCTTATCTTCTCTTAAATATGCCGAGTGCGACGACAGGTGTGTTGGCACCCAATGGCATTTGCAGCTGATTTAAATAGTGTTCAGCTGATTTTAATAGTGTTCTTATGTAAATTAATGCGGCGCATCTTGGCCTCCAACAACTCTTCTTTCGAATTCAAAAGTACTGGGGTTTTCCAGGATTCCAATTGAGATCATTAAGATCATTAAGTCGATGTCGCATTAAAAAAGGCACAATATTTAAACCCGTTTTAGATGCTTCCAATCAAAAAGTATATTATCTGCTAGACACTCAGAGATTGTTCAAACGAAATTAATGTATTGTAAAGTAACACAGACTCTTTTTAAGATAAAAACTGTCATGACACATGTTAATGACATTTGAAATTACATTGAATACTGATATTAGAAGACAAACTGCATATTTGTACCCATAGCGCGTGAAATGTAATAGGCTATTTTTTTTAATGAAAGTCAAATGTTTACACGTGAGAGGGTCATTTTTTAACGAAAAGAGTCAATTTTTTACATTCAAAATTGGTCTATAATAGGGGTAAAAAAATTATTCTTCGCTGGCATTTTCTCAACAAATGAAGAATAATCGACATTTTTGTCAAATTTTCATAGAATGGTATAACTTACCGCGACCGGGATTTGAACCCGGATCGCCGGGTAACAAGTGCAGCGCACTAACCACTGGACCACGGTCGCGACATACCAATATTTAGTAGTACAGTTTATAATATCAAATGCAATAGATGGATACCTAACAATAATAGTTACTTCGATTAAAAGTGAAAGATAATTAGAATTTTATTGAAAAAAAATGTTAACTTAATATACCGATAATAAATCATTTTTACACTAACACTATTAAATGCACATAGATTATACTTTTTACAGGTAGTTATAGCATCAAAAATACAGCCTTCCTTTGGACTTTTGATTCATGGCGACTACATGTTCTGGACAGACTGGACATTTCGTTCGGTCATCCGTGCCAACAAATACAACGGCACAGAAAAGGCAATGGTGTATAAAGATCTAAAACATCAACCAATGCATATTCTTGCTAACGTCAAAGAATGTGTGATAGATAAATGTTATAGTGAGAAATAATGCAAATACGAATTTCTTGAAAGATGACGGAAAGACATTTACTTGTATAGTTCAAATTTCATCAGCATTTGTTTCGTGACAATGTGGAAAAGTAATATGGCTAAGAACAGTAATAGGCATCTGATTTGTGTATGCATTACTAAATACAGAGGGCGAATTTCCTTCTGTTTCAGTCTTGATGTTTTGATGTAAAAGTTCGAAATGCCTATTTCGTCTATCAGTTGCTGGCAACATACTTTTCATATAAAATTTTGTACAACCGTCTCTAAGTGCAATACTTCGTGCTGTTTGATTAAGCAATTATTCAGTTTTAAGAACTAGCCTAAGGGCTGCTTGTATTTGTATATCTAAAACATGGTTGGACTACTCTGTTGAAATTCAGAAATTCGCATTGACCATTATTGAATCCAGCCCAGGGATCTGAATATATCTGATATTGTATATACATTTGCGAAGATTTATCCTGCAACAGTCGGTGCGATTTAAACCATGATAAACTGAAACTTTAAGTTGAACTGCTTTTATGAAAGACTATGTGGATGCTTATGTATTGACCTCCAACTCAGCAGAACTTTTACACAATTTTGGACAGTCTACGCTCACCGACTGGTCACTTTTTGAATACGAAATTCTACCGATTGGAGATTTTAATACAGGTTTGTCTTGTAGCAAATTTCGTCCGCTTTTAGTGTAAATCTTTTATTGGCAATACAGCACCAGAGAAACAAACTGGGGAAAAAACAAAGAACTGAAACATGGATGGACTCTGATATTCTACAAGGAATGGAGGAAACAGACCGTGCTTTTCATAAATATAGAACGGAAAAAATCTGAAGACTTTTACGTTTTTTAGCAATCAAGTGAAGTAGTTTGTGCATTGCGCCATGGAAGATAATTTTACAAATTCAATAGACAGGGATAAAAATGGTTCAAAGTTATTAAGGAAAAAAAGATCAATCTTGGTTCGCCTTCTAAGAAAGAGTCTATGTCCAGTAGAAAGTCGAAGTCCGTTTTGAAAAGAAACTTATTGCTGAAACTTTCATTATTTTGTATTACATTTGCATGTACGTTTGCATTTACATACATTTCAACTTGTTTAAAAGTTTCCTAAATGTCTACACAAGTATATTGAAGTAGTTTTGTAAATTCCTTCCATAAAAACAGGCATGTCTTTCCTTAGATTGCTTCATTTTCTCTAGATTAAGAGAATAAGTTCTGAAATACAAAAAATACCTAGGTATTAATAATGCAACTGGCTTAGATGAAATACCTTCTAGGTTTGTGAAGAATGTTTCTATGATTATTGTTGGTCCCTAACTGACATTATTAACTGGCCATTTATACGAGGAGTTGTACCTTATGATATTAAGCCCGCCAGACTTGTTCCCCTTTAAATATTGTATCAAATATTCTTGAACGGGTTGTGTATGACCAGGATGAAACATACTTTAAAGAACAATTTTTAACCTGGTTTTAGGAATAGTTTCTCTGCGGATACATGTTTGATATATTTGTCAGATTTCATTAGTAGTGAAAATGATAAAGATTATGTTGTAAGTATGGCTCTATTTGACTTGCAGAGAAAGCGTTCGATACATTCGATACATTCATTTCTCCTGATGAAATTTCAAGCGACCTGAATTGGACCAGATATATTTATGTGGTTTAAGTCAAACTTATAGACAACAATTAATGATGCTAATTGATGTTTCTAGTACATCTTCTTCAACAGTAAATATATCTTGTGGTATACGTCAGGGATCCAATTCTGATCCACTTCTGTTTTTAAGATATGTAAACAATATGTTAGTGGTTGTCCGCAGTAATTTGTTGTTGTATGCAGTTGTTGTATGGTTCTCGCATATTAGTATTAGGAAATACACATCTTGTAGAAAAGGCCTTGCTATTTTGCTTAAGTTGTGTGTCTGACTGCCTGCCTAAATGGAAATTAGAACTTGCTCATTTTTACACAATGTTTGGTATTTGGAAGCATGTTATGGTTCTTATTTCAAATTACTGTTTTTTATCTTTTAAATTATTGTGCAAACTGGAACGATTTATTTTGAACCGGCATGTGTTACTTATGCTGAAATCTGGCCGTCTGTCTATCTGTAACCATATGTGCATTTCATTGCATTTTCAGAGTAAGTTGTAGATATATTTAATGCCTAATATTTAGTGCAAACTGTTTAATATTTTTTTTATAATCGTGATTTTACTCTGGATTTACTATTCGAAAATGTCTGGAAATTTGTGGCTGATTACATTCACATATATGGACTACATTAGTGTAAAATGTGGAATTTCAATTATTGTTTTGAATAATAAATTTATAGAAATTGTTATTGTTGACTTATTTCGAAGTATATTTTACTTGTAAGATTTTATTAATATCTGACGATGCATTGTGGTTCAATCAAAACCAACAGCATTCATGATTTACTAAATATCGGGAATCAAAGCAGAGGTGGAAAAAGCCTAGCTGTGTCCACCATAAATTGAATTTAACAGATAGGCTTGTTTAGATTTAGAGGAACTAGAGATGGCCTTAAAAGGACAAACTCAATTAATCGCCCGTCACCATACTTAATCTGAGACCATTGCCCCAGTCTGTAACGACACGGGTTAACACGGGTTAGCAAACTTTTTTTCAAGAACAATATCATGGTAGTAAAGTGTACGTGGTTCGATTTTTCCCAATTGTAGGTGTTGGGATTTTACCGATCGTACGTATACATTTTTTATTGTCCACAGATTAAACACGCTCGGAGTTCGTGTGAAACGGAATCGAAGTATGTGAAAGTACAAAACAACTCCAATTGTCCATATTACAGTTGTTTAATTGCAGAATTAATAAAACTTAAAAGAATGTTTCCAACTAAATAAAACACAGATTCTAAGTATAAATTAAACGAAGTATATATATCACTGATCGTAAGTCCAAGCGAGAATATTATTTATTTTAAAATGAACGCTAATAACCAGCCGACAGAATGGTAATGGAACTGAATGGAAATGGCTAGCGTGTGAAGTCTGAATTTGTTATATCCTCACCTGACCCGGATAGATATATTTAGTTTCTACACAGGTATACAAATATTTATCCAGTACATAATTAAATCAGAGGAAGCATATACAAATTTCTTGCATTAATGCCAGATCTGTCAGAACAAAACAGAGTCGATCTGTGACCAAATAGGATCAAATAATATTTAGATATTAATAATAATGGAAACATGGCTTGGTAGCAATAATAAGTACTGTATTAATGACCTTGTACCAGAGGATTTTTCAAACATGTAACACTAAGTGGATGGAGGCGTAGTGTTGGCGTTGCTTTAGTCCGCAGAGATGAGATAACAATATTCGTTTAATCTAGAAATCAACATAAATATCAAACTCTTGAACATATTGATTTTGTATTTCGACTGGCTGTTGTCTACGGACCAACTCCATCTAAAGAGAATAGATTAAAAAGCAGAGTGTTTCTGGATGATGAATTGCCAAATTTTTTAGCTGAACTTGTAACTCTCGATAAGAAGATACTCATTATTGGTGATATAAACCAGCATATGTACTTGCCATCTAACAGTAATACTCAAAAATAAAAACACTGACCAAACTGAAGTTGTGTCCTTTACGTCAAAGCACAATGCAAAATATGTAAATAGTGTCCCAGTGAAATCTTTGCGCTATGCTAAAGCGCAATAGAAACTGTGTATTTTCTTTTTTGCATACAGTTACATCTGATAATAAACGTTTATCATGAAAATCATGTGATGCATGGATGTTTATCGTTCAAACAATGTGTGCATCCGACCACTGTTTGCTTAAGATTTAAATGACGCCTTAAAAGAAACATTTTCCACAATTTTCCTTCTACTGTCTGAATAATGTGAAATCCGTTTCAATAATTTCTTCCAAGCCTTAAAATAAAGAAAAACACACAACATATTGATTTTTTTTCAAAACTCACAATTCCATCGATGTTTGTGCACGGGCTTTGCAAAGAAACACAGTATGTAATCGTCTTTCGTGGTTTCAGCGAACTTGGACATTTTCTTATCGTCAACGAGCAGACAAGCTTCGCATAACAAACGTCAGATTAGACCGTCATTTAGAACTAATGCATACAAGACCCGTTGTTTCAAAACCGCTACAGACAGTACGGTATAAAGCGATGCTCGAATGACCTGTGCACGACAATATTTACGTTGGTCAATGCGTCAGTGGAAAAGGGTGGTCTTTTCTGACGAATCAAGATTTAATATAAGCGATTGAGATGGGAGGGTGATCGTATTCCGAAAAGGAAAGATTTGCTGACGTTTGTGTAGTAAAAAGAAACAGGTTTGGCGGGGATAGTGTCATAGTATTAGGTGGAATCATGAGAGACAGGAAAACAGATCTGGTCATTGTGAATGGTAATCGCAACGCAGCTGAGTACATGAATCAAGTTTTGAGACAAGTACTTCTTCCATTTACTCACCAGTATGGTCATATTCGATATTAATGACACAATCACATGTAAGTCTTAAAGAGAGTCAAAATTCGTAATTTAATCACAAGTAAAATCCATTAATACAGTTTGCGTTATGCATTGACTAAAGCAATTTCCATCAGTACGGTGTCTCATACTCTGTCATAAAAAGACACAAAATAGTGCAAAATAACTGTAAAATTCTTGAATTGAATGTTATCTAGTGGAATTTTGTTGTTATAAATACAGAGCCCGTAGTAGATACAGGTCAATTTGCTGCTGATTTTTTTAGGAAATACAACTTTAGAACTAAGATTGAAGGTACTATAATTAATTACTGTATTTTTCCTGACGGGGTAGATATTGTAACAATAATATAAAATTTATACACACTTATGGCTTCCAAGCAGTCATTTTACTAACACATGACACAATTATACAAGCAGAATCAACAGCACACAGTTTCTACAGTTCCACAACACAGTACTCTTTGAACTCCTTTTTCTGTCTGTTCCTTCCTTACACTGAAAAGAAATAACATAATATAATGCAGAATGTTTTATTCATTTTTTCTTTCATTGCAAAGGTCAGAATAAGTTTTTAGTTATAGATATATCAAAGGCTTAATACTTTGTACAAATTCTTCAATTATCACAAAATATAAAATTATCTTGACTCACAGCCATTCTGCAGAAAGTTAACCCACATTCGCTGCCCAAGGTCATGAAAACAAACAATACTCTCATAATTCGATTTTAAGTTAATATAATATCATGACATCTTGAAAAATATTACTCGCAATATTCTGAATATTCGATAATTGATTTAAATATTTATCAAATATAGCAGATTTTTTAAAGTTACAAAATTACAAAAAATGAAATATGGACGTAGTCAATTTTCATCATATCAAACCCGGTATGAGTTAATAAGACTGGAGATATATGTAGGTCTTAAAACTAGACCCATGCCCTTAATAAAAATATCTCAAGTTTACTGAAACAAGATCGTGTAATTATAACAAATAAGTTCTGTAGTAGTTGTACATTACTCCATACTTTTCTAAAACATTTTTTTGTACCCAAATTACCTAAAGCTAACTTAAGAACAAAGAAATGATTGCGAAAATTGACTTCATGTGTGTTATACCCTTATCATTCTAAATTCAATTATTCACTGCTTGAAATGTTGATCATTAATCTAAATACATCATTAAAACCGAAGGATTTTTAAATATGTTGTTCTTCTATTTTATGTGAATTTTATATGAAGTACACTTTCTAAAGGCAAAACCCATAATTAGACAATGCATATACATAAATAAGATGTTCAAAACTATCTTACTACATTTATTGTTTATATTCATTAATTCAGATGCAGCACGCCAGAACTGATAAGAAGATTTAAATGATACGAATGTGTTTAAAGGTATTTCTATTTTTATCTCTAGTTACCCCTAAAAGGGGACAACCATTTTTATTTGAGCGTACCTAATGGATGACAATCGAATGACACTACAAACCAAGTTAGGTAATAATCCATCCATTTTTTCATGAGAAAAAGTCATTTAAGGTATTTCTATTTTAGTTCTAGCGGCCACTAGTAAACCAAATTATTTTTAACAAACTTGACAAAGCGTCGTCTAAGGATGTTATAAAACAAGTTTAGTGATGATACATCCATTGGTTCATGAGAGGAAGACATTTAAAGGCATTTCTTTTTCAGTTCAAGCGGCGCCTGAAAGGGGACAATCATTTTTATTTGAGCAAATCTGACAGAAAACTATCGAAGTATGTAGACCAAGTTTGGTGATGATCAATCCATTGGTTCATGAGAGGAAGATGTTTAAATATTTTTCCATTTTTAGCTCTTGTGATCCCTATAAAGGCACCCCCTTTTCCATCTTAATAGCTCACACTGTACAGTAAGCCAGAACAGCTGAAAATACTTCAAAACAAAAAAGTAATTTTATTGAACTCATATTTATGATGTTTCAAATAATCAATGTAGTGCACAGAGCAGCCTACATCATACAACTAGTATTTACACAATAAAATAGGGTAAGAAATATGAGTTAATCAGTCGAATAAAGTTTCTGACTCTGGTGAGGTGACACATAAGGTAACCTCCATGAGTACATAGGCAAGCAGTCGGAAATAATAATAGCAAAATGTACGAAGTATTTACAAGCAAAACAATTATAAATGTTTCAGTATGAAATAAGAATAAAAAACACTGATGCCGTGAATGAATTGATCTCTACGATTAAATAATGATTAATTTATTTTACAACCTTTTGATTTTAAGCAAACCGAGTATTTTTATTTTGGATAATTTCGGAACTCTTCTACAAGGAGCCTCTATCAAAATCAAAGTGTCCATGAAATAAATATTATTTTATAAAACCCTATAATAGTAATCGTCTTAGGAAAAATACGAATAATTAAATGATAATATCAGTCAGATAACCCTTCGCAAAGGTTAAATTTAAGACGCATTACACAGACAAAATAGAAATAGAGCGAAAACGCAGAGAACAAATTAATAGAAGGAGATCGGAAAACGATGACAAAGAGATATAGAGGGATGGATACTAATATAACAAATGATATGCAATTGTTAAATTGCCAATTAACAATAATATTATTGTAGTCCAGTATGAAATTTTTCTTATGTATAAATTTTAAAACTTTAAAATATCACTTATTTGCTTAATAAAGAAAGTGATATATCTAGAAATCATTCTAAATGAAAAATAGGATTGAAAATATAATTCGTTTGTATTGTAAAAAGTGATTATGAATTACTCACATAAAAAGATTTTTAAAAAAATCAAAATATGATTTAGTTGTTTAATAAAGAAAGTAAAAAATACAAAATTATTCTTATGACCGAAATCGAAATATCGTTTATTTGTTATAAGATTGTCCATACCGTACTTCCTATAATGCAGTTAAATTTAGATTCAATTATTTAATTCCTCTCATATCATTTATAACATGACATGAAGCGCAAGTTCAATTCAATTTTAAAAACAACAGACAACTACAAGGACAGAATAATATATGATTCATACACAAACATTTTCGAACAATTTCGCTTATCAGGTTAGCATTTTACGCTTATATCGGCGCTATAGAATATAAATTAGGAGTACCAGACCTTTATTTAATTCTTTATTCATTATTGTACAAAAATCACACCGTCATATTCATTAACTTTAATTATTCGGCTTTATTTATATGCAAAAGTATTTCGGAGGGGGATTGGCATTTCAAGACAATTACACTTTTTACATTGAATATAGAACAATTGGTAATAAAAATTTCTGAAAAATTCCGTTTTTTTCTCAAATCTGACTAATGATGCAAACAATGTCCCACCCGTGTATTAATCTATCGAGCAATACAGTTATGTTATTTAATAAAATATGTAATACAATGCAGCATTTGACTTTGGGGATTTCTTGGCCAGGCCAATCAATAAGTCTTTTAAAATTGGAGAATTATCACCAAGTCTCAAATGGGGGTATTATCTGTATACCTAAAGGAAACAATGACTTTTGTTAAATAATGAAGACCAGTTTCATTACTTACTGTATCATATAAAGTTGCATCCTCAGCAATAGCAATCCGTTTTGAGTCTTGTGTAACATAATTAGTGATGACCAACATGGCTGTGTTACTGGAAGATATATAGGTGATAAAATATGGCTTATTTACAATGTTTTATTTTAAACAAAATAATGAAATTCTTGGTATGATCTTAGATTTCGTCAATGCGTTTGACTCCATTTCTTTGGAATTTATGCGTAGAGCTCAAAACGTTTTTTTAACTTTGGTGGAAGTTTTTATACAAATTTACAATCTTGTGTCATTAAAGGTCATATGTCAGATTGGCTCGCGTGTCATGGTTGTTGCCTGGGTGATCCTCTCTCATATTACCTCATAAGTATCTGCACTGAATTTTTGTTCTTAAAAATAATCAATGTATTAAATATATTCAAATTAATGTTATCTAGTTTTGAAAACACGGTTTGCAGACGATTCTACAGTTTTATTGGATGGGTCTGAAAATTTTCCCCGTAATAAAATGAAGACTTTAGCATTGTATGCTAACATATCTGGTTTGTGCCTTGATATAGACAAACCAAAAGCTGTTTGGAACGGTTCAAAGAAAAATGACGATATGCCTTTATGATCAAAATTAAAATTAAATGGGGAAATTGATATTTTTACTCTGTTAGTAGTAAACTTCTCAACTAATCTAAACGATATTGTCGAATTGAATTTACCCGCTTTAATAAGAGATTATTTACTCCTATTGATAAAATTGTTGTCATAAAGTTTTTAGCTTAACAAAAAATTAACCATTAATTTTTTTTCGCCTTTCAACACCTCCATAAGTTAATAGACCAATTACAAAAATATGCTATAATTTCTATGTACTTAGTTGAAAAAAAAACTTAAAACAAAATACTGTGATTTATTCATAGAATATATTCTTTTATTTCAAGATCAGTCTTTTTGGGAGTGGCATTTTAAGAAATATCTTTATGTCAGTAAGTAATATATTCTGGAAAGATTTCGCAATTTTCAAAACATTTTTCCAATCCTTACCTTTATGTTTAAATAGACTACTTAAAATACGGGGTAATGTTGACTTCTACAAGAATTATTTTAATAAAAGTATAATATATGTTGATGATCTTCTTAAGTTCTGATTATTTTTTTTCAATCAATCCAAATTCCTTTGAATTAAGTCTCAGTTACCTATTTATCCTCCAATGATTGAAACTATGGTAATAAAAGAATGCAGTAGCATATATGATTGTCTTCTATACAAAACTTCATTACAACTAAAATCTCAAAGAAAGATTACGAATTCAACTAAAATCTCAAAGAAAGATTACGAATTCGAATTGCCGTCAAAATTTCAACTGGATTTTTTTATGATATCCCATTTCGTACCATCAAGGACCCAAGTTTGCACTGGCTACAATACAGAATAAACCACAGAATATTGGGCACAAACCGAATGCTAAGAAAAATGAGACTTAAAGATAAAGAAAATAATTGCATAATCAAGAGTCAGAAACTGCTGTGCACTTCTTCTTTGAATGTAGAGATGTGTATCTTTTTTGGCAATCTCTAATATCCTGGTTTAACAATACATTTGGTTAGTCCATAAACACATATTCCAAGCTAGATATCCCACTTGGAAATAAAAAGAATGATATCCCAAATAACTACGTCATACCTTAAGCTATACAATTTATTTTTAAATATGAAAAAAAATATGATACCCAATCTTGAACTCTTTAAATTAAAATTTAAACACCAGTTAAGTGAAACTATCACGATAACATAACTGGCATATTCTTAAAATTTTCAAAAACTGGGTGGAATTTCTCAGTGCTCAACATACACTGCCCAGAACAGATGATCTCTCACTGCATCAATCAAAAAATCTGCACAAGAACTTGAATATTGTTAACTGTGTCTTTTTAATAATTCTAATAGTTACATTGAAAATTGTGTAAAAACAAAATATACGTACATGTGACTGACTTTTTAATAATTATAGTAGTTGAATTGAAAATGCAAATTTTTACCACTGTTTTTCTTTCTCCCTTGCACCTTTCTTTTTCAAAATATTCTGATTTATTTTATGCTTATAATATTTTATATTATAAAATTCTATATTTCACTGTTTGAAATAGTGAAAATAATAACATTATCTAAATTTCACTCCATCCGGTCCTTGACGGAAGTAGTTCTTTTCGAATGCTTTATTACCTCCCTTGCACTGAAATAAATCGTCTGCATTCTCAATGTTTACAATATGGAAGACTCAGACTTGCCACTATTTAATTTTGAGACACTTCTCGATCATTTATTCCATTCTGAGTAAAACGATGCTTCTAATACAGCAATGACCGTCCATGGTTGTAATATTACTCCATCCACAATTGCAACTTCGCTTCATGACATAAGCTCGCTCGTCACGCCAAGTGGTTCGTTCTCCAACAGCCATGTCACACTTTCACGTTCATTTTCCATCAAATGAAGAATGGAAACACAGCAACTGTTTCAGGTGTTCGGATGTAGATTATAACCATTCACTTCGTTATCCAAGTAGAAACAATCTACATTTTATCGCTTGTTTAACGTCATCCATGGAAACAGTTTGGAATTATTTTGCCCCGAAGTCTTGACTAGATATACGTATATTGGCCATTAAATGTGAGGCTCCTTACGGGGAAATCAGTACCCGCTAATCTAATAATAAAAAGCTCTAAAACATAGCTGAAGCATAAAATAAATGTAATATTTGTTTGTTTGGTTTATTTCACTGAGTGACCATTTGATAAAATATTACATCAAATGGTCATTCAGTGAAATAAACCACCATCATACACCGGAACAAACAAATATCCTCTACATTTTTGTGAAGTAGGTATTCAAATTGAATCCTCTAAAAACATATAATACACAATTGTCCATTGACAAAATGGCGCTTGTCAGTTGTCCTGTTTCGTTGTGATATTTAAAAAGATTATTATTAGGCATTCTAAAATGTTCTACAGCTCTCAATTGTGTTAATACATTGGATAATACATACTTGTTGGATATACAATGTATATACTATGGAAGACATAAGACTGAACCTTTTTCGAGATTTTTTAGCTGCTTTTCTGTTTGAAACCCACCTAAAATAGCGGCAAATTTTACCCGAGTGGAGTTAGATGAAAATGTAAATGGCGACTGGTAGTATATATCAAAGCGTAGTCAAAGCAAAAGAAAGAGGCATAATATTAGTGTATCAAGTCCGTCGCACCACTTGGCCTAGATTTCGAAACAACCAATATCAACACTAAACTGAACATGATTTTTGAGGAAATTATGAACTTGAAAAGTTGATCAAGCGGGGACTCGAAAGTTAGTCTCATCTACTAACGAATTTCTAAAAAGCGTTTACGGTAAAATCAATGAAATGTCTTCAGTTGTAAACAAACAATCTACCCGACTGAAAACACTGTGCTACAAATCTATTGATGTGGAGTCTGAATAATTAGAGGGATTAAAGAAAGAGGCCGATTTAAAAAACTGTGCTGGTTTGGTTTTCGATTTTGGGCTAGCCTTATCCAAATAGATGTATCACGAATGGCACGTGCACACAGGCTAGGAGCTAAGTCAAAAAGATTGAAATCATCGAGACCAATAATTGCGAATTTCGTGAACTATAACGACGTAGCATATATTCTTTCCAACGCTCAGACACTGAAGAAATGCCCTGGCTATTTAATCGACAGAGATTTCCCTAAAGAAATAGTCGACGCCCGCAAACGTTTGTGGTCGCTATACAAGGACACAAAGAAAAACAATCCTGGTGCAACTGTGCGTACTGTGTATCGGGCCAAGATACTTTGTGGCAATACCGTTGTTAAAGATGAATTCCCGGAGTGGAATTCTGTTCTGTCACAAAACAGACTCACATGTTTTGCCGATATTGCAACCATTTAGCTAGAAACAACACCATCATGTAAAAATGTTATACATGGGACACACAATAGCTGCAATGAAACAGTAATGGTAGACGCCACGAACGACTCTACAATATCAGACGATAGCGTTGCAAATAACGATATCAGGTACAATCAAACATTCCTGAACCGCAAGAAGTGCTTGACTTGTCGCAAGCAAACTCACCAACTGAAAGCAATTATTCAGCGTTGGATGTGGAAAATGATAACAACATACAACAAGAACCCGGCTCACACAGGTCAAGTTCAAAATCTGGTAAAAAAACGCAAAACCGCGGTGCTCGCTCAGTTTCGCCAAAACGTACTTCTCAATCAGAGCCAATGAAGGCTATAAATCAAGGCAACGAAAGACAACTATTTACATCCCATAATGCAACTAGCGAGTATGACGCAATTAAAGGCCTTTGTTAACGGTCACAGGTGGAGGTGAATATTAAATTCGCTTTTTTTAATATTCAGTGTTTAGTTTCGAAAAACTGCAACAAACTACTAAGTTCGAATGCGCTTGACTTATTTAATTCAAATGATATTATAATTTTCACAGAAACGTGGTCAAAGGATTCTCATGACTTGTACGTTGATGGCTTTCAGCATTTTCCAACTTTGATGACCTCTTATAGTTAAGGCTAAATAGAAAACATTTTTATTTTGAAAATGATGTTTTTATTGGATTATGTTATATTATGCCTGAAGGCAGCAGTGGATACAATCAAATTGATCAAAATTGTTTTGATCGACTCTTAGACTCAATAGCTTATATACACAATCAAACAGATGGTAAATGTAATATATTGTTGTCTGGTGATTTCAATAGCCGAACATCGGATTTAGCAGATTGTGAAACATTCGACTCTAACGAACATCTTGGCATTTTGCCAGATGACTATGTCGATACGTATACAAATTCACGTATAACATCGAAGGACAAAGGTCATTTAAATTAAAATGGTTACTTTTTACTACATTTTTTTGTAAACAAACATGCCTGCTTATCCTTAGTGGTCGCTGTTGTGAAGATAGTAATGTTGGAAAATATGCATTTGTTGGTAATAGGGGTTCAAGTGCAGTTGATTATCTTCTTGCAACGGAAGAGTTATTTCCCTATTTCATGTCATTTTGTGCCAACGACCCTACCATATTATCAGACCATTAAGGTATTGAGTTTACGATAGAGAATACTTCGATGATAGTCATATATATGCAAATATTGATAGTAAATATATTTGGAGTAATGAATGTAAAAATGACTACATCGAATCAATTAATGGCACATAATTTCGTCAAATTTTAATCACATTGACCAATTTAATAAATCAGTGCTCAACAACTGAAGATATCCAATCAGATTTAGATTAATTCTTAAATCTGATGAGTAATACGTCCGGACACTTAATTAAATGATTTAACTTTGCTACAAATAAAAAATCCCAAATATCGCGCCAAAATAAGTTGTGGTTTAACAATGAATGCGGTTTAAAAAGAAACACTCTTAAAAACCTTGAATTCATACAGGAAAGTAGAAACAGATGAAAACAGAATTTTCCTGGTCAGTGCGCGGTCTATGTACAAAACATGGGCTGAAATATTCTCGTAAGGATGTCTCAAATGAAATAAACGAATACATTAGAATCTCATAGGTACAAACATGCTAAATTATATTGGAAGTTACTGAGAGAGTCGTCTCATACTAAAAACCCAGATATTCAGATATCTAGTTTTGAAACTTATTTTAAAGCAGTAAATAATCCTGGTGACCATTTTTTCCAACCTGATGAAGATGTGTTATACTTTAATGACCGCTTCTTAAATGGAGAATTTCAAGTAATGTTTGACGAGTTAGACACATGTATTTCGGAGAGTGAAAAAGTGGAAAAAGCGCTGGACCAGATAACTTATTAATTAAATGAATATTTTAAGACCGGAAAATGCAATTATTACCTTACTTACATAACTTACTTAATGTTATTTTTGATACAGCGTTATTTCCAGATTCATGGTCGGAAGGCCACATTATACCAATACATAAAAAAATTCATTAAACAATCCAGAAATAACAGAGGAATAACACTATTATATGTTTTAGGAAAATTATTTACGAGCATTGTAAACAAACGTTTGAATAAATGGGCTGCACGCTATAAGGTTTACGTTGAGGCTCAGGCAGGGTTTAGAGCTGGTATGGGCACAACTGACAATATTTTTGTTCAACATGGTTTAATCACTCACATGATTATATATAGCAAGAAATTATTATTTTGTAGATAGATTTTGTATTTAGATTAGATTTCAGCAAAGCCTTTGATTATGTTGAGAGAAACAACCTTTGGCATAAATTAATTAAATTAGGTATTCGAGGGAAAATGTTTACTATCATAAAAAGCATGTACTCAAATATAAAATCTTGAGTAAAATTCAACAACTTACTTGGTGAGGAATTCACATGTATATTAGGTGTAGACAGGGGGAGTGGTTTTTTTTATTTTCTATGTATATCAATTATTTAGAAGTATTAATTTTGAATAAATTTGAAGGTATAGATATTGTTATAACTAAGCTTTTTCTCTTACTTTATGCAGACGACATTATAATTTTCTCCGATTCAGCTGAGGTACTGCAAAAAGGCTTTGATTCATTGTATGATTACTGACAAAAATGGAAATTAAGAATTAATGTTCAAAAACATTGTTAAAAGTTATTGTTTTTAGAAAAGCGGGTCGAATATCTCATAACACACAATTTACATTTGATAGCGAAATCATAAATTTGTTCTCTTATCTTGGAATATTTTTCACCCAAAGAGGATCATTTAACGTTGCACAGTCTTGTCTAGCAGGTTAAGCATAAAAAGCCATTTTTCAATTAAACAAGTATCTTTTAAATTTCTCATAGCTTACGATTGGCCATAGATTAGATTTATTTAATAAACTATTTTTTCCTATTCTAAACTACTCAAGTTTGGGGTTTTCAAAATGCGCCTTATGAAGAAAGAATACATACTCAATATTGCAAACACATTCTAAATGTTAAACGGTGTACTCAAAATGATTTTGTTTATGGAATTTTAGGCAGATTTGATTTGAGTTTTTTATAGATATAATAGGATTATCATTATTTGGTTTAAGATTATTAACAAGGATGAAACAAATTATTGTAAAATTATGTACAATTTATTGAACTTAGATGCAGAACATTTCAACCATTTCTAAATAAAAACGTCAAGTTTTTTTAATCGATACAGATTTATGCAGCTCGGTATCTTCAGCATTTGTAAAACAACTTCCGTGAGAAAATGATGTCTAACTACATTTTTCACTTTTTTGAGTACACTCTAACACCTTGCTTAGTCTTATTTTTCTTATTTCCCATTTTAATCCGAATGATATTGATAATATGTCGAATTTTAAATACTTATGTTAACATAAGGCAAGCGATGCCAAATTTAACATCGATTGATACAAATTTGCCTTTAAGGAGCCCTTACAGCGCCGCCTCCTAGATCGTTCTCGCTGATAAAGTGGAGTCGATATGGGGGTGCAGTTTTTATCGCGATAAAACACTATTTTTGCATATTCGGATCGATTTTTTTGCTGCATGGTATGATAGTATGATATTTAATTATTGTTAGCAACGTAAAATATCTTTGTCTTTTTGGCCTTTTTTACGTTTGTAGGCGCTTACGCTACATTAAGACAAGCTCGACTGTATTCGAATCCTCAGCGATACAACATATGTGTGCTACCGAGTATGTATAAATGGTGGCATTGAATTCAACATCGTTTTCTAATATAATTCTTCCTTTATTGTTTTGGCATGTATTTCTGTTTTATAAAACATATATACATTTGCAGTGCATTTCATGAATACTGGATTTTGTGGACTAGACTCTCGTTTATTTACAATGGTATGACCACAAACTTGTCTTAGAACAATGTCCTGCTGGTTAGTGTTAAACCTCCAAAGCGGATTGCAAATTTCGGTAATTCCAGTCATCGATCCAAAATTGCTAACATGGTTATCCTCCGCTGTAACCACAAAAGAAGGTTCAGTGCATTCCAGTTCCATACCCCCAGTATCCGCCGCTGTAGCCACCGTATGTGCCGTGACAGCCATCGTATGTACCGTAACCGCCTAATCCACTTACGTATTCTTCCTAGCAGTAAATCAGTTAATCCTCTAGCTATAAGTCCGGCGGTAAGTCCAGCAGCAACTACACCAAGCGCGTATCCTACAACAATAATGTAAGTTGAATTAGGCTACATAACACCAGTGATATCCACCTCTAAAATGAAGTCATAGTAAGAATTCACATAACTGTGCATTTAGAAAGCTTCGGCAGTGTTAAACTTGCTGGACAAGGTTTCGTAAGGTTATGTAAGTTACTAATTGGTCATTTTAAATTTCACCAATATTCTGGAATTAGATTCTGGAAATATACTATAATTGTATACATGAATAAACCCGCTTTAGAGAGTCCTATTTGGTTAGTCGTCTATAAACAATATGGCATACAATTTAGATGTTTTTTGAATAACAATTACAAAAGTACTTTTGGGTATATTATTACAGTTAGCCTAATAATAAACACATGCTAATGCAAGGTAGTGTGCCTAAGAATCTTGATACGCCATCCGTTCATCAGA
Source organism: Lutraria rhynchaena (assembly GCA_008271625.1). NCBI lineage: Eukaryota > Metazoa > Mollusca > Bivalvia > Venerida > Mactridae > Lutraria > Lutraria rhynchaena. Next base: position 52,281 of record VIBL01000416.1, read on the forward strand.
TATTTTCTTAAACAAATATTTTACTTAATCTCATGTAAAGTAAGTATTTCTAAAAAGAAAGAGTGGCCTACATTTAAGGTCAGTGTCGAATATTTATGATGTCGAAATGTAACGCTAATAACGCAGGTTGCAAGAAGATCCGTAAAAACTCTTTACCTCCTTATGGAATTTATCTGCGCGAACTATTTAAGAGACGGCCCTGTAAGGGGCGCAGTAGGTACAAATTTGTGTAACTGTCAAAGAAATTACGATAATTAGGCAATACTATTTTTATTTTTATCATTTGTGAGTAGACGCGTTAATTATGGTCACAATATTATGGAAATAATAATTTAAAAGAAATTCCTTAGCCCGAACTTAAGATAACTTGATACGTCAAGGATTAAAAACGATTAACGATTAAAAACACTTATCACTAATCTGAGACAAGGTTCACTTGATAAATATTTCAGCTCAAAAATACCAGATTATGTTTTGAAATATATTCAAATATACAACTCAACTTTTGCTAAGCACCAAACGTTTCTCATTATATTACGAAAAGTATAAAAAAGATTTAACTTTTTATATGCCCGAAGGGTCGTATTATGTTATGGTGCTGCATGTCCGTCCGTCTGTCCGTCCGTTTTCCTAGTGCGGACAACTCCTCCTGAATTACTTGATCTATTTTCTCCATACTCTCCCAAATGATATCTATTGATGTCAAAATGTGCGTAAAGGGGAGATAATTTACATTGCTGTTTTGTTACTGAGTTATTAGAGCTTTCTATATTTCTACAGTAAATTCTTGTGCGGACAACTTCTCCTTCATTACTTGACCTATTTTCTTTAACCTCTCACAGATGATAGCTATTGATGTCTAGTTGTGCGTAAAGTGGAGATAATTCACATCGCTTTTTTAATGAGTTATTAGCCTTTTTATATTTTTTACAGGAAATACATGTGCGGACAATTCCTTCTTCATTAATGGACCTATTTTCTTCAACCTCTCACAAATGATAGTTACTGATGTCTATTTGTGCATAAAGTGGACATAATTCAAATTGCTGTTTTTTACAGAGTCATTGGCCCTTTTTATATTTCTACAGCAAATCCTTGTGTAGATATTTACACTTCCATAATTTAATTATAAGTTGTTTATATTAAACTTCCACAAAGATCAAGAAGTGTCTCAGTGTCGCAAGAGGGAGCATAACTTACCATCATAGCATGTGGTGGTACTCATGTTTACACCGCCTTAGGGCGTATTTTGCCCCGCTCTGCGGAGCTCTTGTTCAAATTAATCTCATTGCAAACGCTATTATAAGACGACAGAGTGAAGCAGATATGTGGAGGGCCTTACGGATGGTGGAGCAGGGACCACACACCGTGAGTTTGGTATGGCGCTTCGTATACACCACACCATCATCAACAGAGCCTGGGCAAGGTACCGAAAGTATGGTACACGCGTCAGGAAGCATGGCGAAGTCAGACAAAGGGTGACGACAAAAGCTCAAGATCAATTATTGATTATCCAGGCCCATCGAAGACGGTTTGCAACTACATTGCATCTTCGTAATTACCTTCATGGTTCTAGTGTCAATGTTTGTACTCAGACAGTGCTTAGAAGTTTGTCCAATGGTTTTCTCAGAACACGAAGACTCGGTATGAGCTAGGACTGTCAGAAATCTCATAAGGGGCATGGGAAGGCGTTGCCAAGCAGTTGTCGTTAGCAATGGCTGACGCACACGCTACTGAGTCTAAACTTGTAACATAAATGATGTTTTGAAAATTTGGATAACAGAGTATAGGACATAGGGGGGGGGGGGCTTCCTCTTTCCTGGCAAATAACTAATGCAAAATCACTAAAAATGTTCAATTTGTCCTTTAATCAAATTGATTAAGCATGAAATTGACATAAAAATCACTAGCACGGTGGTAATCAAATCATCAAATTCAAAACCAAAACATTTGGTGCTCAGCAAAAGTTGAGTAGTATAAGACGGCAATGTTTATTAAAAACACATCAACAGTGTCTTTTAAGCGTGTAGTTGGCAATACAATCGTCCAATCATCATCGTCTCTCGATTTATTAATGTACTCCATTTAACTTTGATAGCCAGTCAAACTAGTAAATCGTTTGTGATTCATTTATTGAAACTACTATATGTTTCGCTGTGTAGTATAAGTTTTAATTATGGTCAAAATAATACCATATCGTAACAACGCGGGCGTTATTACAAGGACCTATGCGCCCCACTTTGTTTGCTAAGATCATACAATTAAAAAATCAAATATAATTTAAGTCTTCTTGATATCGGTCAATAATATTCGAACTTAATTGAAACTTGCTTTTCACACCAACAATCACATCTTTTTTATCAAATAACTGCCTAACAGCATGTGACATTTTATGGTCTGCGCCGACCGGCGAGTCACAGTAGCCTTCAAAGATTTGCCAAAATACCGACGTTAATCACTTGTCATATGGAGTCTCGTCGCGCGATCAATGATTTTTTTCATTTTCGTCAGTAATGCCATTTTTAAAGCATGTCCTGCAGTGTACTATAAGAACGAAGATGCATGGCTTGTTGAACTGAGTAGTCCGGAACACCTCGGTTTCTACATGATGCTGCATCACTTAAGCCATATCTAGGTTCATCTCGGAAATTGCCAGTGGATCTAAATGTGTCTAATTAACGGCTATTTTCGCCAACAGGCTCATACACGAGTTCAGTTGTACGACGAAATGTTATTCCGTAAATGACAAATGATCGAATTTTGAAAAGCTTACCTATTCCAATATCTAGTTCGTCCCCACATCGGCTTCTACCACCATAATATCTACTATAGTTGTCATCGTGATAATGTACATAATCAGAATCTCTGTGTCTCCATTGTCTCCCTCTTGTTCCTGTTCTTCTTCCTCTTCGTTGTGATGTCACTTCCTCAAATAAGCACGAATATAAAAGCACACATAGGAAAAAAATGATTTTCTGATACTGCATCTTTGTTTTAATTGTTTTATCTGCAAAAAAAATTATATTTCACCATTGTGATACACAATTATATGTGAATACCTCTTAAGTTAACGGACTATCGTTCCCTATTTCAAACTCCTCCCGATGTAACCTAACGAAACCCAGAAACTGAGGGAAATGTTTAAATGTTAAGTAATGTGGTTTCCCTTCATGCAATGGCTACCGTTACTAATAATTTATGTTATTATTAAATTATCATATTGGTGAAATAGACAGACGTGTAAATATTCAAGACAATATCACTGCAGGCAATATTACGTTTTTCTAAGACATGGAATTATTGGATAGCATGGTGGATAAATTGGAAACATTAAAGGAATGAAATGTTCGCAGACTTAACAATCTATAAATGTAAATATTTTGGATTCCCTCTCTATTGCAGGCTTTATATCAATGTCATTCTTACACATGTTTCTAACTGTGCTCAACAAATAAGACGGCATCACGATAGGTTAAGCAATAAGCTATGTTGCCTGTTCTATTCGCACATGTTTATTGTTTATTATGGAATTCAAACTTAGAGTCCTATACATGATTCGGTGGACTCGGAATATGAACGATATTAAACATAGTTTGCTGCAGATACGCGAAATGGGGTCTGAAATATGGATTAGTTTTTGGGTGAAAACTTTTTCATTCTTACCTATCAACTTCTCAATATATTATAACATCGGGAAAGCATTACATAGATAAAAAAGAAAATATTTTCGGCGTTCATGTCAACATTGAAAAATTGATGTTACCTCACATTATCCACTAACTACTCTCATATCACCACGAAAATATCACTGAAAATCTGTTATGAATTGTTTTTGATTGATTGATTGATTGATTGATTGATTGGTGTTTTACGGTGCTTTTAACACTAACCAGGATATATTGCACCTACAGCAGAATTTTTTAATTAATTAATTGATTAATTATGTTAATTATATTTTACGGTATAGATTAATTGCCTTTAAAAACGAAATAATAAGCATAGATGGAGTGTTTGTGAATAGGTTGATCTTCTCGGTTAAGTATGTATGAATGTGTAATTCGAGTGTGTCCGATACGGCACGTTGTAATAACGACTTGGTCGCGGCGAGTTAAAAGAGGGAAAGATCTTCGTAATTGGACATGAGAAAAAGGATGGCACGGAGTTTCATATTTGTCTTTTCATCCCATTGAGATAGCCATTTGGATTTGATAAGTAAATTAATAGATGGCTGAAAATCGCTGTTGGGTAACGTGATTGCAACTGGTTGAATATTAAGAGCTTCTTTTGCCAAAGTATCAACTGTTTCATTTCCTCGAATACCTATGTGGCTAGGTATCCAGCAAAATTTTACACATTTTGATTGCGATTTTTTTATTGCTTGAAGAACAGACAGAGAATCTGAGAAAATTAGAAATTTGTCTGCACTGTGTTGAGAAATGTATGAGAATGCCAAGTCGATGGCTTTTGTTTCTGCTGTAAAAATTGATGCCTTCTCTGGGAGGCCCATCCGAGAAATAAAGTTGTGTGCGAAGGCAGCACATCCAACCTTGTTGCCGTTTTTTGAGCCGTCAGTATAGATATGGATAAAATTATGATGTGTTTCTAAAATTTTGGAAAATTCGTCTTTATATAATTCATATGCTTTAGGAGATTTTTTTTCTTGGGAAAGATCAGTATTTACCTCTGGACATGATTGTGTCCATGGAGCTATATTTTGAGTAAGGTTTTGTGCAACACTATGTGGGTCAAGTTTGAGAGCTTCTAAGTCGTCTTCCAATAGAAAACCAATTGGTTGTATTTCTTTTTCTTTGTTTTGAAATTGCTATTTGTTATTAGGGTTCAATTAACGTCTCTGGTAGGGTTTTTGTCGTTAGATGAAATAGTCTTTGCATACTGAAGCGATAGCTTCTTTCGACGTAGCTTTAGTGGCGGTTCACCGGCCTCCGTATATAAACTTGATGTGCGGAAAGCACCAAGAGCCAAACGCAAGCCTTGGTGGTGTATAGTGTCAAGTATATCTAAGTATGACTAGAGGGCAGAGCCGTAAACAATTGATCCGTAGTCTAATTTGGAACGGATAAGGCTTCTGTACAATTGTAGAAACGATGAGGTATCTGACCCCCACTCAGTATTAGAAAGGACTTTCAGTAGATTTAGTGCTTTAAGACATTTTTGTTTTAGATTTTTAATATGGGGTATGAAAGACAAGTTTTTATCAAAAATGACACCAAGAAAATTCACTTCAGGTACAACAGGGATTTTCGATCTGGATATGTATAGTTCTGGATCGTTGTGTGCCTTTCGCAGACGACAAAAGTGTACGCATTGCGTTTTAGATTTTGAAAATTTAAAACCATGTGAGATATAGATTAGATTTAAATATATGTGAGATATAGATTATACGATATCTAAAAATGGGTCAATATGAGAAGAGGGTAAGTAAAGAGACGAGATAACAGGTCAGAGGTTAGAGGAGGATAGATAGAGAAGGAAGATGACAGAATAGGGAGAGTAAGGTAGATGGAAATAACAGAGAAATCGACCCATCGCAATCACGTACATATGGTAAGACGCTCTAAACTAATTTGTACTGCCTATCCAAGGGTAAGGCATTTCTAGCCGATTAACCAGGCCGGGCCCACCTGGCTACTCGTCTACCCTGAAGCAGAGACCAAAGCAGTGTGTTGGAGGGACTGGAGATCTCTAGGTCCTCCTCAACTACCAGGATCCCCTTTTCCAGTATACGGGGCGCTGCCCACAGCAAACAAACAGGTTTGGTTTTTGCCATGTACCCATCACACTGGTACAAAAGTGTACCTGTCTGAGGGGTACGTGTTACTCCCCTTCACCACGGAGAGGTACCCAACAAAGAGGGGGACTTAAAAATTGTACCTTTACCAAAAATTGATGATGAAGATGATACTAATTGTGCCAATGAAGATGAAAGAATTTTACACTTGCACATTGGTCAGAATTTATTTTCGCAGCAATAATCAGATCATGACAAAAAAGCTGAAGTATATTTAAGGGAATGTAAAGACACATTTATTTTGTAGTCTTATAGATTTTGTTTAGTTAACACAGAAATGGAAATAGTTTTATTTTTTAAAGAAAATACATTTTCTCTTTATATCTTTACTAGTTTGATCTCATGAATGTAGTCTCTAATATATAATGTATGTCAAGTAGAAGGTAAACATACTCGCGATTCATGTTGAAAGCGACTGTTGTTTAAGTTATCAAGAGCTTAAAAATGATATCGTTTCACTAAATGTCGATGTATCTAGATAATTATACTTGGGATACATTCCTTGTTAATCCTATACTTTTTTATAACCTTTTAACTTTTATTCATGATTTCATTTTTTTAATTTTATTATTTATTCTTGGTTAATTTGCCTTCTGTATATTGAGTTTTTTTAGTTCACTAGAAGTCATCTGGTGAAGCTTTATTTAGATATTTGTAATTTAAGAGTTAGTATAGTCGAATCTTCTCTTGGATAGACAGTCCAAATTAGTTTAAAGCGTCTTACCATATGTACACGATTGCGATGGGTCGATTTCTCTGTTACTTCCCTCTACCTCACTCTCCCTATTCTGTCATCGAAACGAACAATGCAACAATGCAAGTGCCACATTCCCGTGTTTCCTCGTCATCGAGTCACTTGACGAGGACACAAAAATGTCAGATCTGAGCCCTTTGTGATCGAGAAACAAATCAATGACCTTATCGGATCCGCTAAGTCGGTAAAAAAAACTTCGTAGCGGATGAAGACCACCGCAAGTGGACGTCCTGCTGAACATCAAGTCCTTCTTCCGAATTCCTGTGAAATGTACGCCGCACAAGACACTAAACTCATGTAAGGGTGTTTTCCGGTGCGACGACCTCGGGCCCAGTACTCGGTCCGACGAGGTCGCCCGGGAGCTGAAAACACATGGTGTGCGCACTATACAGCGCATATATTCAAGAAGACAAGGCAAACAAGTACCCATAAACACTTTCATTGCAACTTTCAACTCACCGGCTCTACCAAGTTCGCTTAGGATTGGGTACACTTCCAAAGTGAACTTGATAAGTGTACTGGTTCAATTTCGTGTGCAAACTGTGGGGGTGAGCATTACGCCACCTTCCGGTCTTGCATGAAGTGGAAACGTGAAAAAGAGATTATATCCATTAAATTTAGAACGAACATCTCATTTCAGGAGGCACGAAAACAAGCCGAAAGTACGCAGCGTTTTCAAACACCTAAAGCTCAATCTTACGCCAGCATCTCTGCTAAACGTACACAAACAGTTGATGTCGGTACACAGTGTAATATTTGCACCTGTGTAACCACCGCACAGCCCATTCAAACAAAAGAAAAGGCTGACCAACAGAGTCAGACTTCCCCTTCAGTGACTCAATTAACTTGCAATAATACCAATCAAAAGGCTTCGCCTAAGAAAACCAAAATCAATGTTAACAAGGTTGTTTCCACTGAGAAGATTACTCAGAGGCAGACACCGAAAGAACGTATAGTTCTTACAGATCGGCCGAAAAGGCCGAACGAAACCTGGTGACAACCTCCAACAGATTTGATCCTCTTGAGGAGATCGAATCAATAGAGGACGAAGAGATCGATGCTTCACCTCCAAGGAAGCACTCGCCCTCCAGAAAATGCTCCCCCAAGCGTATTAATCCCGTAAAGTGTCCGTCGTGATTCTCTCTTTTTATAAACATCAACCATGGATAACATCATTCAATGGAACTGTCGTGGTTTAAAATCAAATTATAATGACTCACCACTTCTATTGTCTAAGTATACTCCCAAAGTGATGTGTCTCCGAGAGACCTACCTAACGTCAAATGATAATTTAACTATTAAAAGCTACAGTCTTTATAACGCCATCTGTGATAACAATACGACGGTATCGGAAGGATCAACAATTGATGTTTCAAACTGTGTTTTTCAGCGTCTAATTAAATTAAACACCCACCTACAGGCTGTTGCAGTCGAGGTCATTTTACATAAACCTATTGCGGTTTGTTCGCTTTATCTTCCCCCAAACTCAACTGTAAGTACTAATGAGTTGAAAAATTTAATTCATCAACTCCCACAACCCTTCCTTTTGTTGGGCGATTTTAACGCACATAATCAATTGTGGGGAAGCAACTCTACAAACGTTAAAGGTCAAGTTATCAAAAAGATAATTGACAATTTACAATTAAGTTTATTTAATGATAAATCCCCTACCTATTTACATCCAGGTTCAGGTACGTTTACCTGCATAGACCTGTCTTTATCCCATCCTTCTATATTCTTGGATTTTGCCTGGTCAGTTCTAGACGAGCAATTTGGTAGTGATCACTATTTTATCACTATTACCATCCAGTAACGCAGTTCCAGATGAACCTCGCACGTACTTTAAATTTGAAAAAGCCGTCTGGGAAAAATTTACAATGCTATGCTCAAGAGATCTTACACTGAATAACTTTGACAATGTACATGATCAAACGGATCACTTCACTTCGATATTAAATAAAATTGCTTGCGATAGCATCCCGAAATCTAACAAAGAAGTTCTGTGAACAAAATAAAAAAGCCATGGTTTGATGATGAATGTGAGGGAGCCATTCGGAAACGGAAGGCATCACTCCTGAAATTCAAATGCTGTCCTACAACTGATAACCTCGAAAAATACAGAATATTCAGAGCAAAGGCTCGACGAACAATTCGTAAATCGAAACGTAAATCTTGGCGATCATATATTTCGAAAAATTAATTCACATACAACAATTCAGAAAGTATGGGACGAGGTCCGAAAAATAAGCGGTAAACACAGAAAACAACCTATTGTACAGTTAAAACGCCCTGACGGGACAAATATAGTAAAAATGGCGATACAGATAAAAAAGTAGAACAACATTGATCGCAATTTTATTTTCAACAGTGCAAATGACATCAAAGAACCAAATTTGTTTTCATTTCTACGCCGTTTGTCTTTTTAAGTCATTTCTTGTTATTTATAGTTACAGATCGAATGTACGTTTCTTTGTTAGCTCACATAGTTCTATCCATATCTGAGTTTCAACCAATATTGGGGATTGAAGAAGTACGATGAAGTGTTTGTGGAATGACAAGAGTCATTGAGGAAAGATGAGGAGATATTTAGAAGTTATCAATATGTATTTATGAAAGAAAGTACTGATGAAACACAACTTTAAATGATTGTTAGTATTTCGCATTTGTCTGTTTTCGTTGCAGATCTAGTTAAGATAGATAAGAAAAGTGATGAACGGTTGGCAATTACATGATGAAAATGAGGATACTATTTCCTCTTTGGGAGAAAATTCTTTTATATCCTTTAGAGTGTGTGTCATACATGCGCGTATTATTCAAAGTTGTATACGAATCAAAGAACTTTTCTTCATCAAAGTCATAAAACATTCACTGGCAATACATTGTGATAAGAAGTGATATTATACAACTTAGGTAATTATTACCAGACCTAAACAGGTCAATACACACATGATATTCAAATAAAATACTCGGAATAGTAGTTTGACAGTAAAATGATTTGAGTAATATTTAGATAAACGTAGCTTCAAAAGTGTGTATTATCTAGTTCAGTCTTCATTTGTTTGTACGCTATGGCGGAGTGAAGAAGTATATGCGCACATGGATTTATTTGAACCAACAAAATAAAATGACAGGAGCAAACATGAACGGCAAAATACTTCTTCATATCATTCAGAAATATGTACACACATAGTTCTTTCCGTAAGAGAATCGAAAGTTATTGTCAAGAGTATGACTGAAAGTCAATACAATCAAGTCGAAACACTGACCAATTTCCATAACCATTTGACCAAACATTTTACCTCTAGAGTGTTCACAAGGTGAATGCCGACGCCGCACGACAACGGACATACATCCATCAATATAGCTCACTCTGAGTACTTCGTGATTAAGCGGTGGTTTATTTTCATATATTATAATTTATAAGCAAAATTAACATTTACGGTTGACATTAATACCATTAAACTGCCTATCTTGAGGTATGCACCTTCATGTGATTATCACTGAATGTCTTAGAAAATACAGTGATACTTCTGAATACCGAAACTCTCTTAAATCGGGCGATTTTCAAAGTCCCGATTTTCTCTCTATATAATCCTATGTAAAATACTCTAAATTCCGGAAACCAGACGATCTTCCGGCCCGCGGACTTTATACTGTTCTTGTTTGTTCTGAATACCGGACGCCGACATTTTCAAGGGACAAAACTTTGTGTACTGACCTGGAGGGTCTACATTATTACTGAAACAACCTATCTTGGTTCCCCCAGTTAGCAAACGTGTCAGTCATCTATTGTCTACGTGAAGCGGTCGCATGTAATAATAGCTAATACGTAAAAATACATTTTATTGTACAAATAGAAATAAATTGACTTTGATGTTCTACTCGATGAGTAACACTGGTCTAATAACTATTGATTACACCACTTAATATGTGCCAGATTAAAATAGATCATTTCAGATCTGACACTCTAAATCAGATATAGAATATTTTGAAAAAAAATTTTTTTTTGGTGTAAGTAAATACTAATTGCTTAATATATACGTACTATATATTACAATTACTTTATACAATTAGAATGTAACATGCACGCAAATATCATTAGTTCATGATCGTGTAATAATTTCGATTGAAAGCCTCTCTGAATACCAGAACTCTCTGAAAACCGGATGTTTGTTCCGGTCTGGACAGGGTACTGTATTCAGAGGTTACATTGTATCCTAATATAGATATGAGGAAAGGATTTCTATAAAATACTCATAAAACATCCTTCCGAAACCCACGAACCAAAAATCACTGTCTTTCCGAGGATACCTACAAAGGTTTCTAGGAAGGCTAAATGTATGAGAAATAAAACAAGAGGGCCATGATGGCCCTGCATCGATCACAAGAATAATTATTAATTAACTTGTTACTAAAAAGGTAGTAAAGGTACACTTGTGGGAAAATAATGGGGAACCATAATAAACTTGATAAATGACCATCAAAGGCTACTACAAAAGAATATTTGTGATGACTGAAGGATGCCACAGACCAAATTTGGTGACGATCTAACCACTGGTTCATGAAAAGAAGTCATTTTAAGGTGTTTCTATGTTTAGCTCTAGCGGCCCCTAATAGAGGCCGACCATATTTATTTGAGCAAATCTGATAGAACACTATCTAAAGAGGATAAAAACCAAGTTTGGTAATAATCCATCCATAAAAACATGAGAAAAAGTCATTTAAAGGTATTTCTATTTTTTAGCTCTAGTGGCCCCTAAAAGGGGCTAACCAAATTGATTTAAGAAACTTGAGAGATGCCCATCTAATGATGCAACAGACCAAGTTTGGTGATCATCCATCCATTGCTTTATGAGAAGAAAACGTTTAAAGGTATTTCTATTTTTAGCTCTAGTGGCTCATAAAAGAGGCCATCCATTTTTATTTGAGCAAATCTGATAGAACACTATCTAAAGAGGATAAAAACCAAGTTTGGTAATAATCCATCCATAGAAACATGAGAAAAAGTCATTTTAAGGTATTTCTATTTTAGCTCCAGCGGCCCCTAATAGAGGCCGACCATATTTATTTGAGCAAACTTGAGAAAGGACCATCTAAGGATGCTACAGACCAAGTTTGGTAATCATCCATCCATTGGTTCATGGGAAGATGACGTTTAAAGGTATTTCTATTTTTAGCTCTAGCGGCCCCTAATAGGGGCCAACCATTTTATTTCAGCACATCTGATAGAACACTATCTTAAGATGCTAAAAACCAAGTTTGGTAATTATCCATTCATAGAAACATGAAAAAGTAATTTTAAGGTATTTCTATTTTTAGCTCTCGCGGCCCCTAAAAGGGGCGAACCAATTTTATTTGAGCAAATCTGATAAGAGTCCATATAAGGCTGCTACAGACCAAGTTTGGTGATCATCCATCCATTGGTTCGTGAGAAGATGATTAAATTTTTTTTTCTATTATTAGCTCTTGTGACCCCTAAAAGGGGTCAACCGGTACAATATGAGCAAATTGCAGTTAGAATGTCAAAAGGCTTCTGCAAAGCAAATTTGAAGTAAATCCAACGGGTATTTTCTGAGGAGAAGACTATTGTTGACGCCAGACGACGGACGCCGGAGCATCAACCTACTAATCCTAACAGCTCACCCTGAACCTTCGGTTCTGCTGAGCTAAAAATGGATATCATCAGTGCGTAGACCATCTAATTACATGAAGGGAAACAAGGCAAAGAAACACCGTACAAATGTGAAACTAAGTTCATTTTTTAAGTTAATTAAGCTACAATAAAAATAAAAACGCAATTCGAGTTCTAGGAATAAGATGCAATACAGGCAAGATAGTTGCAAATGACATTAATTTGTCATGGTGTATTAATGAAAGACCAATCAATGGCATGAATAGGGTCAGCAAAAAGTAATCCTTTTTAACAGGCTTATAAACAAATTTCGGAAAGTTACCATGTAAGCAGAATATTGGGTAAACCTCACTGATGGCAAGCTGTGTAAGAATTAATTAAATATCCTTACCAATTAATAGATAAGCGTTCTCTTATGTACTCAGAAATTGGAAGAAAACTCATGTAAAGATTATGAGCGTTGCTATGCAAAAAGTATATGTCAATATAAGCAGAAAAATACGCTAAGATCACAATTATTGAATTATCGTCATTATCAATAAAATAGTTGGAAAATATTGTCAAAATTCTTACCCGTAGCCTGAATGCATCCTTGTCATCAGAGACAACTATCACTTTCCAAATGAAAGCAACTATTGCTCATTTATACGACATTTTCTTGTGACAGAATACAGTGTGGTTTGAATGAGTCGACAAGAAGTTAATATAACATTAGACTCATATGATCAAGGATCAGACAGAAAGGCTATCCACATAATATTCAGCCTTCGGCGCTGTTGCATTTAATAAATTCCAAAATGTAGCCCTTTGTTTGTTTCATACGTTAGCTGAGTCACTTTCAGAAAAAAATGGTCTAGAGTTACAGCATGTTCTTTTCACGACTTGCGAAAATACTTCTCGCAAGAGAATAACACGAATTTGTTAAAAGTAATGGAAGACATTATTAAGCTAAATTATCATCGTAATGAAAAAAGTTTATACACAATCAGGGTCATAGTCGTGTTTGTTCATCATTTGAATGTACATGTACTTTAATCTATAATCCAATTTACCTTAGCTGAGAAGCGTTGCATTAGTACATACGCATAAAAATGCTTACATTTTACATCAAATCTTATTCATTGATGACTAATCGATAAATTTATTAGCAGAAAAAAACTTTTTGTATTATATTGTTTAAATGAAATTGTAAGTTAATAATATTATTAATATTGTAATGATAAATCTATAACATGAAATCTCAGTAATAGGCGACATGCGCGTTGATATTTTGTATTATAAATTGAAGATAAATGTGATAAAACCTGATAGAAACAATCTGGTGGAATATCCCATGTGATGAACGCAAATGCTTAGTCTTCATATTGATGTATAAAATATAATCCTTTTCGTTAAAACAGGCCAGTATACACACAAACATGTTAACATGGCTGTAGGTAATTATTGGCTTAATTGGTTTGAAATTCATTTTAAGATAATTAAGCGCATGTGTGTAACTACTACACACCATTGAATCGCTTACTGCCAATGTATTTGGTAACGACACACATGCCAACATTTTTGAAATGAATCATGTAAAAAGGCAAAGACTGCACTGAATTACATTATTTGGAAATGCATAAAAGTATTTGTTCAGTGCACATATCGTTTCATTTAACCCAGAATACATGTTACAACAATGAACATGTTTTTGGGATGTACGCTGTATCCGATAGATTTGCTACACATTTCAGGAACATCATGTAAAAATAATTTATCCTATTTTAGAATACCATGCACATTGAATAAAGCGCCAGTATATCAGTAGATCTCGTCACCTTTAGTTGTAAAAATACAACTTTCTAGAGATTAATCAGCAGTTTTTTTTCGCCATTTCGGGAACATGACCGTGACCCGAACCCCAGAATTGAGAATCGTTGCAACATTTTGGGAACAAGTCACGCTGTATAAAGATAATTTGAAATAATCAAATAAAACTAAAAATAACGAATCTTGTTTATTTTTGTTTGCAGATGTTGATAACTTTTTTACTATAATGATTCAAAAATGCAATATACATTTGTACTGCTGTAAATAATTGTCCAAGACATACATTGACCCATAACCCCCTTTCAACAAAGTTACTGTCAAATTGTGTATACATTCGCCATAGCTAGTATTCAACATTACACTTTATTCACTAACAACTTAACTCAAAGCAATTTCTCTATTTCTCATGTGACTGAAGAAGTCAATTATGTCATTAATTATACCCCCGCACAGCAAAGTTGTGAGGGGGTATATTGGTCCGTCCGTCCGTCTGTCTGTACGTATCTAGTTGACATTATGGGGTTAGGGTTAGTATATATTAAGTTGCATTGTGAGGTGCAGTACCCGTTGGGCTAATTTTCGCTTGTGGGGTTCGATAATGTTGCTTGTGGTGTGAAAAAGATCAAAGGAAGATCAAAGGAAAATCCCCATACCGTAGGTCCGTCTGCCTTTGTGCGCTTCTTCTCCGAGACGGCTTGTTAGATTTTTATAAAGTTTTACTAGCACGTTAGGCATTAGGTCTACTTGCGCGTCCTGAGTAAAAAAATATTCGAATTTACTTTTACGGAGTTATGCCTCTTTCTTATTTGTCGGTAGACAAATCCTGTGTATGCATCTGCTCCTAAACGGCTTCTTGAATTTTTTATAAAATTTTACCAACACATTAGGCGTCATGTGTCCTTGTGCATGTTGTAAACAAGAAATACAAGAATTTACTCTTAAGGAGTTATGCCCCTTTTTTTGTCTGTAGACAAAAATCTTGTGTGAGCCTCTTCTTCTTCTAAATGGCTTCTTTTAAGTTATTAAGCTTTTAAAAAAGGCTTTGTGGGGAATATTTTATCACCTTCAGTGATAGTCTTAGTTTGTTCGAAGTGAGACCATCAAGGTGATTCTGTTTTTGTATATAGAGTCTCATAAGAGCTTCTGCTCTTCCAAAGGTGCATAAACTATTCTTGGGGCTGAACACCCTCTCTACCCCTGTAGTGCAGGGCGGTATGGTCTGAGCCAGACCACAGATGAAAACCATAATATGGTGGGCAGTCTGGAGAGTCTCATCTGCCGGGAAAGCCTCATACAAATCCTATTAACTTTGCTTCAAACTGAGATGAAATCAAGAACCCCAAGTTCTCAAGAAAGAGCTATATTTTTATTACTTATATGAGTAACTTTCATCCATCATGAAAAAGATTCAACTGTTGAACGAAATCATAAGAAGCTTTCTACGTGTTCATAGATTTATTTATTTAAATGAATGAAGCATTTCCTCCTCAGTAACAAACCACTCTATTTTTCAGAATAATTTCAATTTAAGAGTTGAAAAACTGTTCCATGACTGACTAATTAATACTGAAAAATGATATTAAACTTACACAGCTTGTGGAAGAATTGGTTAAGTAAACCGAATCAAATGAACAATCTAGCAAAATTACTTACAAAAATATTAATATAACAAAGCAACAGTTCAACATTAATATAACTAAGCCACATTTCAATTATAAAAAATTCCCGAAAATGTACAACTTCCTCTTAAAATGTACAAATTCGTCTGTGACAAGGTGCTCTGGGTCTGCCACAACTCGGTTGCCCTTATATACGGAAACAAATGAAAGAATCATAAAAGAAAATGAGTGAGTATAGACTAATAAGAATCATAATAAAAAGGTTACAAATTGTAAATGAACTTTAAAATAGTTATGAACTTAATTGTTTGATTCAACACAATACAATTCAACATTTCAAACCTTTTTATAGTCCCCAAGGTCAACAGTCTTGATGTCAAAGGAGTTAAATGCAGCTGAAGTGGTCCTCTAGTTCCCCAATCGTGTAGCTGGTCAGTAGCACAGCTACCTCTTCTACAACAGGATCTGATCTTAAGACTCCATTTTCTTTGAATAAAAAAAACAGCACTAAATGAAATGATATTTTAACAGTTTAAAAATGAACAAACATTCAGCATTGTACTGCGCTCTTTATCACGTAATTGCTTGAAATGTTCCGACCTAAACTCTTGAAATTTATTGTTATTAATGCATACATTGCATATAGCACAATTCACAAAAATATTCAGATGTTGATTTGGCTGTTACAGAATTAATTTAAGATACACATTAACCTCTTCGGGGTTGTTCTATGTCTAATTCAGCAAACAGCTCTGGCAGTTTGGAAAAGTCCAACAAATCTTCTTCTGGGCTCTGCTGGCAGACTCGGAATCTTTCAGTCAGGTGAAGCTCAGAAGTCAGATCTTGCTGTTTAATAAAATAAAAAAAAACTTGATGTTATAAGGGAATAGTTATAAATATCACAGAATGATCATACTGTAAAAAAATGTTACAAAAAATCATGATCTGTAAAACCATTAGAATTTATAAACTTGAACACATATGTAAATTTTCATAAAATTTCTAAAACAACTAACCCTCTTAAAATCAGGACAAAGAATCACTGAGACACAACTGTCTTAAGTTAAAAGTTAAAATCTATATTGAGGTAAACTGTTACACCTTACTAGGGGCAATTTTGTGAGCAAAACTTCATATCATATTAACAATATCTAAATTTTGACATTTTATGTCTATAACGCACTCACAGTTACACTTTAATTATGATCAGTTAAGGGCAACAACTGAAAAAGAATAATAGAGAATGCATTCATAGAAGTTCAACAAAGTCGATGTTTCTTCTATAAGTAATATATATATATATATATATATATATATATATATATATATATATATACACACACACACATGTATAAGTGAACTTGTCATAGCTACATGAATATAGCGGTCAATTAGACGCTTACAATTATGCCCATGAGAAAGCCATCTGGTTGCTGCAGCCAAAGACTCCCAACACATTCATGAAAATCTGGTACTTTTGCGGGCTATTATGGAAAAGCTTCAAAACACATAACAGTCGATATTCTGCAACATAAGAAAGTGGATTAACACACTATGTCAGCTTATGGTTTCTAAAGTTTATGTATAATTGGTATGGTAAATGATATCTGAATCTTCTCTGAAGACCTACAAAAAGTACAGACCTGTGTCTTATAAAACGAATACATTGACATGAAATTCACTTTTTGAATGCAGTCTGTCAATAATTGAATCTAAAACAATATACAAATTTTGCATTGTGTCAGGGAAATATTTGTTCTTATCACACTCTAATCTTAGTGTTGTTTTTGTTATTTCCTTTTCAAAAATAACATATTTGAACTAAAAACAGAAATAACATTTATATTATAGATGATTAGAATTACCTGTGTTTTCTCCACTCAAGTTATTACAACCATCAAAGCCTACAAAGTAGGCTTTGATGGCTCTTGATGTCCACATCTTTCCTGAGCAGAAAGGCCTCAAAGGCCTCAATCAAAGATGCAGCATCAGTACGCTGAACATGGATTTTTCCGAGGGATTGGTACAGTACCAGTACAGCAAACTATCTTTTGTTTCCTTCACCAGTCGATTCATCGGCAAGAAGTGAATAAAATATGGCCAAACGCACATTAACCAGTACTTCATTTTCCAGAATGCAGTGTATTGAAGTAAGAATGTCTGACGCATTTGCTGATGAAGTTTACTTGATAGACCTGGCTCTACTTTACATGTAGGATGTGAGACTTACAATGTGGCTTTTAAGTCAATAAGAACATAATGTACATACTTTGTCTCAGCTCTTTAGTGGGTGTCATTCTTTAAATGCCTTTCCAATTTTCTAGTGATCCCTTAAAGTTGTCCCTTTGATGAAGATTGTCTGAGTATTGGGAAGAAAGTTCACAAATTTTACAAAAGTAGCCAACCTTTGCTGTGCTGCAGAACAACCAGTTGTATTTGCTTTCGTATTTTGACGACGAAAATAAACGTTGGTCTAGAACGAAACAAGTATCTTGTTCCTTCTCAGATTCGTCAGATGATTGATTACCATTGCTGTTGTCATTTGAATGGTTGTCATCACACTTTGATGTCGAACACACGACCTTACTTTTGTCCGTTTCTGACGGAGTTGATTTTTCGTGCGACATTTTATCTTTCTTAGTCTGCTTGGTTGGTTGATTTGCTAGAGCTTGCTGTCGAACATAAACGTCTATTTTCTTGTTAGAGTCATTTTTCTTTTTTTGCAAATATTTGGCGTTGTGAGACACTGCGTGTTCAATACCACTCATAGAAGGATACACGGTTTAGCGGTCTATATAACAGAAATTAATATGCTAGAGTAGCAATCTAAAATATGTAACTTGGCCATTTGATCCAGTGACCTAGTTGTTGATCCCACATAGCAGCCCTTTTTCAAATTCGCCCGAGATATCATCAAGACAAAGCCATTGATCGGTTTTCATAGCCCTTTGACTAGAAACGTGACCTCTGGAGTGTTCAGAGTGGTCACAAGGTACATGCAGACGACGCACGACGACGGAAGCTCGACATTGACCCATCAATAAAGCTCTTTCTGGGCACGAGCTAAAAACTGAACATCTACACAAAGCGCCATGAGGTTTATTTAGCGTCAACAGATACAGCTACGAAAGTCTTACAGAAAACGATTCATAAAATGCGAAGTTTAAAACCATACACAGGCAGTCCCATATATATCTTTACGACCTCAATAATAAACAAAATTCTTATTATTTTAGATACAACAATACTTCAACTCTACACTCAGAACTACCATACAGGGACTCTCGCAACTTTATAGAGATGAAACCAAGTTTAACTACTTCCGTAGTTTGGTTGCCTCATGGAGTGGAAAGAGCTGTTACGTTTAGCCTGTTACGCAGCTTTTAATAAGCAAAGTTACTTTGTTGTTTCTTATTTATTCAGTCGGTATGTTTTTACCATGTTATTTTTGTACCTGCGTACACAGCCCAAGCAAGATGATTCGCTTTGGCCCATTTGTATTCATTTTTTTCTTAAAACGTTATATGTTTTGATATAAATTGATTTAAAAATCGGATGCTAGTTTTAAATGTTTTTATGCTCCTCGCATCTAACGATGCCGGGCATATAGCAATCGGCGTGTGCGGCCATCCGTCCGTACGAGGTTAGGTAGAGCTTACCGTTTTGTCTATGGTTCTAATACAGTTGTTGGCTTGGACCATTCACGCATAACGCCCGACCTTTATTTACCTAGACTTGATTAGGACTAATAATGTGTTTCGTATAGCACCAACACCGTTAACTAGAACGCTTTGAAACTTACGCAGTTGTTGCCTTGAACCAATCTCCGTCTAACCGTATCACCCAACCTCTATTTGATATTGGCCTTGAACGGATTTGGACTAATAATGTTTTAAAGGGGCTGCATTTTGGTCAGCTAGATTTCATTCTTTCGACTAGTACCGCCGCTTCTTAGTAGAATGCTTTGATACTTACGTAGTGGTTGATTTGAACCGATCTCAATCCACCCAAATCACCCGATCCAATGTGTTAATGGGGTTGTTCCTTGGTTAACTTGATTTCACCATTTCGTCTTGCACCAACATCGCTTACTAGAATGCTTTGATACTTACACACTTTATGATACACCCCGATGATGTGATAATTACGGAAACCTTTAAGGGACTCAAGATGTGAGAAAATATTTACACAAAATTAAGGCGATAAAGCTTGATCTTTTGGTATTCTCGCCTAAATTTGTTTCGAATTAATGTAAAAAATCACAACATTTTACCTTAAACTATATTGCAAAGACATAAATATTGACATTTCAGGTACTACCTAGTCGAGAACATTTTGTAAACCGTTTCTTGTACAAACTTTTAGCGCTATACTTAGAAGATACTGCAATGTTTCTAAACTTACGTTTTCCGCAGAGAAAGAAGTTCGCTTTTCGTATATTTTAAGACAAAAAAATAAGCGTGGTAATTCGAAATAATGAATATACAAAAATGTTATATACCTTTGCCCATCGAAAAACAATGTCAAAGGGATAGCACGGTATGACAACTGATTTTCTAGAATGAATGTAGTATTTCACTGGTAAGACAATTATGATTAATATTATCTTCACCGTAAAGTATTAATTCTGTCCTTTTATTGAAACAAACATTCTAAGTAGTTATTTTACCCCGCAAACCAAGTTTGAGACGGGGAACAACGGAGTAATAATATTGATCAGGTAGTCGGTCGATCGGTTTGCATAAGTATAATAACTTTGTACAACTACTTCCACAATTTTGAAGGGTATAATTTAAGCGTATCCACAATGAAAAGTAGTAGTGCAATATTTATTTTGTTATTTCTGCCTTCATGCTTTATTTGCCGTGGAACTTTGGCAAATTCTTATACTACCTTGTAGAGAGAACTTCGTTCAGACATTTAAGGACTTCGCTCTTAAACTTGATTTATGTTTTCAAGATGAAAAGCAGTAGTACTAGGCAATGTCTGGCATTTCTCCCTTAATTATTATTTGCCCTTAAACTTTAGCAATTTCTTTCATCTTTAAATGTGTGTCAATGGGACCATGCGGAGCGAAAATCCTCCACAGTTTTAAAGGATTGCCGTTATAACTTTGTGTTTATAATTTATGCAAGTAATTAAAGACGCAATATTTTGCCTCTTACCCGCCAGGCTTTGTAGAGTTGCATAAGCTTTTATTTATACTAATTAGTATATTATTAGATGTAGATAAATGGGACCTTGTTGATGCAAGTTCATATTTCAAAAACACTCAAGTCATTTAATTAATAGTGCACGCATGTTGTTTGCTTATCACTTGAAATAATTTACCAAGTTCCATAATTCTTACTTTCACTGGGAAAGAACTAATGACTGTTTTCTATTAGGTTATGTGCTGTTAAGATTTTTCTTGCAAGTTTATATCTTTACAACTGCTACAACCGTTAGACTAAAATTCAAGTCATGTCTAAAAATGTCTAAAGTCACTTTAATTCTGACATGCATTTTGTTATGATATGGCTCTTTTTCGACATTTGTTTATGCTTATATTACTAGATCTAAGTTATAATAGGAGTATTAATCAATGTCAGCGATTAGCTCAATTAATTAGACATCGAAGATACACGTTTTATTCGGATTAGGATTCAAACTAAAGACGTAGAACTTTTCCCGGATGAATTAATAGTCAAACCATTAGTTTTGACTGTATACTTCGACATATAAGTCTAAACGAATTCTTTCCTCTAATAATAAATATCGACTGTTGATTGCCAGAAGGGGCTATCAGCATTTTTCATACTTTTGAGAAAAATGCATTTAAAGGTTTAGGCTTTAATTAAAAAATCAGCTATTGTTTCAAACTTAAGTTGCTTTTGACAGTTGATTGATAACACAAAGATTAATGCACACAGGGATTATTGAACTTGTAAGTCATTCGATAGGTCCATATTTGGTACTTTTTGCTGATAGCCCCTTCTGGTTGCCAAATTTTTCAACACTCAAAAAATAGAAAAGGGGTCTAACAACATGTTGTAGGTGGGTTAATAATTGAAAAATGTGTTTTTAATTCTCTTTATAGACAGCTTTAACACGAATATATGGATACACTTAAAGTCATATAAAAAGTGTTCATCAGATATGCTTGTATTGTATTCTAGTCTTAAAATTCGTAGTCAGTATCAGAATCTTCCCCATCTAATGCATCAGCACATGGCAGCCGATCTACAAGTTTTTTGTTTGTTGGTAAACTCTCATAGTATGACCAGTACATTTCTGGTATGCCTTACATAATGACAAAAGGTCATTTTTCTTTGCCACTGAAATACGCAATTTCTCCTTGTATCTCATCGGTATTTTATCTACCATTTCTGGTCTTCGTCTTTGCGTTCTTTTGACATTAATGCACAAAAAATCTGTATCCCTGAGGCTGTACTTTACATAGATTTGGTCTGGGTGGCTTTTTTGTACCTTCAATACTTTGACCTTAAGCCAGTTAACTTTTGATCCTTCTGTTGTTGTTTTACAATTATTGAAATTATCCTTAGCTTACTTTTTAAGGTCATAGAAGCTATCATATCTCATTGGCACAACAGCATAAGGATTTTGCCTTCTAGCCATTTGAAAAATTGTGTCCCATTGCTCTGGTACGTACAGTGATGTTTGCTTTTTGGCATGTTCAATAGTTGCATGCATTGATTCACACTCCATTTGGGTATGACCAGATTTAAGAAATTTTTGCTCGATGACTTGAATGTTGGGATTTCGTAAAACTGTGTTAAGTAATCCAGCTGCAAGGTACTGATTGCGATTATGTCCAGAGCAGCAGTCAGAATACATATTTACATGTTTGACATTAGCTGGAAGAGAATTTAGGTGAGTAATAATGCAAGTTCCTATTTCGGAAGACCCTCTCTGGCCATGTGTCTCATTCCAACCTCAAATGACGGCACAATTTTGTTCTTAGTTCAGAGACAGATATTTCTGTGTCAACTTGATGGATAATTGCATTGAAAAAGCAATTGCCATCAGGTGGTATTTGTTTTCTTTTCAATCCGTTGCTTGCCAATAGGCTGTTGACCCTTTTTTCTGCAAATTTATTTAGAAGTATGTTTATCTGGCTATCTTCTTTGCTTTTTTGCAGGGCTTCCTGAATGTTTTGATCCTTGTCTGCTTGTTTGGTGACATCTGAAACACACTTCATTTTCAGTTGCTTAGTTTGTTTGCTTTCCATCCTACCATGTTCTCTTTTCAGAGAACGTATCCTTTTTCTTACCCACTTCGTTCTTTTCTTTATGATGGGAGTTTGGAATTCATCAGAACATGATGAACTATCTAATGAAGGGTCATAGTTTGCATCAAAATCACTATTATCATCAGTTTCATGATCCGTCAAGTTAATATGGACAATCTGTTTTCGTTTTCGTTTGATAATGCTTTCTGTAGGTGTATTAATGGAATGTTTTCATCTGACAATTCCGTTACCAATGTCGGCTTCTTATCCGAACCAGATTCTTTTTTGTTTAGGATGGTCCCTTTCTAAAATACAGAAATTATAACTAAAGGTATAAATGATATAAATGTATTTACATATTTTATTTGATACAATGACTATAGACATATCAATTATATTTCTAAACACTATGTTTTACATAAAGCCGGCTAGTACTATTATTATATGGTTTGGCCAAGCCGGAGTCTGAATTTGAAAATCAAAATGACTTTTATTCTAAGACTTAATATTCTGTGCGCTATTAACAAGCTTATGTAACAATAATTCAATTACCATGGAAATGACCTTGTTCTTGAAACAGCCATGAATCAAGTGGAACGGCAGTGTAAATTTCCTCATCTGACCAATCGACTTCCATAATTCTCTGAAATCAGAATTTCAGGACTGCCAGAAGGAGCTATCAACAAAAGGTGCCGAAAAAAATACCCATAAAAAACCTCAACATGCTACCAAAGGATAGTTCAATCATTTTAATGAGATATATAGTGTAGGTTAAACACAAAAATATTTTTATAAACTATGGATTTAAAATAAAAAGGCTTCATATAATTTCAGCTGCCAGAAGGAGTCAACAGATAAACAATAATAACATCACTGATGATAAAATATTTACATTTATGTGTTAATTTTCTAATAGTTTTATGTCGTTAAAATGTTAAACGAACACTTATTAGCTAATTAATAAAATAAAACAATATAATCTTACCTTCTTTACGGCATTTCAATCAACCAAAATTACGGAAATCTATAACTGATGCGTTTTCCCACGGTCTTCACAACTTTCTTATTCAAAAGTTTTAATTAGTACTGAACATCTCTACAAGTGTTATCTCAACAACATTCTTCAAGGGGGATACATTTCTATCATTAAGATCAATAAATCGCAGCTTAACACTGATAAGTATAGAGTAAATATAAACAAAACCCACAAGACCTATCAGCACAGAATTCTGCTGTTAGCACCTTATGGCAGCACTTGACATGCTGTTATCACCTTCTGGCGGACAATTAATTTAGCCTTGTGCTGATAGACCCTATACAAGGTGGCTCATAAATATTACTTATAAATGGATTTTTGACGAAATATTTTTTTCACAGGAAATACAGGTAAAAATAGTTTTTGGTGAAAACTGCTGATAGCCCCTTCTGGCATTCAACAGTCGATATAATCATGTTTTCCAATGTGTGTGTGTATTGTGTTGGCTTCTCTTGTAGCTCAGATGCAGCATCTAATTAACTGGAATAATATTTTTATTTTGTTTTAGTTTCAGTTACTTGCGTTACTTGCAGTGGCAGTTACATTCAAGTGTTCCTACTTAAAACCATCAAATCAAGGTATGTCGTCAGACGTAAATGTGCGACACTATTGTTACCTTGTATATACAATGCCAGAAATGGCTGGACTGTTATTGTTCGTACATCATGTTGTAATTAATCAAAGAACAATTAATCATGTGATGCAATATCTTAATCTTCGGAGTGGAGATGAGAGCAGACCAGAAGACATTAGGCGTGCGTACTTAGAGACGGATATTCAGAATTATGTTAAAGAGCCGCATGGCGAATGCTGTTTTTAAAGTACGGAGTAAGAAGAACACATCAAAGGACAGTAAGACTTGCTCTCAGAACCTTAGATCCTAGTGGGGTGGACAATAGAATAACAAAATGATTAAGACGTAGAGTTTATGAAAATAAAGGGCCGAACTTTATACTCTTTAATTCACGTTGACGGATATGACAAGCCCCGGCCGTAGTCCAGTGGTTAGTGCACTGGACATGTAACCCGGAGATCCGGGTTTGAATCGCGATATCGACAGGTCATACTCTTATATGAAAATTTGACAAAAATGTCTATTTTCCACCACATGTGGAGAAGTTGCCGACTCAAGTGGAAGGGTAAGTTAGTACTGGTTAGTATGCGGTCCAGGAAAACTGGTTTGGTGAACCGGTCGCCGTATATAACTGAAAAATTGTTGAAAAACGGCGTTAAACCACTAGTGACAATAAATCACATAAAAATAAAAAAAAACAGACAGATATGACAAGATAAGTGAATGCCATTGGAATTTCTATACACGGAGCTATTGATAGCTTTCCCAGAAAAATTATTTGGTTAAAGGCTCCATCATCAAACAAATCCCCTGTTTTGTGGTATTCTATTTCATGCAGTACTACTGTATATTAAAACACTTGGCCGCGTGCCAAGACTGGTAAGGGTTGATGCAGGAACTGAAGACTGTATTATAGGTAACCTTCAAATTAATAATGTACCATACTGACAGCGTGTCAGGATATGCTTTTGTGGGGTGATCGACAGAAAATCAAAGGATTGAAATGCTTTGGAGTTTTCTGAAGAGAAACTTCACTTCTAACTGGAGAAAGGATATTCTTTAGAGATATGATTGATAAAAACATATTCAGTAAAACTTACCAGTTGCATATTTAATGTTTTAGACTGTGTTTCATGCATCTCATTCAAAACCACCTTGACAATGTCAAGAAGTTCTGGAATATACACACATATCTCAAAGGAATACCGAATGTATGACGGGCAAACCCAACATATGTTATTGTTTGGTGGTACAGATTGTTCTTTTGAAATCAACTGTTTATGTGAAGATCTTGAAACTCTCATACATGAGTACACTGAAAACCCCTCAAAACAGAGTTGCTTCGCCAAAATGGTGCAGTGAAATGTTAACGGGAATAAATGCGGACATCTTTCAAGAATTCAGAACAGCAGAACAAGCATGATTTGTCTATCAAAAAATTATGACCGATATATTGGTATTTAACCTACTACAGTATTGTTGTGTACATCGTTACAGACATATTGGGGGATCAGTCAACATTGAAAAAAGACTGTAAGGGCTTTTGTCCGTCTACCATATAAGGTATGTGTAGAAATGTATTTAAAGGAACAGTATGAATAAAACTCAAGAGAAATAGATCAACTGAAAATCCTTAAAATTCAGAATTCCTCATAATAAGGAGCCAAATATTTTTCGGATCACAACCGATTACTCAGCTCGGTGTATCTGTTCACGTTAATGTTATCTTCTTGAACTTCATGTTTTATGGATTCGTTCTCAGGTGAAAATCATATACCACTTCCATTCATCTGAAAAACAAATGCTACAGTGGCGCATTTTTGTCATGGAAAGTAGGGTGTATTAGCCGGGTCTGACGATTTTTATTATATCCGCACGTGCAATCTCCACGCGCGGTTTCCTCCCCAGTCATCTTACCTATATCCGTGGTGCAATTTCGCGCGCCCACCTCAGTCGTGGTCTCCTGTTGCGGTTCCCTCCGACGTTTATAAATCGATTTACGAGTCCCGCGAGTTCTGAGTTATTTTCCACCTCGCTCAACAATCTTGCGCTGTATAGTGCGCACCGGTAAGCACCATTACATGAGTTAAGTGTCTTGTGTGGCGTACATTTCACAGGAATTTGGAAGAAAGACTTGATGTTCAGCAGGACGTCCACTTGCGTTGGTCTCGCAACCTCCACAAGCAAACATCCGCTACGAAGTTTTTTACCGACTTCGCGGATCCGATAAGGCCATTGGTTTGTTTCTCGATCACAAAAGGGCTCAGATCTGACATTTTTGTGCCCTCGTCAAGTGGCTCGATGACGAGGAAACACGGGAATGTGGCACTTACATTGTCGTTTGTGAAGTTTTGATTCATCCACCAAGTTCCTCAGCCACCACGAACTCCAACACGGGAAGCTTAAAGGGGACGGATAACCAGTCCTCAAGCCACGAGGTTACTTGAATGATATACTCGTACAAAATCAGTATGATTAAATAAATAATGATTCCAGACGATTAGCCCATGGGCCACCACCTTCTTGGATAGATATGTTAAGAATGTGCGATATAGATTATGCGATATCTAAAAATGGGTCAATATGAGAAGAGGGTAAGTAAAGAGACGTGAGAGTTAGAGAAGGATAGATAGAGGAGGAAGATGACAGAATATGGAGAGTGAGGTAGAGGGAGGTAACAGAGAAATCGACCCATCGCATTCACGTACATATGGTAAGACGCTTTAAACTAATTTGTACTGTCTATCCTAGGGCAAGGCGTGACTAACCGATTGACCAGGCCGGGCCCACCTGGCCACCTGTCTGCCCTGAAGCAGAAGCCAAAGCAGTGTGTTGGAGGGACTGGAGATCCCTGGGTCCTCCCAGGATCCCCTTTTCCAGTATACGGGGCGCCGCCCACGGCAAACAGGCAAGTTTGGGTTTTGCCATGTACCCATTATACAGGCAGAAAAGTGTACCTGTCCGAGGGGTACGTGTTACTCCCCCTCACCACGGAGAGGTACCCAACAAAGAGGGGGATCAATAGTTCAGTGTACTTAATATATTAATGTAAATACATATAATAACACTTACAAATAAAGTTCTAAATTTCCGTCACAACTCAATCACTACGAAATACACGTCTCATCGCTTTGACAATTTGACAAAGTCAAAACTAGTATTTTTTCCCACCAAAGATACTGACCATGAAACGACTGAATATCCATGACATTAGTTCACTGGTAAATAATTTTTATACAATATTTATATTTACCTGTACAATAAAATACAAACACAAAGGAAGACAATTACCATACCCTATACCACCCTATGACAGAGAATGACACGAATTGGTCCATGCCATAGACAAAATGTGTTTCAGGTCATTTTGTTTATCGAAAACGTGCTTTATATTAATTCATATAACTCAGTTTTTGGTCTTTATCTTCCTATATTTCATTTTAATTTCCACTTTATGTTTATTTTTGTCGAATAAACAAATAATGCAAGATAAGAATTTTAACGTTTTAAATTTAACGTTTAGACATTGACGTTACGTCGAAACGTGATGCAACATCACGCTTACATGATATTTATCTTTTACATGCATAAAAGTTGTTATTCGGTGTATATTACCCTTGGTAATATATGTTTGCTTGTGTGGACGTAGATTACTAAGTCATTTATTTACCCTTAACAGACCATACATTGGTTTGACAAACCACATGTAGAACTCAGACTATGTTAACACATATGACAGTCTTGTATAATGTTCTTTTGAAATGTTTGCTGGTTGAAGAATTGCTGGACGTTCCGCCTCATCAACTTTGGTACTTTTACTAATATAACTTTCCTATCGAGGATTGTGTCATCTAAGTGTGCTTTAGCTAACACAGAACCCGGTTCAGTCTTCGTGAAGTGGAAGTGATGGTAACCTGGTATGTAAATACATGTATGTTAAGTTGTCTTGCATTAATTTTACAAAATAAGAATATTTAAATATTTCAATATCATGTTACTGTCCTATAACTGTTTTAACACACTGTGTTACCTCTATGCTAATGGTCAGCATGAAGGTAAATATCTGAACACTCGCCTAACTACAACAGCACACTGTTTGCAAGATTACCATTTTGAAAACATAAATGCATCATGCATATATATGCATAATTTGCAATGTGTCTATGCAACATGTGTTTTATGTATCACAATAGAATTAAATGCTAAAATATTACAAAGTCTTGGGTTTTAATAATGATAAGACTATATGCTAATAAAATATTCTTGAATTGAAGATGAGTATATATAATAACGTTGAAAGCGTTTGTTAAGTGCAAAGATTTTGAATCTTCGATTTTTCATTAACATATACCTTCCCCAGAACATACTCAAATTTTATGGCCAATAACATGTGAAAATCTGTTGTTTGCTTCCCGAATTACTTTTGTAAGTGTTATCGAAATGGAATATCGTAATGGATAATACTTGTTCATGCATGGCAGTAATTAGAGAGTTATAGTATTTAGAGATAAGTTAAATTAAAGATATAAACAATATACACACACTAATCAAATCAAAGTTTAATGAAACAGGGCCGAGATGGTGATGCATCACTCACATGAATAAATGTAAATCGTCATTAAAAGGTAATTTAAAGGTAAAATAAACTTTTGGACTGATAGAGGGACAAAAATTTTGATAAAGGACCATCAAAAGATATTACAATGGATTATTGGTTATGCAGAGGATAGCTGCAGACCAAATTTGGTTATGATCCATAGGTTGGTTCAAGAAAGTAAGTTATTTTAAAGTTATTTTAGTTCTAGTGGACCCTTATAGGAGCCGGCCAAATTCATTTTAATTTTAATTCAGGCCAATATAAAAATGTTATAGAACAAGTTTGGTGATGATTCATCCATTGATTAGTGAGAAGTAGTTTAACTTATTTCTATTTTTAACTCTGATGACCCGTAAAAGTGGCCGACCAAATTTGAATTTAATCTTGACAGAGGACAATCTAAGGATGCTACAAACGAAATTGTATGGTGATGATCCATACATTTGTCACGGGAAAGAAGAAGTTTAAAGGTATTTTTATAGTAGCTCCAGCGGCCCCTAAAAGGGGCCAACCAATTTTATTTGAGCAAACACAATGGAACACTATTAGGATGATTAAGATAAATTTGGTGATAATCCGTCCATTAGTTCATGAGATAAAATATTTAAAGATTATGCTGGTTTTAGATCTGGTGACCACTAATAGGGATCAACATGTGTAATATAAGCAAATAGCAATTAGGAGGTTACAAGAATACTACACAGAATATTTGAACGAAATCTGACCAGTACCTTTAGAGGAGATGACCATTGTTGACGCGGGAGCATCCCCTTACCCTACTAATGCCTCATCCTGAGCCATCGTTCTGACGAGCTTATAACATAATGAGATACAAGATGAACAATGGTTTGCTTGTATATAGATAATTAGTGATTCAGAAATGGTTTTATATTGAATGGAATACTGATAGGATAATAGTTTAAATCTAAAAGTAAAACTCAAGTTTGAACAAAAATAATTGTCTAATCTTTCCTAAATACAATCAAGTTTCATTAAGCGTAATCATGTATTCGTTATTCGTGAATCATACAATTCTTTTTGGTGTAAGCAATTGTCTTTTAACTATTTATCCCATTAATATTTAATTTTATACATATTCTTTCTTAAACAAAAATGTACAATTATGAGTGACCAATTCAAGTTCTTGAGCTTCAGTGAAATCAAATATCAACCTATCAATAATAGTAAAACGAAAATTTAACAAATAGAAAATAGATACGATAGATAAGATCCGATCTATGTTACGTTTTAAGCAACAACATAATCATTACTATATGGTATCTGTGCAAGTTTCTTGATGCATCATTAGTTTTGACAAATGATCAATAACATACAAAAAGGAGATAAAAATACTTGTATTTGTAAAATGTCACACTAGTTCATACAATTAGTAAAATTTAAATATCGCAATTAATACATGCAGCTAACACTACATTTGTTGCAGAAATATCAGCAGCGCAGCACAAAATTGAACGAAAGAGTGACTGGGTAGTCAATTTCATACTATTTATGAAAATGTAGTATTTCTTTGTTCAAATACCTAGTAAGTGGAAGTATTTCCTATCAAAGAAAATTAAATGTTTCTGAATGAAGGATAAATCTGTATTCCGTTATACAATGGGTATAATAAGGTAACATATTTATTAAATTTACTGTTTCTGAAATATGTAATAAAATTTCAAAGAACCATTTCGACAACTACATTATTAAAATGATGATAATATGTGGATACGAAGATTATGTTCTGACAATTAGGATATTCTAATTTATTTGATTGCTTTCATATTTTTTATGGCTGACGGGTTAAATTGTTTAGTTGTGTTCAACTGACGAGAGCAATTTGGCAGATGTTCGTTGATTATTTTTGCTTTTTTACCTTTTTGGCGACTCGCTAGTTGGTATGGTAGTTTACATCGTGAAAAATATTAAAATTTAAGCTTATTTAAGTCTTTTTGTGTTTGTTGCTGGCTAAGAAATGGAGAATATGAAAAAATGTCATAACGATGATATGTTTTCTCATATATGTTTATTATCCTCGTCCATAGAATATGTGACGGTAGAGGGCATCCCCTCAATACCATATATGGTTGCAATTAGTAAATCATGACATGGTTAGTATCGAAAAGATTCTTATTTGGGGGAAGATGAAAAAACAATATTACAGAAAAAAGACAAACAAATAAAAGAAAACACACACACACACAAAACAAAATTAATATTATTCTTTAAATGCGTTCATTGTAATAGAACAACAAACATCTTCAATGTACTCGTATATTGCATAGATTCATTACTTATTTTATCTTAAACAATATTGTTGTATTTTCAAAATAAATTACACCTATAATTGAAATTACATTATTTATAAGAACATATTCAGAACTTTATATAACCCCCCCCCTCTTTGTTTGGTATCTCTCAGTGGTGAGGGGGAGTAACACGTACCCCTCGGACAGAGCGTCTTACCATATGTACGTGAATGCGATGGGTCGATTTCTCTGTTACTTCCCTCTACCTTACTATTGTGTATTCTGTCATCATCCTCCTCTATCTATCCTTCTCTAACCGCTGACCTGTTATCTCGTCTCTTTACTTATCCTCTTCTCATATTGACCCATTTTTAGATATCGTATAATCTATATCTCACATTCTTAAAATATCTATCCAAGAAGGCGGTGGCCCATGGGCTAATCGTCTGGAATCATTCTTTATTTAATCATACTGATTTTGTACGAGTATATCCTTCAAGTAACCTCGTGGCTTCGGGACTGGATATCCGTACCCTTTAAGCTTCCCCGTGTTGGAGTCCGTGGTGGCTGAAGAACTTGGTGGATGAATCAAAACTTCTCAAATATGGATACCGCAAACCTAAACTCGAATGACCCCAAAAAACGTAAAATGACCCCTGCTTCCACCAACGACAATGCAAGTGCCACATTCCCATGTTTCCTCGTCATCGAGTCACTTGACGAGGGCACAAAAATGTCAGATCTGAGCCTTTTGTGGTTGAGAAACAAATCAATGGCCTTATCGGATCCGCGAAGTCGGTAAAAAAAAGCTTCGTAGCGGATGTTTGCTTGTGGAGGCTGCGAGACCAACGCAGGCGGACGACCTGATGAACATCAAGTCTTTCTTCCGAATTCCCGTTAAATGTTCGCCTCAGGCTCAGTACTTGGTCCAATGAGGTCGCCCGGGAACTGAAAGCACAGGGTGTGCGCACTATACAGAGCATATATTCAAGAAGACAAGGCAAACACGAACCCTTCCTTTTGTAGGGCGATTTAACGCACATAATCAATTGTGGGGAAGCAACTCTAAAAACGCTAAAGGTCAAGTCATCGGAAAGATAATTGATGTCAAGAAGTGATTTAGTCGTGATGAATGGATTAGGTCTCCTTGATGAGGTGACAGATGTCGTTATGTATTATGGTGTGTACCTATTTGAAAGTTAGATATAAAGTGCTGACGTGAGTGAGTTGTTGGTAATTCGATAGCATACGATAGGGTTCTCAAACTGACTAGTTTTATTACAATCAACTTATCAATGCCTAATGAATAACCTTGTTAAACTCTACTGATATCTATGAAACCCTTATAACTAATTAGTGGAGTTAAACTTATACACAAGACATATATGAAACCATAAATCAACAAATAAATATGTAAAATAATTGTAATTCAATTATTGTTAATTCGAGTTCACATCCACTCCAGTGTATATATGATTTCGTTATCACTGCTTCATGTCCACAATAATTTCATCGCACCTTTCTGTCTTGTGGTATGAACAAACAATGTTGACATAGCCTATGATAAAACTTTATCTAAAAAAAATATTTATTAGATATTCGTTCTAAGTCAATTTTCCAAACGTATAGATCCACATATATTGTTTCAATGATTCAAAATTCTATTCTATAAATTATTATTGTAACATCAAGTTCAGATTCGTCTCCTTTTCCGCTCTAATTTTATTTCCTTACATATTTATACTTGTAAATTAATGATTAAATCTCGTCCCAGAACGTTATTCCTCTATCTTCCCTTGATATGACTTTTATCCCGAACTGAGATCTATAAAAATGAATCAATTGATAATACGGTTATATGGAAGTGACAATCTACATTAGTAAAATAATAATACAGAAAAGTACAATAATTATACATTAAGTAGCTAAACGTTCTAAGTAAATACACATTAAATAATTAAATAATCTAAATAAAAGAAGTAAAACTCCACGCTTAACAAACATTATTTCTTAGTATTTATCTTTCTATATAAATCAAATAAATGTAATATTAAATGTAATTTACCCCAGTTTATTAAGTTCCACGTTTTATTAAACAAATTGTTCATAGAAATTTACGTCCGATCCCTTCAATACTTTAACCAGCTCTGTGAAACCCTTTGTGTGAAACATTAATTAGTGAATATTCGTTGTTTATAGAAACCTTTAGCTGCATATTTTTGCAATTGACATCACACCTAGAAAAATAATTAGTGATAAACTGGACTACGGAGTTCACAATGATACGTTCTAAAATAATGCTGACAGCCACAGAAAGTGTGTGTGTATGATAACAGTATTTATGTTTCCTGTAGTGCTGTGTTTATCAAACTAATGTGCCCAATCAGATTATAATAATTGGACTAAGATTATGTTTGTTTTATGTACAAAAGTTCATATTCTGACAATTGACAATTATGTTTATTTAATGATAAATCCCCTACCTATTTACATCCAGGTTCAGGTACGTTTACCTGCATAGACCTGTTTTTATCCCAGCCTTCTGTATTCTTTGATTTCGCTTGGTCAGTTCTAGACGAGCAATTTGGTAGTGATCTCTATCCATTACTATTATCATCTAATAACTCAGTTCCAGACGAACTTCGCACTTACTTTAGATTTGAAAAAGTCGACTGAGAAAAAGGTATAATGCTATGCTCGAGAGATCTTACACTAAATAATTTTGACAATGTACAAGATCAAACGGATCGCTTCACTTCGATATTGCATAAAATCGCTTGCGATAGCATCCAAAAATCAA
Source organism: Lutraria rhynchaena (assembly GCA_008271625.1). NCBI lineage: Eukaryota > Metazoa > Mollusca > Bivalvia > Venerida > Mactridae > Lutraria > Lutraria rhynchaena. The sequence goes on from VIBL01000416.1 coordinate 86,391, forward strand.
AGAAAAGTTCCGTGACAAAATAAAAAAGCCATGATGAATGCGAGGGAGCCATTCGGAAACGGAAGGCATGACTCCTGAAATTCAAATGCTGTCCTACAACTGATAACCTCGAAAAATACAGAATATTCAGAGCAAAGGCTCGACAAAGAATTCGTGAATCGAAACGCAAATCTTGGCGGTCATATATTTTGAAAGTTAATTCACATACACCAATTCAGAAAATATGGGACGAGGTCCGAAAATTAGCGGTAAACACCTAAAACAATCTATTGTACATTAGCTGAAACATTTGCCCACAAGTCTTCGTCAGAACATTATTCAGCAGAAAGCAATTCATTCACATCTAAAGCTGAAAAAGAAAACATTAATTTTAAATCTAATAAAGACGAAAAATACAACGCATTCTTTAACATGGATGAATTATTGGACTCTATTGATAAAGCTAAAGACTCTGCCGCTGGACCTAATGGAATTCATTACCAATTTCTGAAGCATTTACGACAGGTTTCACTCATCTTTTATTGAACATTTTCAATGATATCTGGGTAACAGGTGACGTGCCGTCTTGTTGGAAGGAAGCACGCGTTACACCTATCCCTAAACCTGGGAAAGACCATAATGTCCATACTAATTACCGCCCTATTTCTCTCACAAGTTGTATTTGCAAACCTTTCGAGCGAATGATTAACACTCGTCTTGTGTGGTACTTGGAATCTTAAGGAGAAATAACTAATTTTCAATCAGGTTTCCGTAAACAGCGAAGCACTAATGATCATCTCATCGGACTTGAATCTTTCATTAGAGAAGCCATTCATTAATTATCAATTTTCTTATGATACGACGTGGAAGTATGGCATCCTCAAAGATCTTAAAGATGTTGGTTTAAATGTGAGACTACCTTTGTTTATATCAAATTTTCTATCAAACCGTGATTTCCGTATTCAGGTTGGTTCCTCTTTATCAGAGAACCACCAACAGGAACAGGAAGTTCCATAGGGCAGCATCCTTTCGGTTACACTGTTTGGTCTAAAAATTAACAATATAACCAAAGTTCTTAACCCCGGAGTTAATTCTTCATTATACGTCGACGATTTTTTGATATTTTACCGTTCGAAAAGCATGCGTACCATTGAACGCCAACTACAACATAACCTTAAGATCCAAAAATGGGCCTCAGAGAATGGTTTTAAAATTTCAAAATCCAAAGCGCAATACGTACACTTTTGTCGTCTGCGAAAGGCACACAACGATTCAGAACTATACATATCCAGCTCGAAAATCCCTGTTGTACCTGAAGTAAAAATTTCTTGGTGTCATTTTTGATAAAAAAATTGTCTTTCATACCCCAAATTGAAAATCTAAAAGAAAAATGTCTTAAAGCTCTAAATTTTCTGAAAGTCCTGTCTAATACTGAGTGGGGGTCAAATACCTCAACGTTACTAAAACTGTACAGAAGCCTTATCCGTTCCAAATTAGACTAAGGATCAACTGTTTACGGCTCTGCCCGTAAGTCATACTTAATGAAGCTTGACACTTTACACCACCAAGGCTTACGTTTGGCTCTTGGTGCTTTCCGCACATCACCAATAGAAAGTTTATATACGGAGGCCGGTGAACCGCCACTAAAGGTACGTCGAAAGAAGCTATTGCTTCAGTATACAAAGTCTATTTCATCTAACGTCAAAAACCCTACCAGAGACGTTATATTCAACCCTAATAGCAAAGAGCAATTTCAAAACAAAGAAAAAGAAATAAAACCAATTGGTTTACAGTTGGAAGGTGACTTAGAAGCTCTCAAACTTGTCCCACATAGAGTTGCACAAAACCTTACACAAAATATAGCTCCATGAACACAATCATGTCCAGAGGTAAATACTGATCTATCCAAAGCAAAAAATCTCCTAACTCATCTGAATTATCTAAAGACGAATTATCCTAAATTATAGAAACTCATCATGATTTTATCCATATCTATACTGACGACTCAATAGACGGCAACAAGGTTGGTTGTGCTGCCTTTGCACACAACTTTATTTCTCGGATGGGTCTCCCAGAGAAGGCATCAATTTTTACAGCAGAAACAAAAGCCATCGACTTGGCATTATCATACATTTCTCAACACAGTGCAGACAAATTTCTAATTTTCTCAGATTCTCTTTCTGTTCTTCAAGCAATTAAAAATCGCAAAAACAATAATGTCTTGATTCAACATTTAATCATTCGCTTACATGATATTTTACAATCAAAATGTGTAAAATTTGCTGGATACCTAGCCATATAGGTATTCGAGGAAATGAAACAGTTGATACTTTGGCAAAAGAAGCTCTTAACATTCAACCAGTTGCAATCACGTTACCCTACAGCGATTTTCAGCCATCTATTAATTTACTTATCAAATCCAAATGGCAATCTCAATGGGATGAAAAGACATACAACAAACCCCATGCCATCCTTTCTCATGTCCAATTATCCCTGTTTTAACTCGCCACGACGTTATTACGTTATAAGTCGTTATTACAAGGTGCCGTATCGGACACACTCGAATTACACATTCATACAAACTTAACCGAGAAGATGCACCATTTTGCACATCATGCAATGAACCTTTCACTGTGAAACATTTTCTTCTAGACTGCCACGAATATACCCTAACCCGGAACCAATATTACAACGCAAGTTCACTCAAAGACCTGTTCACAGACATTCCATCTATGCTTATCATTCAGTTTTTAAAGGCAATAAATCTGTACCGTAAATATAAGTAACATAATTAATTAATTAATTAACAAATTATACTGTAGGTACGATGTAGCCTAGTTAGTGTTAAAAGCACTGTAAAATACCAAACGATCAATCAATCAAACAATCAATCAATCAAACATTCCACCAAACTAGAAATTCCAATATAAGTTCATATATCTCTGTATCTATACTGTGAATGCTACTATATCTAATATTAGTAGTTCCAAGAAGTACCCTTTTATCTAATAAAGCTATGACATATAGATATAGTACATCAGGGTTTACGGACATTTCTACATAGGGATTCTATAATCAATCCATGTATTAAACGAAAATAAAAAAATTAATGCCTCAGTCAGCTTCAGAAATACAATACTTATTTTGACAAATAGATGATCATTGTTATGTCTCACAGGTTGAGTTCTATTGAAACTACTAACTATGAGTAATATAGTAGTACAAAACGTAAGCTTTGTATAGAAAAAAGAGACAGTTACATGAGCACCCCATGTAGTTTTGAAATTTTTTCATAAAAAGTTTATGCATACTCGACTTAATTGTAAAAATATATGTCAATTTATTGACCAACAGATAATCAGAAGAAATAATGACAAGTATCCAGGACTGATGCTGTTAGCTGAAACTGGTGTATCAATAATAATAAGAAAAATATCAATACATAAGCATACTATGAGCTTTCATTTTTTTCCTTAAAGTTAAAAAGATGTACAAATGTATCCAGGCACAATTTAATTCTGATGTAATGAAATTTGTCAATATAGTTGTACATTTTCAAACATTTGTATTACAAATGAAATGGAATTTCTGCTTCTTAACCAAGACATATATGTTTAGTATTGATTTCACCAAATGTAATGAAGCCCTAAAAACCACTTGTAATAAGAGGGAAAAATTAAAAAAAGGAAGGAATAATAACAATAAAAATTGCTTTGTTGAAACATTCATTCCTACATGTAATTTTATCGATGTCTGTTATGGGTAATATATTTTTCTTGACAAAGAATTCATTTCAAATAAACAAAACTGTTCAAAAACAAACAGAAAGTATCCTGTCCTTATCAAATTCAGATAGTCATGTTTGTTCACAGTCACTTCTGATACTTGTGCCTTTCACGGTAGTCATGAATAACATTGTTAATATTGTCATAAATGTCAAACCTGATTCTCGCCTCACAATCACTTAATCCATTGGCAGATCCATTAAAATACCAAGCACTATATATATTTGGATGAAGGAATAGTCTGTCTATAAGTCCTTGGTTCGAAGTTGTTACATCATCCACCAGTTTATTGCCTGCATTTTTCATCTCCTTGCGTTTCTTATCACTGTTGCCTTACTGTTATTATTTTTGAACTTCAGGATAACTGGCCTGGTTGAAAGTTTCTTAGAGTGAAGTCTGTGAAATCAATAATGTCCTTTCGTTCAAGTGCAACTCCCTGCATTCTAAGTTTATCTCTCTCCTTATCACTTAATTGTTGCCCAGTTTCATCTCTACTCTCAGGTTTTCGCGATTCGAATTGCAAATTGCGGACTACATTCTGGAACGCAGTTTGTGATTCGAATTGCGAATGGAGTTCTAACTTTATACAATTTACATACTTTATTAATGACACAATTTCATTAACAAAAGAAAGAAATGGTTCGCAAATTCACCTGTGAGTAATGAACAAGGTATGTTTTTCATTAACACAAAGCATAAGGTTCTATTTCTCGCAATTAAATTCGCATTATGAGTTTTAAATTCTCTGGTAATCGAAATTGATTGCAATAAGCGATTATTATTTTCGTGTGAAAGACAAGTACTCGATAAAAACCCCGTTATTACGCTCATCGGCACGCAGGTATCATTGTATTATGTGCGAACATGATACCACATGACACTCCTCGAGATAATCGAGTTAATTATAACTCTTTAATTTTAGTCATGGGACCACCATTTGTGCTCGAGATATCGAGATAACGATGCTACTAATAAAAAGACACAGCTAAAAACAAAAATTGACGGGACTTTAAAAATTCCTCGACAAATGTGGGGGTGTTCGAGATACAAGTCGTTTCTTTAATCTAAACTTAAAATAATTGTTTGATAGTTAGCTACATCTTTGACTGATATAGCTATTTAATTTTGAGAATTTACCATGGAAAGTAATCTTGATTTGTTCATATCCTGAAGGATTTGTTTTAGTGCAGCAACTTTTAATTTCTTAATATATGAAAATTGACTGTGTTATTAACATTTTATGACACTACATCTTGATAATTACGTGCATGAGTGATTTTTATTTCAGATTCATATCCTAAAGGACTGTTTAATTGGTGCAGAAACGTATCATTTCTTAATTTATTAAAATTGACTGTGCTCCCGGCATTTTATGACCCTGCATCTGCGAAAGTTAAATGGTTTTACTATGTTTTTAGGTGTTTTGTGAAATAAATCAGATCATATATTACTTTGAGCTGTCAGGGATGGATATTTCATTATAACACTTCAATAAAAAGATCTTGTTATACAATGTTAAAGCTCATTTTGTGCAACATGTGGCGATGAAGCACACTGCTAAGTTGCATCACATGTTTGCACTTTATGAAAACCTAATATCAAACAGATCTAACATTACAAATTTATTGAACTGAAGTTAGAAAATACATTTAGTACATATACGATCGTCCATAATTCCATTCATATGCATTTACTTTTAAGGCACGTTTATTTTTAAATTTTACAATCACAATGTCTTGTCTTAGCATTAGGACTCTAGTAAAATTAATGGATTTTGCTGACTTGGTTAAGTACTAGGTTTTTTATATAATGGATATACTGTGCCGAAAATTCGATTTGACAGTGACGTAATCTACATTCAGATTAAAAAAAAGCATGGTGTTTATTTAGAAATCCTATTGTCTTAGGTAGATTACCTGTAAAGCGTGTAATGGTTACATATTCAAACAGTTTATTAGTAGATATGAAATTATTTGAAATCAGTAATATGTCGTCACTAAGAGATATATCGTGGTTACCTCCGTTAAAGAACAAGTTGTTCCAGTTATAGGCAGTATGTCGTTACAACGAACGAACAAGCTGACAGAACAAATGTTTGAGACATGTATGTGCTTAGTGACATGATGCAACATGAATTATCCTGCAGACTCTTTTACCAACCTAATGATATTTTTCTGTTCTACTGACTAAAGATATTTGACTACATATTTCGTACCTATCCAAATTATAATAACAATGTTGGCATGTGTCCGTTAATGGTGTTTTAAATGTCTAGTCAGCATCCTAATGCGGTCACAATTTGAGCAGTGAATTTTGAAATTGTGAATGGCAGTGACTGCGAATGATTATAAGTCACTATGCATATATTTTGTTTTGATAGTTGCAGTTGCAGTTGCAGTTGAAATTATGATATACGTCGTTTTTGAAACTGAATCATTATAATCGATTGAATGCCTTTGTTTCAGTAACGTCATATTTCGCAGAAATAATAATATATCATAGTTCATATTCAGTGACTAAATATAAATTAGTAGATATTTGCCTCTGCTGCGATTTTTCATTTGCAATTTTTCATTTGGTACTTTTGTGCTAATATGACGCATCATAGTAACAGGTAAGAAGAAATATGATACTTCGGTTTTGTTCAACTCAAGCATTTCAACGCATGTCAATATTTTGTATACATATGGTATAAATACTTAAAGACTTTGTGTCGGTGTACAAAGGAAATCTGATACTTACATTAATTTAATTGGATAAAAATGTCGATTATGGTGTGTGTGTACTATTTATTGAAATACTGATTAACACGCAATTGGCAGTATAACTTGCAGTAACTGGCTGGATCAAATTTGGAATGTAAGTATTGGTTGTGCGTTTACTGTTACATAGAATTAATGAAGAACTGAAAATAATCCATTTCATAATTTAAAATATATAATTGCAATGCATTAAAAACTACCAAATCTAATAAGAATTCCTCGTGTTCTAGTTTGGCCTGTCCGATTTAACTCTTTCATTTTCATTTAATATATACAGTGCTTTTCGGTGGTTAGTGTAGTGTCGCTTCAAGAGTTTTTCTACGTATCCATGCTCGTATTTGATACAGGTTTTTGAATGATTCATATGTTTTCTGTTTTGCTTTTTTATTTTTGTGTAGATCGGTCGAGTGGAAATTTTACATGAAAAAATATTCACGGATGGTATAATTCTAGTTTATATAATTAGACATTGGAAACATGGAGTTGATCATACATGAAGGGATTTTTTAAACATTCTTTGTTCGTTTTGTAATAAAATAACATTTACTCCTAATTTTTGCATAAATGTGCATCCGTGCATGTTATCAAGATATTGGATGCATCTTTGCTAGTTGAAATCCAGGAGGCGTAGCGGAATGAAACGTGGAGGTCTGTTCCATTGCCGAGGTGAAGTAAGTACGTGCGAGAAATTTGGTGTGGAATCTAACTTAATAAGATAGTATCACCAAAGTTAGAAAGCGCACTATTTCACAAAAGCTGAAAATGTGTATTCCATGTATAGGTAACCCGACGAAAGTCTATATAATGGCGTGATTCGGGAAAATGTTGAGACAGTTCTACTGGTGTTTTTAAATGAGGATTTGGAAGTTCAAAACTGTCGCAGGATTAGTGGACTTTTCCACCTCATGTATGAGATGCAAATGCAAAGTTTGTTTGGCAGCCACAGGACGTACTCAGTCAATTTCTTGCGAGATTTAGTCCTGGTTAAAATCATGAAAATATTTCAATGATTTTGCATACTAAATGACTTCCCTGAATTATTGGTCATATGTTCTGAACAAGTTTGTTTTGAATAATATCTCCTAGAATACAAAATTGTTTATTAAAGTATATTATACTTTATTACATTACCAAATTGTGAAGATACATGGAAAGGAAACCAATTGGTAGCAGTATGCATCTTTTCTGTATATTGTCTGACATGAATTCAAATTCAGAGGTGCAAGGATTTAATCAAAAGTGTTTCAGCTCACGTGGTAAACAGTCCTTACCACGGAGGTAACAAAAGAGAATGAAATTTCGCTTTATTGGCACTACTTTAGAATGCATTGTATTTGCAAACATTGTTCTGCAAAGAATGAGGGCTAGTCTTATTAGTGAACTTACAGACACGTAGATGATTTTATACTGGACTAGCTAAGGTAAAAAATAGTATTCTATTATCATTGAATGAAAGAAAATGAAACACGACATGCCATTTATTCATAGATATGGTTGAAAGTAGTATTTTATGTATATTTTTGGCTTGTTTAAAATCTACCACATTTTCACCTTAAAATTCCACTTTGTTGTCTACGAAGGTTCACCAAGTACGATTTGCACATTTTCTTTTTTAGATTTACCAAATCATGTCATAGGTAAATGTCGAACAAAACTTTTCTTGAACTTGGAAGTCGTAGAAGTTGTAGTTAAAAGAATAGATTTGAAAGCACATCCGTAATAATATTAAGAGTACCAATTTCGTTAACGTTTCACTTGAGAGTTAATGCTGTATTTATTCTTAGCTAAATGTCAGTTACCTAACAATAAATCTTTATCAACCGCTCATACGTGGCATCTTCGTCACATATGAATGATTTGAATAAATCAGAGAACTGACATTGGATGTCGCACATGTACATGAAAACATATTTTTTTATTTATGAAACGTATACAGAGAATACAATAAAAGTGTAACTTTAAGAATGCAGCAGTTACAGACGTTCGTAAAACAGATAATACATTTTAAGCATTAATGCATTGTCTAAAAGTAATTAAATGTAATAAGAAATATTAAAAATATTGATTACATACATCATAAATTCGATTTTAAATACTGACGGATTTGTAAAAAAACAAGATATTGATTATACTGTATAATATAGCACATGGCATATAAAATTCTAGAATTTATAAACTAAACTTAAACCATGTCAAAACATTAATTATAAGGATAAAACGAAAGTCCTTGTTTCGATTATGGTCCTTGTAAAATTAATGGCATGGGAAGAAAACAACGAACAATAATTTCTAAAAGTATGACTTATGAAAATCAGGCAGATTGGAAACTATCTTTAAGTAATAAGTTGAAAGACTGGTCAAATTAGTTAAGTATGGAGCCCGCAGCCTCTGAATCTACAGTTTCTGCTGGGATACAATATGCAACGCTGTATTTGATAAAATGTGGACGTACTCCTAAATATAAGTAATCAAACAAGGATACCAATGGAAGCTACTTAGTTTCAATGAGGGGGTATATTTACAGTAGAACATCGACTATCCGAAATTGACTTGACCGAAAAATTATTTCAGATAATCCGGGGTTTTGGATAATCCGGGGTAAAGGAAATCTAGTCTGTTTGATATGAAAATAAAGGGTGAACACTCCAAAATAATGTAAATAGTGGACTAAGCATATGAAAACCGAAGCACATTTTTTACGAAACATTCATCAATAACACTGTTCATTTAATGAAATACGATGTATACACATATAAGAATAGTGTAAGCGTGCGTTTTCAATAGAAACAAAAACTGAAACAAAGTCAAAGTCCGAAACAAAATTCCATTGTATAGTCACAAACACGAACTAGCATCACTACCATCATTGACCTCCTAATCATATAACAATAATGGGGGATCTTGTATACTGTTTGTTTTAGCATTTCGTGACAATTTCAAAAAAAAACTCCAAAAAGTAAAGCGATCACTTTTAATGTTAATTGCATATAAAAGTAAAATTATGATATCACTATAGGCCTTTTCAGAAACATGATTCCCTCGATAGCTCTTCATTAGAAGAGATAAAAAACGCGCACCTGCTACTTCCGGGTAGTACTGCGCTTCATAGATGTATGGCTTTTAACACTGCATAAATATCGTATCCTAATTAAATGTATGTCAAACTGGTTGTTAATGTCTAAATTAATGTATATGTATTTATATAGTAGTTCCTAATCCTTGTCATGTCAGAACAGAAGAATAAACAAATTAAAACAGATTTAAAAAGCATTAATAGCAAAGAATATTAAGAACAGAAATACTCAAAAGATTGTGTATTAGTTATCTAAAATTCAAACCTTCACTAAGATAGCTAATTGATGCGGTGAACAAATTTTTTTGTGTCATAAATTATACTGTCGAAAATAGTGAATTTCGCCACATGGGAATATCCCGGAGGGAACATGATACTCAAGGGGATAGAACATTCTGATTTAATAGACAAAAATAACTATGCTATCTCACCAATGCCATTGTTGGGTATGAAAGAACTTTGTAAGGAAAGTAGTTGACAAAAAGCTGCTGATGCCTCGATTTCGAACTGATTTACGAGAAAATAAGGCTGGGATTCAGCATTGTAAGAATAATCAGCCAACTTTGTATTTGGGAACAGTGACCAAGCCACGTTGTGTGGAGAACATTTGGTCTGACACTTTGGACCTACAAAGGGAAAGGGAAACCCTGTCTTCCCAAGCTGTATGTCCCCTTGAGCCGATGTTAGTGAAAACATCAGCAAACACACGGCAAATTATTTGGATTTTTTACATGTACGTTCAACTGTTCATGCATTATCTGATAAAGATGGAGAGTACGTATTTGATATTTACTATACTTGCTACCGATAAAACATGATTTTTGCACAATCATTTTTCGATTGTGTCTTTTGGTGCATAAAACCTTTAAGATTCAAAATATTTAATGAAATATAAGGTAATTAAAGTTTACTCGTAAATAGCGGTCAGGCAAACCGATGTTGTCTTTCATAGAATTGCTTGGGGTTTTTTTTGAAGTGTGACTGAAATTAATCCGCGACACTCTGAAATAAAATTGCATATATTGTTGGTATGTACATTACAATAGAAAACAAGTGATTATCAATTTGTGTATTAACTTGTGTTGATCCTTTTACCTCCTTCCAACACTTGAAATTTTTTTTTAATGTGAATGTTTATCTTCGTAATTTATCTTGATGGCTGTTGTCACAAAATTGCTAATTCGGCGCACTTGTCTTTTTATTTTATCTTAGCGAAAATCTGCAACTTCTGCAACTTCAATATCATCAACTTGTCAAAACATAGTCTGGGTGACACGATTCTTACTGATAGCAATTAATTAAACCGGAAAATCAGCAGGCAGTCATATATATTTAATCCATCCGCTGTTATATTGATTTACATTGTTTTACAGCTGCCTGGGGTCAAACATGTTTATATATGTATAGTTTATTCACTCAGCACATATACATGTGATACGAAGGTTACATATAAATACAGAAAAATAATTCGGTAGGTGTGACGGTGGTGCATAAATCTCAGACAACAATAATAATACAATATTAGATATTTTGAGAATTACTTACCATTTAGCGAGCAACTCATTTTGTCAGGTGGTTTTATTATGTTTGAGAACGTGTCTAACAAAAATAGATAATTTCAGTAATGCACTTCGCTCTCGTTGATTCATTAATTTAAAAAATGCATGTATATTTTTATCTGTTTATAGCTGGCAATAATCGAGATCGGAGATCAGAAATGTAAGAAAAAATAGAAACATATTGAAATTCATCTCCGATTTCATTTAAATTACATATTAAACATTTTCTAGGATTTCTTTCAATATTTAGCCAACAACCAGTTTCTATAGGCAGGTAATGATTTGAAGTCCGAAACATAAAAAAAAATATTAGCATTTTTCTCGGGTAAAATATTCAAACAACCTTCAAAGCCTTGATTCACTTTAAATATTCTATAACTAATGTATTTTGTTTTTGAGCCAACAGCCTCGTTCCATGATTGTAAGTACTGGTCTTTCAAAGTTTGATAGACCCGAGACAATAAATGTGTTTTAGATGCATTATAAAATTGATTTACTCAAGCAAAACTAAGACCACATTCATAAAAAAGTATTCTTTACATTAACAAGCCAAGGCGTTTGTACATTATTGTAACAAAATTCTGTGTAATGAAACTTCTACATTAAAGCAGACAACTTATTTTCATTCGTTATTAGATTATACAAAAAACCTATCATTCTCTTTTTTATACAAATAGATAATGGAAATCTCCCAAGATCTCCATACAATATAACATGAGGTGTACTTTTTTTAACTTGCATTATATATTTCAGAAAATCAGTATGCATTTTTCAATCATTGATAGGTCAGTATATCCCCAATTTCACTACCATAGGTCAAAATTGGAACGATAGTGTGAATAAACAGCTTAATCCAACATTCTATAGATAAATTTCAATGCCGCATTTTTTTCGTAAGTGAAAAAAGTGCCTTCCTGGCTTGTTCTAGTATATGTTGCTTAGCATCATTAAACTTTCTATTCTTTGAAAGGTAAAGACCTAAATGTTTGAATGAATCTAAAATTTCAAGACTGATATTATTTATCTTTATCTATATTTGTATTCCGTTTTTTCCTATCACCAAATACTAGGACTTTAGTTTTTCCGTAATTAATACTAAGCTTCCATCCATTATAATAGGTATTAAATGAATTAAGGCTACTAATTAACTTTTCTTCAGAATCAGCAAAAATGACAGTGTCATCGGCATAGAGTAAAATGATAAGTTTGAGGAATAATTCAGAGTCTACATTTTCTATCTCAATGCCAGAATTATTATTATTTAGTCGAACATTTTCAATATCGCTGAGAAAAAGTGAAAATAAAATTGGAGAAAGATTTTCATCCTGTCTAAGACCCATTTGGCAACTGAAAAATCAGATGTTTTATTATTCAAACGTACACATGATTTGATACTTCTGTACATGTTTTCCACATATGTCAAAAATTTACCATGAATATTATAACTTCGAAGTTTAGCCCCGCATACCTGCCCTCCAAACTAAATCAAAAGCTTTTTGGAAGTCAATGAATGCGCAAAAAAGTTTCTTTTCTTTAAGTATTTCAGCCAGAATATGTATATTAAAAATATTATCAATTGTGGTAGAATTGTGCCGAAATCCAGCCTGACTGTTATTTAACAGATCATTGTCTTCGAGGAATGAGGTTAATCTGTCATTCATTATTGACGTAAATAACTTTCCTAAGCAACTGAGTAGTGTAATAGGACGATAATTATCTGGTAAATTTGGATTACCTTTATTTTTATATATAGTTATAATGCAACCCCTAAACCATGATTCAGGGACAATTCCAGACTTAAAAACATTATGCAATAGTGGAAGTAAACGCGGACAACTAGCTTTGATATATTCATTCGTAATTTGATCTAAACCAGCCGTTTTACCGGTTTTTAATTTACTATTTATTTATGTTTCAGTTATTTCATCGTTTAGATTATTATGCATTTCTACATTTGGGAAATTAACAATAGGATCATTCTCATTGGTATCATTATTATAATTAAGATTTCTGTAGTATTCAGTAAACATGTCTATATCACCACAGCTACTAGATTTTTTCTATGAAACCTATTGATGAAGTTCCAATAATCCTTAGGAGAAGAACTCATCATTTTTTAAAACTTTTGTTTTTGCATTCGTTGGTACCTAAGTACATTTTGATTAATTATTTTCTTATATTGCTTACTTGACTGTAAGAGTTCATATTTAGTTTGACTGTTTTTCCCGATATGGTACTTTTTTCTACAACTATGATACAGGTTCCTGGATCGATTACATTCATTATTAAACCATGAATTGTGTTTGTTTCTTTTATCATTATTAACCTTATACTACCACAGGTTTTTAATGCTGTATCATGTAATACAGTCTCAATATCAGACATTGTACTGTTAATAAATTGTTCATTTATGTTCTCTGTGTTATTTATGACAGACATAATATGATTAATTTTTTAATTATCTAAGTTATCACTGAATTTAGCCATATCAGATTTAAGAAGATTTTTAACTTTTTCATATATTATAGGAGGCGTATCAGAACGACACTCTGACATTTTAAGCTAAACAATAGCGGACAATATACATCTGAATATAATGAACAGAAATCATCGACGATAAAATCATTAAATAAATGCAAAGATTTAGATGATGCAATAACATAGTCAACAACTGATGAGTTTTTGCACATGAAATTACCAATACCTACATCTCTAAATGCCCTACCATTCAAAATAGCTAGATTATTATTCTTCAAAAACTCCAAAAGCGTTCTACCTGGTCTATTTATAACTTTATCTCTTGAAGTACGATCTAAGCTAAACCATGGTCGAGCTAATTCCGTAGTAACATCTGAATCAAATACAACATTAGAATCAACATTGTGGGAAATTTTGGGGTAAAAAATTGTTACATCTTTCAGGTTTGAAACTCTAGCATTAAAATCACCTAGAGTTATCACATAACAGAGTTAACAAAATTAGTATATTCAGAGAAAAATGATTCATAGATATCATTTTTGAAAAATTTTGTATTATCAGGCGGTATGTATACTGCACCTAAAATAACATCATTATTTGTATTAAACAAAGACTTAGACAATTTGAACCAAACTACATATTCGCATGGTGTATCAATGATATTAAAATATATATATCGTTTTTAATATAAACAGCTATACCACCAGATCTTAAAAAGAATTCTGTTGACGATCTTTTCTAAAACAATTAAATTGTCATTGTCTACAATATCCAAATTGTCCAGGTGCGTTTCAAATCATGCAAATAAATCAAACTTTGATATAAACTGTTTAAATTCAGGAATGTTCAATTTCGACTTCAAGCCACATACATTGATAGCACAAAATTTTAATAGTCTATCATTACGTTCACCATGGCAATTTCAATGATTAGGAGGAGTGCCTTGCCTAGGTTGACTTGCACGATCACTCGAGTTAGCTCTGAATTCTACCTCATCGATGAAGAGCCGGTCCTTTACTAGAACCGCTCGTTTTTTGTCCTTCAGTGCTTGTATCATGATGGGATAGAGTTCTCTTCTCTTGGATTCAATCTTATCAGGAAAATGCTCATGAATACCATAATTTGTACCCTTTAGCTCTTTCGCTGATTTTCGGATGATTTCTCTACCCTCGAAGTAACTAAATTCGCTACAATAGGTCTTGGAATCATTTTCCCATTGCCGTCTACCTTAGGAGGCTTACTTGGGTTAGCTCTTATTCTCTGAACGCGCTCAAACGATACATATTCACTTATTTTTAACTCTTCTTTTATGAAATTGCTCAAGACTTGTTCACAATTTTCATCTTCTGATTGTTCTAGATTTGTGAAAACAAGGTTATCTCTCATGCTGTAACACTTAGTATCAATCAGTTCTTCCTTCAACGATGTATTAAGAGTTCTCAACTCCAGCACGCAGCTCATCATTCTCTTTTTGTATTTTCTTTAAAGTATTGTCAAACTTGTTCAACTTATCATATTCTATAGTTCTCTGGAAAGTCAAGCTATCATACTGATCACTCAAATAACTGATGTTTCTATCTCATTTGTAGACTTTTCTGATTTGGTCAGCCTACCTTCAAAATCTACCATTTTAGACATTAACGTACTAACAGATCGTTCTATTTCATCAAGCTAATCAAGTTTGTCTAGTCTACTCAGACCTTTTTCAATTAGTTCAAGTTTATTCATCAAGGACTCGTATGCTCCTGTAGACAACGTAACAGCGTCCTTAGTGTTCTTCCTTGATGCAGAGGTTACTCTTCCTGAGTCGAGATCTAGGTAGGACAGCTCTCCATCGACAGAAGAATCAGAGCCAAGGGTAGATCGTATACGTTTGTTTGAAGGAGTTCTTCCATCCATTCTTGGTATACTGTTGTCTGAAAGGAACTGCAGTTATGATACTTCAGATAAGATATTAGTTCAATACAGACTTGTATGGACAAAATTAATATTTTGAATGGTTGAAGTAAGATAGTGTATATAAATACAGTACATACCTGTATGGACAAAACTGATATTTTGAATGGTTAATGTAAGATAGTGTATATAAATACAGTACAAAATTGTGTGGACAAGACTAATATTTTGAATGGTTAATGTAAGATAGTGTATATAAATACAGTACAAAATTGTATGGACAAGACTAATATTTTGAATGGTTAATGTAAGATAGTGTATATAAATACAGTAAAAATTTGTATGGACAAGACTAATATTTTAAATGGTTAATGTTAGATAGTGTATATAAATATCAATAAAAACAGCACATGTTGTAATAAATAAACTGTCTACGTTGTCTATTTGGCTCAGAATTCAGTATCCCACAGAAAGTATTTCAAGTTTATCAAGCAATAATTCTTGACCGTAAACTGTATTCTATCGTCAATCTATAAAAAGAAACTAACAAGGATATGCTTTTAACGCAAAGAACATGAAGCAAAAAGGAAACATCTACTACAAAGTAATCCTAGCGTTGCACGTGTTTCTTGTGAGAGTAGAATTTAGATAGCAATTTCGTCAACAACGGATTTGTTCAACCGTAAACTTAGCGAGTAATGGCAATACACAAATTACCAAAATACACAACTATGGAAAATAAATTATCAAATAATTTACATATTCCAATACTTGTTAAGAAAACAGTTTTAGTATATGAAGACAAAAATGTTACCGCGCAATCCTATTCCAAAATATCCAAATTAATCCTACAGAGAAACAGTTTAAAACAAGAAAATAACAGAGCCAAATAAACACGTTTACATACAGTCACACCCACTGGATACTATATTTAATCAGTCATGGCATGTCATAAACACTGTCATGTTTGTACTGCCTTGTTCTGTTTTGTGTACCTTAGGCTAGTATTTGTCGATTTGTAAATAAAAGTTAAAGTATGTTACAAACACTAATTATCATGTTTTATTATTTTTTAAACGTGTTGAGAAACCCGTATAGAAATAAAATAAAATGGCAGGTTTTATATGCTTAAAACAATTTTTAAAGCAAGAAATTGTCGTTTTAAACTTCAATTCTATTATATTTTATAAGACCATTCGATCCCCCATCGATTTTTAAGGTTGAATACTTTTTTATCTAATCTAGAATATTGTCACTTTTTAAAATAAGTGTTATGTAATAAATATCGCTTATTAAATGCAATCTTGTAGATATGTGCGCCATTATACTTGTTTTATATAGTTGCTCATATCTGTTTTAGTGTCACAAGTATATTATGTGTATAGTAAGAGAGTATCATCATTAAAAACTATTAAACGAATTCTAAATGTGGGTCCAACATTTACGCATTCAATGGATATCATGAAGTACTAATTGGAACTTAACGGAAATTTTAACCTAACTGTGTTACATCTCTCTGATATGATGATTGACTTTTTGTCAAATGTTCTTCATAAACACATTGAACAAGGTAGCATTATTAATTTGATTTCAACCAACCATCATTATCAGTATCTAACATTTTTTTAAATAGTTGATTAATGTGTTTATCAATTATTTTCAATTAATGCCCTCCTTGGTATCTCGACACATAGTATATCGATATCGGTCTTGTAAGTCTCGAGAAGCCATTATCAAAAATACTACCCAGTGTACGAAGGAATCAGAATGAGACAGATTTTTTTTCAAGGGAGATAACCTACCTTTTGAAAAGGCCTACAGCAATTAATCAATAAAGTCAAAATTAGATGTGAGTCATCTAAACGAATTTGCATCATAATAGGATAATTATGTTCCCGAAATTGCAAACAATAAACCAAATAAAGAATACGTTGATCAGTGGGGTTTTATAAATTGTCGTTCGCACCTTCCGACACATTAACGAAATCCTTCAATAGACAAGACTGGTCGATCGGAGTTAATTGCCCGTTGTGAAACTAAGCATTCAAATGAGTTTGGGGACCTGATTATCACTTAGGATATGCCATGATATTCGGATTAGACGATTCGGATAATCGGGGTTATTTTACAAAGAAAAATATAGGGGAAAAATCGGGACTGAAAATCTTTTTGGATTACACCAGGTTTTCGTATAATCCGTTGTCAAAAATCTGGGTTTTACTGTATATAGTTGTTCTTGCATTGACAAAAATAGTTCTCCATATCATTTCATGTCATCTATATTGTTACAAAAATATCTTAGTGTTTTAAACATCACTTTTGCATACAATATTTAACGACTTTGAAATAATAGAAGCGCAAAACCATCAGAAACGACTATCAAAAAATTAGTTCTATGCACTGCTTTAGTACATCAATGTTATTTAAATGTTGTCTAATTAAATTGACATATACTGGAAACTGGTGAAGCCGATGCTTGAAACGTTTAACAAAATTTTAAAAAATCACTTAGCACGTTTTAAACGTGTATTGTCTACAAATGATTTGCAGTAGCAGCACCGCATAAAATCATTCCAGTCGGAATTACTTGTAAAACACATACAACTGGTAAGCTATGGTGATCTGCCAATTTAGCATGGTGACATATGTTCTAAACATAACAAAACTAGTACAACCTTTTTAATAAAGGCGATATAAATAATTTACTAAAATATTCGAAATGATAGAAAACGGAAGTTCAAACGGCAATGAGAAGGAAAAAAGTAAATAAAGTGACAATTTAAGTTTTTGTAGACCACGGAGCCGTTTAATCCTTACTGATTGAAAATGGTAAAAATAGGTTAGTTTATTGCAAATTATTATTATTGTACAATATATTATCAATGCTTCTTATAAATTACGCAACAATACTTTTTCTGAATTTTTCAATCCTTGTTTTAATAATGACACAATGCTGTCATTTTGGTCAATACGCATCACCAATCCTGTTTGTGCCTAAATATGTGATAAAATGTTTATTTTTTATTTGGTATATTTCATAAATAATAAAATTCATAAAGGGTGTGAGACAGAATTACAAGATACGTGTATATAATGATGTTAATACCACTGATTGGCACAGTAAAGTAAATATCCAAAACATTTCCATAGTTCAAACTAATATATACTTCTCTGCAAATTCTCATAACGTGTTTTGTTTCATTAGGAAAACGACCTTATTAAGTTAGGTTGACAAATTAAACACAAGCAAAAAGATTAGCCATGTTTTTGTCTATTTAAAGTTTTCATCTCTTGTGATATTTCTATGACCACCTCGTTTATAAGGTCGGACATTGTCGAATTCGAGCTAATCTTAGATATATTTTTGAAACTAAGTCTTGGCACACGAATCTCCACTCCAGATTTTTTCCCATCGACAGGTACAAGAAATGCACGCTTCATTATTGTAAAGTGTTTATAATAACCAAATGCAGTTCCAATTCACGATATACTACGATTGTATAAAGTGATCAGTACCAAGTCTGAACACAATCAAATTAAGCTCCTGCTGACATCATTATTGGTATTCAACTCAGAACGACTTTCGTCCCGTGAATTTTCGAAAAATAAAATGTTTGCAAAAACAGTTATTTGGGTCGCTGCATTTTTCTGTAGTCGGTTGTTGAAGGGGAAACAAACAATACCGTAATTTGAGCCTTCTCGGGAATAATTTATTTTTAGTTTGTTTTGGCATGACATCACAATCAATGTTTTCTTTCTGGTTCGCATCTCTGATAATAATCTTAGAAATATAGTAAA
Organism: Lutraria rhynchaena; assembly: GCA_008271625.1. Lineage (NCBI taxonomy): Eukaryota > Metazoa > Mollusca > Bivalvia > Venerida > Mactridae > Lutraria > Lutraria rhynchaena. The sequence continues at coordinate 105,721 of VIBL01000416.1, forward strand.
TGTTTGAAATCGGTACGTCGTTATTTGTTGTTTTTGTTTTTCGTTGCTAGAGGTTTTGAGGGTAGATCTTCGACTGAATTACGGACGCTGTGAGGCATTGTGGCCTTCTTCATGTAAATTAGAAGCATCGTTGCTTGTTGTCAAATACCGAGAGGTATAGAGTAAGGTATCGGCTTTGTATATCGATGTCTTCTCTTACAGATGCCACAAGTAGAGTTCTATTGAACTGAATAAGACAAAAAACCTAAGTTAGCAACACTAATCTGAGGCTAACACTGACCCAAATAGTTTTCATTGCACTTATTTAAATCTTTCTCCGGGTTTAGAACGGGAATAAACACTTTATACCGTCAGGCTTGATTGCAGCATCGTACAATTTTGGCTAAATAGATCAAACATTGCTAGACAATCATTTTACAAAAAATATGTTTTACTTGACACTAAGATATGAATTTGTTATAGCAGGAGCTTCTTTTCAATATACTAAGTCTGTCCTAGTCTCGGATAAAATGTTTTAAGAGGAAACGCTGAGGTCGAGACATATTGGAGAAAGAGTAAATTTATTCAAAGGTCTATTTTGAGCAAGTTAAGGGTAAATATGTTCTGATAAAACAAAGTGTGAATTTGCGATGTTAAAATCAAACAATACATTCAAGGAATGAAGTTTAAACGTCCGAACATTTCAGCGCAAAATCTCCGTAAAATGTTTGGACAACTGAACATTAAAAAAAACAATTACATTGATCTGCACAGAAAAAGAAGTTGAAATAAAAACTAGACAATTATGAGATTCGGTCATTCTTGATTGACTGTCCAGTTCGGCCATTATGAAGCTGCTGCAAATATTGAACAGTTAATTATTAAAATTGTTGATCATTAAGCGTTTTCATAATGACCTCGTTAGTGGCTTCCGATTGTCGTATGAATTGTACATATTAATATATATCGGTAGTGAGACCACCTTATTATCTCAACCAATTTTTAGGGTTCCTAAGGTGGTTTCAATATCGAGGTTTTACTGCATTTTCAATAACAAGCATTTACAGTTACTTTGGGCCTTTATGCAGCGTACTGCCTCATTTTGACTAGAATAATTACTAATAATTGACCTTACGGCAGCGGCGAGTTAACCACGCCCCGAAATCGAAGGGAATGCTCTCTGTCGAAGTCAGTCAAACAAAATGGCATTGAGCATTGGTTGGTTTGAAGATGTTTCCGATGATTTTGGTCCAACTTACTTAAAATGCGAGTCCCTCATCTCTCTTTTATAGTACCACTCTTTTGTCTATATTCGAAATGAAATTTATTTAATGAAAAATAAAAGATTTTTTGCTGTAAGCAATGATATTTCCATTTAGACTTAACAGAAAGAATGCATGAACAAAATAGAAAAACGAACAATTTCATACATTATTTCTTATAATTTATTCTGATATTCTGACACCTAATATTGACTTTATAATTCTATTCAAATTACTATCAAATTATATGCAACTGAGGCTTTTTGTTTATTTAAATTCATGACACGTACATAAAACAATCTTCAGGTTCTTATTTGATACAATTACTCCGAATTTACAGCATTAAAAGTTCAATTAACAATCAGATAGACTGTAAATAACATGTCACACAGTCTCAGCATGATTTTATGACGCCGAAATTTCTTTCCCGAACAATTTCCTCAGGATGTCAAAGACCAACATAAACAATTCATACCAATTACGCTTGAAGCTAGAAAAGCCGGGAAACGTGTAGTACTCGTGTGTGACAAGTTGTGCATCAATAATGTATTGCATAACCCTGATAATGGTCATTAGGAATCCGGAGAAAAGCATGATTCTACACCCTGCATAACTTCATGGAACATTAAAGGTTTAAATTCTTCAATAGATGACAGTGATTTTCTAAATTTCGTTCTAAATTATGACTTAATATTTTTACGTGGAACATGGCACAAACGCTCCCATAATTTCTGTCTTCAAGATTTTATCTGTACCGAAGCCTGAAAGTATAAACACTATATTGAAAAGTCATGGTGATGTTCGTTTATTTTATTAAGATAAGTTTTGTAAAGGTATATTAGATTTACTTGAAACTACGTGTCTGGAATGATTGTGATAAAACTTTGTTTATTCATTTTCGGATTTGAAGACGATTTATACATATGTTTTTCTATATACCCCGTAGTAACTTTTTATATTATTCTTCATATGATATTGTTTTTTTTTAATGCTAGAAAATGCCATGACAATGAATTAGGCAAGGTTTCAATTATTGGTGACCTAAATGCCAGGTGCGGCGATCGAATGGACGTATGGCTAACTGATAATATCGACAATAATGTATTCCCACTACTAGATCACGAAGGTATAGGTGCACAAAATATTCCGCCACGATTTTCTCTTGATAAAAAATTGAATGCTTCTAGAAATAAATTAATACAATTGTGTTTAAGTAGTGATCTGAAAATAGTTAATGGCCGAATTGGTGATGATGTTGGAATTGGAAGTTTCATTTTCATATCTAATAATGACGCTAGTCTAATTGATTATGTTATAATGCCTTTTGACTTTTTTTCATTATATTAAGAAGTTTGTAGTTCATGACTTATACATTTGTTTTCATCATGTACAAATTTACTTGAAATAATGTAATAAGGCAGATGTCAATACAGAATTTCCAAATGATGTAAATATTGAAAACCTGATACGGTCGAAAGAGAAAACTGATGATTTTGCTAGTATTATTAATATTTTTCATCATCTTGCAAAGTCCAATCCTCAACAATTCTTGAAAGAATTACAAAATTTTAAATCTAAAAAGCCGCAAAAGACTGATATAAACTATTTAGATTTTTAAAATCATTTCAAACATGTTTTATCTCATGATAACGAGTTAATAATGATATTGAAAATGAAATGAATAGTAATAATAATGATATTCAAAGAGATGATTATCTAGATAGTACATTCACCGAAAACGAAGTATTGAAGACCATGTCATCATTGAACGGGGTATAGACGGCCTAATACCCCACATATTTATTGAATGTAAGCATTTACTTATGCCACTATTATGTAAACGTTTTAACTTTATGTATACAACTTGTTCATGCCATTCTAACTGGACAAAAGGTGTCATTGTTCCGGTGCCGAAAAAGGGTGATCTTAATGATGTAAACAATTACTGGGGAAATACTCTCACATCATTTTTTTTCAAAAATATTTTCTGCAATGCTGGATAGTTGGTGTAGGTATTGGGCCGATCAAACGAATCTTTTGTCTGATTTCCTATTCGGATTTCGAAAAGGAAAAAGTTCAACGAAATGTATATTTGTCCTACAACCAATCATAGATAAAGTTATTTCTCAATATGATAAAAATGTGCATTTATAAATTTTCGCAAAGCTTTTGTTGTAGTCTGTAGAAAGGGATTTGATTCAAACTTCTACGATATGGGACTTCAAGTCGTCTTGTTAAAATGTTGCAAAAGATTTATGAGTGTTCGCGTTAATGGGTCATACACTGATAGTTTTGCTACAATATAACGACTCAAGGTTGAACCATTATCGCCTATACTGTCTTTATTTTTATTTGTATACTGCATTACATGATATTAATTTAGAAACGTTTAGTGTTGGTGAATTGCGTTTATTTCCTTTACTATTTGCTGATGACATGTTTTTTATTCAAAAGATGGATTGCAACATCTATTAAATAATCTCCATTCATAATGTTCAAATGGGGAATTGATGTAAACATTACAAAACAGTCGTTAGGGTCTTTAATAAAGCAATAAATCCGAAAAAGTTGACGTTTTTTATCCCCAGCTTGTTACAAAATTCACATTTTGAAAATTATGAGGTGCCGAAATCTTTCTATTTATCTGAAAATAGATATCTTTCCTGCTATGAAAATTACATCTATTCATTGCAGTTTAGGACACATATTAGGCGGATTTATTATCATAAATGTAATAATTCTGAAAAACCGGATTATATCATACACTATCGTAGACTGATTCTATAGTTTTCAACACTTATTTACTTATTATTAACTTATTCATCAATATTAAAGCGCTACATTCGCAGTTGTGCAAGCGATTAATGTGGTTAAAGACAACAATACAAAATTATTTTATTTATGGGGAATAAGGAAGAATGTGTGAGTTTGAGATACTATAAATATCATGAAGTATTGGGTCAAATTATCAGAAACTGAAGAAAAAAGAATATAGCTGATGCTGAAAGAAGAAGGATTGGGACTCCTTATTGACGAATTTAGAATGCAATTGTGGTTCCATTATGTCTGGACTTTCCAAAATGTTGGAGGCTCTAAATTAATCCTATGATTGAATAAAAATGGTATATATTTTTTTAAAAAACAGGACATTGAGATTTGACGCTTCAAGTAGGGTATAATATTGTTTTACAGTAACATAAAAATGAACTTCAGAACTACTTTAATATAAGACGATGTAAATGTAATGCCCGTTTTAATGGCTGCCAGAGCTTAAATTAGAAACTCTTAAAATGACTTTCTTTAATGAACCAATGGTTTATTTATTATCAAAAATTTTGCCTGTAGCATTCTCCGATCCATCCTCCAATATTCCATATACCCCTTTGATGGTCTTTTATCAAGTTTATTAATGTTGTCCCTTATCTGCCTAAAAGTGTGCCTTTACTTTTGTTTTGGTGAGCGCTGTTTATGTTATGCGGCTTTTTAAAGTACGGAAAGAGTATATTTAGGAATTGAGAAAACACTTTTCTTCATGATGTAAAAGTAGATTTTGTCTCACTTTTTTATCTCACTTACTACTAGTCAGTGATCGATTGTTCTATCTGAATACGGCAAACATTAACATCAATTGTATTGCGATATTTTAGTCACTTAGAAACGATTTCCTGACGTTAGTGTCAGAAATAACAGAAGATCACTCGCTACAACATGACCCGCTGGCATGCAACAAAACTAACAAGAACTAATTCTAGTACGAAATAATGTATTTAATCAGAGGTAATAAGGACTGTTTGTAACGATATCCCATTTGATCATATTACTAGATAAATGAAATGCAGCATATATAGCTGTCCTACTCTCTCAAAATGCCTACCTACCATTTTGGCTTAGGAAGATGAAAGGGAATTAGTTTGCGCTAAAATATTAAATAATATTTTCCAATGTCTCTTTAATACCTATCTTATCCAATTAAGTATTTTCTCAGAGATATTTTCAAAGACGCATCAAATTAGGCGGTATATGAAAGCACCACTATGCAAAAGAAACTTATATGTTAATAATTTTGAAATTTCTTGGGTTGATCGAGGATAATATATTAAAATGCAGTCCATACACATTATAGTACGGTCGGTACACGCGAATCGGTAGATCTTTATGTTTCAACCGATTGCGACAGTCTGTATGTATATGAATATCATTTTATCTCCCCGTTGCTGCTGTAGCCAGGCACCTATCACAAAGATGCTGCACGTTGATGTACAGATCACCGGCAGCAGCATTACAAGCGGCCTACCTCTTCATGAATGGTCTTTTCCGCAAACAGCCGGGATACAGCATTTACTGACATACCTGCATTTACTGTCCTAATTGACTTAGCATGCGTCGAGAAATGATCGGAGATCAATTAACTGTCTGAGTAAACCAATATATTTGTGTACATAGATGTTAATCATTTACACATAAGAATTGGTCATTGTCATATTTAGGTACAGTTAATTAATAACTAATACAAGTTATCAATGCCGACATTTGATTGGTATTAATATATATCAGTAACTAATATAAGTCCTCTATGGCTACAGAATTTAGTTGACCGGTCTATTAGTGAGTATATCAATTTCTAGCTTAGTTCAGCTATGTACTGTAAAATAATCGATACGCCTTGAAGTAACTGGTCGTTGTCTTTAACTACATAAAACAAACACTAAAAGAGAACGTAATTATATTAGTATACATATATTTGGAACAAAATTGTGAGTATTAAAGGTGTGAGGAACGCTTTGTGATTGTTCCTGATGTTTAACATAAAACGTCTTGACTGACAGTATTTTGCACACGTTCATCGTAGGCACGTACATTTTCATTTTCTGCATGCGGGCAACATATCTACTGTATTCAATTTTCTTTTCAATTGAATACTGAATACTGCAAAGGCAAATACATATAAGAATACATTTGTCTTAACGCTGATATTCAATAAGACGAAGCATTTGAGATTTAAAAAATGATGAAAATAAAGTCTTACTTTTTATTGGATGGAAAGATTTTATAGTTAGGTACATGAATGAGGCTTACTACTTTGCAATGGTTTCAACAATCTTCGGCTATATAACATTTTACACGCATTTGAATGCAAGCACCCGTTTATACGGTAACGCATGTTTCGTTTAGGAACATACTTTTAAAAATTCCCTTTACAGTTCATATTTGCATGCTCGTTGATGATGTAAGTGTTATAAGAAGTCTTTTGACTTGCTTCTAGACATTCGTACCATTAGATAGGGGTATGCGGATCTACATGTTTTACAGGTTAACTACAATTCTGAATGCCATTAAATGTAGCAGGTGTAATATATTCGTTTTTATTTCCAGGTCCGCTGTAGTATGAATTTATACAACATTTATACGCGTTTGAAGTTTGAAAAAAGTAAACAGATGAGTAACGGTCAGAAAATCATACTTTAATTGCGTGAAACGTTACATGAAACATACGTTACCAAAGGTAACGAATGTTTCAATGCATATTTTCATATATAAACGGGTTCGAAGAGGGCAAAGGACGAATCGAGAGGGTTGAATTACATCTCTATGTATTGACCGATCAAGAATACTTGCAAAAACATATTCACATGCATGTCATAGAACAATAAATCATGCTTACCTTGCTTGTGCAATCTCACGCCTTTGATGATTTACTAATTCGTCAACATCATCAACATATGTGTGCCATATCAAGTTTTTACAGCACCTTTGATGACGTCACATTTATTCCAATGACGTCATAGCATCTATGAAACCTATGCGATACTGTAAGGAAAGTTCCTCATTTCTACGGTAACGTATGTTAAATCACGTTTGTTACGTTTGATACTTTATGGCATGACATACAGAGAAAGTTTGAAGGAATATCAAACATTATCTTTGTAAAATGCAGTGATGTATAAGACTAATTCGTGGATACATGCATAATAACTTGGATATTCATCAATGTCTGGTAAACCGTTGTAAAGTATGTTTTTTATTCTTAAAAGCCTATGTGAAAATTCTGACATGATGTGATGAATGATGAAGCACCGTTGTATACTTAATTACAATTGCTTTTATTTCAAAAGAAGTCGTATATGTACTTTTATTTCCAACAATTTTACATGAACATACTCTGTTGGAATATGAAAAAATCCCCCCCTATTATTGGTTACGTATGTTTTAAAGCACTTGGCGACATTTTAAAAATCTCATTTGTAACATTATGCTACTGATGACCTTTGTGTCGATCTCCCCATAAAATAGTATAATATTGTACGTATCAAAAACCTTGAGTGTAAAAACTATTCGACGTGCATATTTTTTCTAAAATTTCATAAAATGCGAACATTGGAGATGGCGACAGTAACGTATATTACATTTTGAAGTACTTCTTGGATTTATTTGAGCACATACTTTTTCATATTTTAGAAATTTATTTTGTCCCAAGTGCCCAACCCCAGTATGCAACTTATGCACTTCATTTAAATTCATTGCGTGCTTGCGTTCTGTAGATAATGCAAGGAACATCAAATGCTTCATCTTATTGAATATCCGCGTTAAGCTGATATGTTGCGTCCTGTAGGGATAGTTGTACCTAGGGTGGTCACAAGAACCTTTTACAAGATTTCATCAATGTTATATACCAATGAGATGGCTGGATGCTGGTAGCAGGGAATGGGCAACATCTGCATGTGAGGACCGCATTTTATCATCCAGGCTCTTAAGCCACCGCAGCCCAGGTCCACAGTGACCATAAAAATGAATCGTGGAAAACAAAAGATCAAGACGAAGGTGGTATCATGTCTTCTTGCCAGGCACGTTATGAATGAACCATGTTGGATTGAAGACCGACCGGAGAACGGCGTAAGTGTATTTTCAAAACTTTTTGGGAATCGAAAGATTTCTACCATTACAGTTTATTTAATTAATATCAAACATATTTTAAAATCAAAAGAAATGCAAAATAATGATATTATAGTGTAATATGTATCTAGAAAGCATTTACTATATGTTATCAGTTACAACATTATTATAATAAAAAACATAAATTGTGTTGTTTCTTCACTTGAAACACGTCGTATGCACCAGATAAGACTTATACAGAAGCGAAGAAAATGTAATTAGAATGTTTTATATACCACTTACCTTACCTAGCGGTCTGGTAGTTTAAGATGTGTTATAAACTTTGCTTATAATTTAGTTGATTGAAATGGAATAGAGATGTAAATTGATATTTATTCTAGTTAATAATGAAGCTGTCTTTAATTTTACCATAAATGTACTTGGGATAATTCCTTGAACAGCTGTAGGAAAATAAAGCGGTAGAAGTTAGTTCTATACCGATATTTGCATTTAATTCTTTATTAACATTGTCAGAAACATTGATATTAAAAACTTCTGACAATAAAATCAGTTATATTTTATTCATGCATAAACTCAACAGAAAAAGAACCATACGATTAACAAGAAGATCGGAAAGAACTGCCTAAAACTAGGTAAACAAAAAAAGGAAAACAAGTGGAAATTTTTAATTGATTTTTTTTCCAGAAACACTTTTGAATTCAATATGCAAAATTCACTACCAAACCATTTTAAAATGGTAGTGGTTCCTGAACATTAACAATTTGTCGCAAATCGGATTCGCTTCCGCCTTTTTGTTGGATAAGTTAATGTAGAAAGAATGATAGTTTGCCAGTGTCACTTTATTTCTACTCAGTATTTGACTAGATCGTTGTATTTACGCATGGTTATAGGTATCTTCCTTGCGTAAGCACGTTGTAACAATCAGCCTTTCATACTTTTACAGCATTCTTCTTCTCAAATATAACATTGAAGCTTCAATACGATTGAAATCATCATGTACTCGAATGAACTTTTAGCCACTTCAATGTGGATTCATCGGCTGATCTGTTTCTATTTCCTATTGCATCAAAAGCCAATTTCATGTATATACATCATCTATTGCTAATTCGATTACACTGTATTTTGGACTGTTTATTGTTCCTTACGGCCAGCATCCTATCGAATGGACAACAAACATCAACTTTCTTAGCATATAAACGGAATCGCCTAAAATTTGTCCAGTGTCCATGCTCAAAATAAAGACATGTAATCTTTTTGATATGCAAATTCTTTAAAGAGAAGGGACACGTTGCATAAGATGCGATAGCACGTACTTGTACAGTGCAAGTGTCCGAGAGGTAAACCGTTTCGTTGACATCCCCAGTGCTTTGGTTATATTTATATTTGCATGCAGCGGTTTCATAGCATCCTCTTTATGCTATAGATTCATACGACATATATCAAAAAGCTTCTTTTGATATTAGATCTGTGAAATTGTACGTTGATAGCTTTCTGCTAAAACATAAGTTCAGTTTTTGGACAAATTAACACTTTCTGTTAACCAAAATAATAACTCGAACAATTCTGTATTGAGATGATGTAGACTTGTCCATCGCTGTGATTTTGCGACCGTCTTCTTTTCTTTCTTGATGCTTTGGGAATTTATTCTCGAGGACTGGAAACTAAGTTTAATTCCGTATTTAAAATTTTCTCATACAGCGCTAAGGTTTTGTACAGGTTCATTTTGTGAACATTCGTTTAATGCGCAGGTTTTTATCTAGGTATCTTCGTTCTGTGCCTTCCGGACAATAGTGTGAATCTATGGTTGGAAACTTATGTGTCCTCTAATGACATCTCTTGCATGTTTAGGAATATTTTTTCTTGTTTTTACCTGTTTTGTCTTTTGTTATATATGGCTGTCTTTTTCTGAAGTTGTAACTTCCTACGGACATCAGAAGTGCATATTATATATAAATCTTTTAAACTTTTTGTGCATGCATAAATTTGTTTTTAAATTACTACATCAACACAACAAACATACTTCTTGCAAACCAATCACAATTTAAGGTCGTATTTTCTATAACAAACATATCGCTATTACTTATTTCATTAATGTCAGCGTTCCTGATTTCGATTTCCCAATCGGCATTTTTCCCCGTAGAAAGCCTCTCTACTAGTGTGATATCTGACGTGTTGTATATTGCTTTGGTACATTATGACACTATTTTGACAATACCTCGTGATTAAAACTCTTATTAGACATCAAAACATGGGAGTGGTTTCAATAATTGAACGGTAAACGATTAAGGACTTTGATTGACTATCAAACCAGAACGGGTTTCATTAATTAATCGAATATTCGTTGATTACATGTGAAGGTAATGACCTGACAGCTTTATTGTTAATTGCTCGCTTAGGAAAATGCGGTTGGTATTATTTTTAACAAAGATTGCCACATTATTTAAAGATGAATTTCAAAGTTGTTTGTGGCTTATCTAGGGAACTGCGCCTCAGAATTTCGATATTTGTTTTCGTTTTTAATATAATTATGGCGTATTAAGTTATTGTCAACGGGGTTCAAGCTACAGAAAATTTAAATTCAACTTGGTGTAAAAAATGTTCACTGGCGTCTTGTCCGACGTAGGAGATAGTAGGTTGGATGTCCTGTGAGTCTTCACACACGACTTTGTAGGCAAATGCACACGTAACTTGTTTTGTCACATGATTTGCTAAGTTGGTGTATTTGAACATTCAAGTGGTAATTCCACTATTTGTGGTCTGTGGGGCAATAGTCAATATTCATCCAATAAATCTTTGCTCACAAATCTATGACAATTAGGATAATAGTAAGTCTACTGTCTTGTTGTCCTGATTCTATTCAGAAGCGTCTTCCAATCTCATACTAAGCAATAATGTGTTTTATCAACAACGTGTCAACAACATACTTACTAGATATAATCGCAGTGATAAAAATACGGGAGATGTAATATTTGTCATGTTCTATTCATGGTCGTAGGCAACATAATCGCGTTCGTTGGTAGATCCATTAAGATATAGAAAAGCCAACACACTCCACATAAAACATTTCCAATCTTTCATCTTAATGTTAGGAATAGAGGAATTGTTCAATGTTTTGGGGAGTAGAATGAAACTATTGGCTTTCAATGGTGACTGTTTTAATTTCTATATGTATGACTTTCTTCAATACCTAACCAGACACGTTTTGCATAAATTCTTCCAGCCTTTCTGTAACGCTTTTTTAAAATCATGTTCAATGCACATTCTGGGTTTAATAATACGTATTGGAAATATTTGTCATGATAAAGCATCAAGGTTGTCTCCACAACCTAAAATTTGTGTTAAATAAATATTGATGGTAAGGGTAATTATATACAATTAAAGGTCACCTTGTTCTTTCCCGCTAATAATGAACTACTGGCCAACATGTACACGGTTATGAAAAGTGATAGAGGAATACAACAGTTAGGAATGAAGTTTACGTGTTTAAAGGGGTCATCATATAAAATTGTCGAGTAAGTACCATTATGAACTCTTTATCAACAGGACATTAATAGTTGACTTCTGTAATCCTTGACCCACTGAGTAACTATAAATTGGTTAAAATAGTAGATATTTGGTCACTTACAATATAATAAATTCAAAATGAAACAAACGCATATATTAACTGGCACACTTGAGCTTTATTTATATGATTATAAAAAGCAATCATGTTTAAAAATGGTTTGACTGTATAAATCCTGCAAACGTTCAATTACTCTGTAATACCGATGATAAATCCATGTAAAACACCAGTGTAAATTATGACTGGAACAGTCTTCTCTCTTTATATAAATAAATAATAAACGATAACATTTTTTTATATTTTTATTTGGCATTGCTCTGTTTTATAGTAGTTTACCAATAGAAGTTCAGGCAGACGTTGAGGTTAACTACAATCTAGCTCCAAAACAGAAGAATCTTCGTTGACTGCCGAAAATTATTGATCGAAGTACATCTCAATGTGTTCTTAAATGATGCACTGATGCCATCAACCCATAATGTTGTCGTGTGACAACCTTTCCAAGACACGTATATAATGCCTCAGCATGTACAAGTTCAAAATAATTTTTATTATTATGAAATATGCTGTGCTCTCTTTCATTTTGAAGAAGTGTTGAAAATGGAATCATTTGTCCAAGGATTTGTTCCAACAGTGTTTGCGTAACGTAAACATCCGGTGGAAGTTGGCGTGCTGATAACGTCTTCCCCAGATGAGTATCCAACAACTTTTAGGAATTCACTTTTAGGTTAATGTTGTTATTTTCCCTCCATAAATTATCACTTACCACTTACCACTTGACAGTACACTTACCACTTTACAGAAGGACGTGATTTTATCATAATATTCTGAATAATAAAATCCTAAATAAAATAATAATAAAAAAACTTGTTCGAATTTGTGAGAAATAGTTCTGTCTTCTTTATCACCAATCACAGTTTGTTATCACCTTTACACTGGATCCTTCGTAACACGGGTGACCAGTGCACATTGTCCGGTCTGTTTTCTTAAAAATTGCTTCTTCAGTGAATTGGAGTTGTGCTTGTGCCATACTGTAAAATATGAAAAACAACAAATTAAAAACTGTGTCAGTTAAAGGGGAGTATTAGAAAATAATACACATATCGCCTATTAATAAGCTTGCACGAATTGTGTCCCTTGAATATTTTATTTCTATCTGTTAGTTAAAAAGTTAAAAAGGTATAGCTCAGAAATATTTTAAATTCTAAGATATTGATTCCATTTATGCATTGTACTCACCAGTTTGGATGTCTTAGTCTTCAGTGAAAATAATGCAGAAGCAAGCTAGTTATATTCAAAAGGAAATGTAAAAACGACCTTAAACAAATGAGTTGTTATGACCTTGACTGAGTCAGTTACTACATGGAATGCAGTTCGAATTTGAATTGCGAATTGCGTTCCGGAATGCAGCTCGCGACTCAAAAACTATTTAAAATGGAAACCATACAGCTGGTGCAGTATATGCATACTGTATGGCTGTCAGACTGAAATACACGTAGACGTTAGCATCTCGCAGCTGACAAGTAAAAATTCCTAATCGCGTTGGAACTAGATGTTCTGCAATTAAAAAGCTAATAGAAAATCAACTTTTGGCATAATATGAACGAATTCAAAACCCAAAGTCGATAGCAACATTGAATTTCACAAAGCAACCAGGTCTAGAATGATGTTAGTTATTCAAAAACAAAAAAAAACAAATAAACCTAAGTTTAAATTCGAAAACATTCTCTACCAACAATTCGCTCAATTCGAAATTGTATCAAATTCTGGTTGAAATTCGTACTGATATGGTTCACACACTTCTTACGAAGCATTTTAAAAAGAGATAGAAGGGTCGAATTTCCGAGTTATAATTTAATTAACTGGAAATACGTTCCGAATGAAATGCGAGCAGCCTTGCGGCCTAATATTTTAATATTTCATTAAAACACGTCAAGAATTTTTTGCTGAAATTAGCGCAATGAATTGTTTTCAACATTCAAACAGGTTCGACGTGAAATGCCACCAGGTTGATGGTTCTAAAATCTGAATTGCAGATTAATTTCACAGAACGCGATTAAAAAGATATGCAAAACACTTTTTTCTGATTTCTGGTTGAAAATCGCCCATTTCAAAGTTTGCATACTTTATACAAAGGATATCGACGTAAGAGTACGTTCTAGCGTGAAAAGCCATCAAACTGTTGGTTCAAATATCTGAATCATGGACCAAATTTTCAGAAATGATTTTTAAAAAAGTATAAAACACTTTTTTTTCCGATTCGAAAATCGTACAATTCATAGTTCGCATGCTTTAAACAACGACTTACAATATACATGTACGTTCCGGCATTTACCACTTAAATAGTAGATAATGGTTATATCATATAAATTATGTATTAAAGTACATTGTAGTATGTTTTCCCATTAAACTATGTCCTTACGAGTGCTGATAGGCAACTAGTATTTACACTTAGAGCACATTTTCATGCTATCAATATGGTTTGCAATATATAACAGTGCTGTAATATCATATTCGCACTTTTTAAACAACTGGATAATTTGCAAAAATACATAAATACATTATTTTATTATAATACGGTATGTTTGTGTATTTTACTGACCCAATTTATGTATTCAAAAAAAGTCAATTTGAAACAAGAGGGCCATGATTGCACTTTTCCGCTCGCCTGAATAAAGATTGCAACTTCTACGGTTTTCTTGTAACTTTAACGGATGACCTAGTTTTTTAGCCGAGTTGGCCAATTTTCAAACCTATTTACGGCATTATTAATACAAACATTCTGACAAAGTTTAGGGATGAGCCAATCACAACTGTGACATCAATTGTGTTACCAAGATAATATAACGACAAACGTTCTTACAATGTTGGATGAAGATTTAAAGTTCGCATTTTACCACACTTTTTGTGAATATTTAGCTCACCTGAACACGAAGTGCTCCGAGTGAGCTATATTGATGGGTCTGTGTCGAACGTCCGTCGTCGTGATTCGTGCGTCAGCATTCACCTTGTGAACACTCTAGAGGACACATGTTTTGACAAAGGGTCTTGAAAATTGGTCAGTTCGACTTGATGATATCTCAAACGAGTTTGAAAATTGGCTATGTGGGTGTCATTAAAGGTTATGAGGGGTCAAAAATAGGTCACCAGGACAAATCACTGGAAAACATTGTGAACACTCTATTGGTCAAGATCGAATGTGGGTCCTTTAGGGTAAAAAAAATACCAGGTCAAATCACTGGAAAGTCTTGTTAACACTCTGTTGGTCACAGTTTTGTTTGGATGTTCACCAAATCGTGTCAGAATATTGCCTGAATGATATCTTGGACAAGGTCAAACATGGGTCATCCGGGGTCTCAAACTAGGTCACCAGGTCCAATTACTGGAAAACCTTGTTAGTACTCTAGAAGTCATTGTTTTGATTTAATATTACTATTTTTAACATGGGCTATCTGGGGTAAAAAACTAGGTCACTGGGCCAAATCACTGGAAAACCTTGTCAACATTCTAGTTGTCATAGTTTTAATTGGGTATTTACCAAACCTCGTGAGAATGTTAGTCTTAATGACATTTTGGACAAGTTTGAATATGGGTTCCAAAACGTTGGTCATCAGGCCAAATCAATTACACTTTTTACTCAGTTGAGCTAATAAGGGTCAGTTTGGCCATCTTGTTTATCAGCATTTCACTATTGCGGACCCAAACGGAGTTTTTTCAGAGATGAATTATTCATATATCTCAATTATTTGGATACATTTTGAAAATTGCCATTCTAAATGTATTTGCTTGTAGAATTCTTCTTTTACAGCCTGATGTTTTTTTTTCACAAAATGAAGGATATGTAGGTGAATCTGTCATTAACAAATCATTATTTTATGGTAGAACAACGCATTTTGATATGTATAAATATTACATTTATTGGTAAATAACATCTGTAATATTTATATTAACAAATATAATTAATAACAATGGAAGATAACAAACCACAGAATATGCCAATGCCCATTACTTGAATGAATAGACTTAACGACTTCATTTCCACACAAGTTTGGGGGTATATTATTGCAACACAGTCCTTTATTGGTTTTATCAGTTTTTGTGGAGTTGAAAAAAGTTTCCATGACAATGTCGTTCGTTAAAACTGTTCTCATGATATGAGACTTCAAATTTACAGTCAATAACAACTTGTGATTCCTTATGAAGTGGCCTAGAATATTCATTACAGACCGATGTATATAAATGCCGAGAAAACATAAAACATTGAAGAGACAGTAAAGGTAATTTTCGCGGCTATTTTTCGTATTCTAGTACGAAACGGAACGCTCAGAAGCGAGCATTTCGCACTCAAGTTTTGATGCATAAAACAAGATGATATCGGAACAATGAACGTCAATCAGAAATGTGTTTAATTGAATGGAATGATATAATCAGCGTTCACAAGAATTTGCAATGCAAAATCGGCAAAAAATCAGCCACAATACAAATTCAAAATCGAAAGTATAAACCGGGGCGACTCGTTCATCTATCACTAATTACAAAATATCATTTATTTCAAAGCGGATGATAAAACAAAATTTAACATTGTTAAATTTCTTACCATTTATCATAAATCAGTCAGCATCTTCAATGGATAAACATGTCCGTATAATCATTGATTTATTACTCATGTATCGTTTAGTCCCAATAAAATATGGCGACTTCAAATTTCGCGAGGTCACATGGACGCCCCATTTAGCGGTGTTGTTTTAATTGTAAATGCGGGATAGTAAAAATCAATTTTTATATTTTTAAGACTTATCGTGCATTTTTTGTTTTTTTTTGTGATTCTTTCTTTCCATTTGTTCTGAGTGGTACACAATAACAAATCACTGTTACTTACGATTCTTATATGTCTTATTCTGCTTTTAACGTACCAACAACATATTGTAAGGAACATGTGGGACAGATCCCGACCCTCATGCTACCTATGACGGAGAAAATAAATTTAATTAATAAAAAAATAAGGCTGGTCCCGGAATCAAACCCGGGATCTCTCGTTTCGTAAGTGTTCTACCACTGAGCCATTACAGCTAATGAAAATTACCGTTCTTAATTAAATATATTAAGGCTAGACTGAAATTAGCACAATGGTATCGTATTTTCGTTTTTTTTTAATTATTGTATAGTTTTCAAAACATATATAGACAACCCATAAATGTATTTTACTGACTCAAATATTTATTCGAAGAAATATTTATACATTAAATTGTAATTGCATTAACATTAGCTGATTTTCTTGGGACTGTGTTTTTGGCAAAGTTATGGCGTTGATAAATTAAATGTCGAAAAGGCAGTTTTTCTGCGCAATCCAAAAGGAAGGTGATCAATCACCTCCCAAAAATGGTTATAAATTGTACTTGTATATTGTTTATATCTTTAACTTTTGTCTAATAACTTTACCTGACAGTGTCTAATTATTGTTTATTACATTATATGTATACGACAGTAATAAGCATGTTTTAACATTTTTATTTTCAAAAAATAAAAGAAACATCAAAATTGCACAAATCAAGACTTTTTTATTCAAAATTAATTAAATTATTCAAATGTGACAAAGAGGATATTTGTTTGTCTCGATGTATGACGATGGTTTATTTCACTGAGTGACCATTTGATGCAATATTTAAAATATAAAATCTAGTGGTCACGAGGTTAAATAAACCACCGTCGTACACCGAAACAAACAAATTTTATTTTTATTTTATGCTTGGTTTTAGAGCTGTTTTATTGCTATATTCTATTCAGCGATTATTGAGTTCCACGTAAGGAGCCTCAACTTAATGACAGATATACTAATATCTGGCCATGCATTTAGGGCAAAATAGTTTTTCATTTATGATGTTGTAACAAGTGATAAAATATAGATAGTTTCTACTTGGGTAACGAAATGAGTGGTTAAAATCTCCAGTATAACAATTTTCGTTTATGTTAAAAACATGCGCGCTCGCGCGTTGGCGGATTAATAATAATATCAGCTATTTTATATGCTTGTTATATTTCATACAGCTTCGACCATTTGAAGAAGAAAGTTAAGTTTAAGCCTTTTATTAGCGAAGTGAAAACAGTAACAAGTTTGTAAATATTGTGAACTTGCAATGATTGTCCATTTTTGCGTATTTATGTGTTTGTTAATCACTGTCTGATTCTGATCCTTAAATCTCCTTTCAGCGACATCGTTCCGATTGTGAAACTCAGAATTGTATAAATGACAAAAAAGTCTCAAAATCATATTGTGGCAACTCCGAGTTTTCCTTATTGTAAACGTTGAGTTTTCATACGATTTATTTCAATGCAGGGGAAATACTAAAACATCCCAAAAAGCAGTTGCGTGGGGGACCGGATGGAGTGGAATATAGACAATGTTGTTATTTTCACTGCTTCAAACAGTGAAACATAGAGTTATACTTCACCGATATAATTCTATATTTCACTGGCAAGCATAAAATAAATTATTATAATTTAGAACGACATCGGAAATAATTTGTAAATGATAAAAATGTGGTATGAATATACTAGTTATTTATCTGTTTTAACCTGCAGAAATCAAACCACTCAGCAAAAAATGATGTAAGTACTGAAAAGTCTGTAAAACTCCTAAAGCATGACCGATATTCATGTCATTATATAATTGCATTACCAATAAACCGATATATAAAGTTTGAACTGTTTTGAAGTATTCAAATAAAGTTGAATAAGAACAAATGAGCTGAAAGATATCACTGCAAACAATCAAAGAAATAAAAACAACGTTTTAATGTCCTTACAATCGTTATTTTTCATTTTAATTCTTGAATAAGGGTAGCGGTTGATTAAATAACATCGAGCAAAATCTCCTTTTCACTTGAATGCGACTTTTGTTGTAAGTTATTATGCAAAGATGCACAATTTTCCAACCCGGTTCAAGGACAAATTATAGCGAAGTTTTGGGGATTTCATTACCAAGACGACAGCTCATATATTATCTTCAGCGTATTAATGGAATTTCCCAAGACTCGTTAAAGATGCCTACGTTATACCAATACATGTATTTAAAGTGTTAAGGAGGATATGAAAATAAAAGGCCAATTTCTATACTTCCTACCATTTCTAAATTTTTTGAAAAACATATCACAATACAACTCCTACGAGTAAACTGTATAAACATGTCTAAACTTTTACATCATGCTCAATCTAGATTTCTTCAAAACTTTTCTTGTCATAATGCTTATATTCATTTAATTGACAATTTGTGGAGAGAAGTTGACTATGAGAAATACGTCGGTGTATTTTAAATTGACTTTTTGACCACAGAATTATTTTACACGAACTCAAGGCATATCATTTTTTACAAAAAAAAAATATTTAATTGCTTAACTAAAAGACCAAGTGACCAAATGATATAGTGCTAGTGCCTGAACTATTGGGAAGTAACTTCAAACTCTTTGCTTCAGATCATGATGTTAGGAGATTGGAGGTCAAATTTCAGACAATGATATTAATCATTGTTATTTTTTAGATAAAATGTAACTACATCCGATTAAAACGTAATACATTTGTGTATGTGGTGTTTTTCTTCCTACTAGCACAACTGCAAAAGCAATGATTTAATCATCTTTAGATAAAATGTAATGCACATAAAGTATTTGAAATAATAATACATTGTCCTGGGAAACTGAATTTAATCAAATTTGTTCAAATATGTCTGAAATATGTCTTTTTGAAAAGAAAACCATCTTTTCTATCTGACGGCATAAAATATCCTTTTAAAATGCATGCATGCATGTTATTATTTTATCAATTTATTGTAGTTTGTGTACGGTCAATTTGTGAAAAGGTTACGCAATGATACACCAAACGTAATGCGGAACTGTCTTTTCGTAAGTTGAAACATTTGTATATGTATTTATGTATGATAACCCAAGTTGAAACACTTGTTTTTATGTATGATAATCCTTCAACGTGCTAAATATATATATAATAACTTGACTTGCGTCAATTGCATTCAACAGGTCATTGTTCATTTCTAGCATTACTATCTCTAAGCCATAATATTATCGGTAGGCCCTTTGTTTCATAGCTACTTTCTCGAGAATTTTGGGCAAAAATGTTTAATTTCACACAAGCCGATTGTTTTGAAACTTAAAGGCCATACTTAAAGGTTTGGGAGAGCTTAAAATTATTTAATATACACAATTTTGCATATGTACGCAAAATTTTCTTTTCAAAAATGAAAATTTGTTGCTTAAATCGAAATAAAAAACTGACACATATTACAAATGCCGAAAGTATCGACACGGTTACCTCCCTGAGTTTGTGACGCTATAATCGACATTGATCAATGTAAACACCAAATACATATAATAGCCTAGCGCTAACACAACAGTCAAAAACGTTGCGATTATATTTTTTTCACGGAGACAGACGAATTATTTTGATGATTTGTCATTTATGGAAGAACGTTTCGCCGTACAACTGTACCATTATGTGCCTTTGACAAAAATAACAGTGAATTTGACATAGCTAGACCCATAGGAGATTCGGAAGATCTACACTAGTAGCCAAAACTTTTTAAAATGATACAGCATCATGTAACGACGAGTTATTTATTTACTGGCATTTATTCAAACTATCGCAATAAAATACACCATTTCGCAAATTACCAGTCAAAAGTTTAAACTAATATATATATATATACATTACTCGCTTAGACAAGCCGTACATTGAAATCTGCTGAAATCTTTAATCATGTGTAAGTTAAATTCCAAAAACATTGTTTTACACAGAATGTACACACATCAATATTTCAAGTTTCATTCTTTAAAATGTCGTCACCAATCAAAATCAAGAATTCATCGATCACGCATCAAGAATCCACTTGGCAAGTAATAAGCATGGGTATTTTCAAAACGCCTTACCGTTGCCGATCGGTATAGGTCGTAGAATGTCACATGCTGTTTTGGGACTATTCGAATTGTCTATACATAAAAGGATGCAATTGATGGAGCGACAAACAAGCTTCAATTAATTTCGGACATCATCGATCGACAACAAGACTTAATAATAGTATTGATTTTATTTATGTAATTTTAACAAGCAAAGTATGGCGCATTATTTCTTTTGAAAACTACCGGGTTGGTACCATATGAAAAATATTTCGTTATTAAAGATAATTTCTGCATTTTGTTTTATTCAAGGAAAAGTGATCATTTTTTCATATTTTATAGAAAAAAGTATAACAAATCCAAAAATGGAAAGAAAAACAAGGGTCACCGAACTCGTTTTCGGGATAACAGCTCATACTTTGTGTAGGTGTGCAGCTGTTTTTAAGATTTGCTGTGTACAAAGAGCTTATTGCTAAACACATACTATTAATGTTATATCATGATAAAATCATGCTCAAACATACTGTTTTTACACGTAAGTATTCATTTGGCATATATTGTGTGAATTTAACACAATTTATACCATAAATGATTTAATTCTGTCATACTATGTTTTTATTTTCAACTGCATGCATGAAAAAATGCATTGCAATTTCGACAAAAAAATATTATTTTTCATCTTTTATTCCCCCTTTTACGATATTCTTCCAACAAAACTTTCTAATTTTGATATATATCTTAGAACAATGTCTAATAAGCATATTTCAGTAATACAAACATGAGATTAGCGAGCTAATTTCAGTCTTAACTCTGAAATTCAGTTATATTGTCAAAAATATTAATATAAAAAATATGCGAACTGGTTTAATAAAGAAAAATAATGACTTTCACATACAGAGGTAACTCTCACAAATACTTAAATAATCTTTATTAATGAAATATGATGCAGATAAGCGATAATTGTATCTCAATGGTTTACTTACGGAACTTCCAAGTCAGTGGGTGGGGTAATCTCGCCATTCTGCGATGTGTTTGTGGCATCAGCACCCAGTTGCTGCGATTTCAGTGCTAACTGTAGCCTCTTCGTCCGTGCGACCTTGTACCCACTCGCAAATTTACCCTTCATGCGAAATTGCTGCGACATTATAGGTTGCGTATTTAGCGCGCTCGCGGATGCGTTAGTTGTCCGAAAACTATGCAAGTGTTTCTTCCGTGAAGAGCTTTATTGTCTCCCATATGTGCAGAAATGTTGCGCGTTACGAACTACCGTCTTTAAAACTCTTACTAGACATCAAAACCATATGAAAAATGTTTTGTCATTAAAACTCTTACTAGACATGAAAACATGTTGCGTCACAGCGTTCTTCAGAGACCCATAGCATGTGTACTATGGAAAGATCCCGAATGATCAGGCAATTGTTGATATTCATTAAATAAAAATTAAAATGCTTTTAACGTCTTTTTATGTATTTAGGCACTTACATTACATTAAGCTCCTATGAATGTGTATATACTCTGTGTCAACTATGACGTCACAAATCAAGGGAAGCAACTGTTTTTCTCGGAAATTAGCTACCGTGCACAAAACGTCTTTAAGCAAGCGCCCCCAAAGAATAGATAGTGGAATGTTACAACCTTTGGTATATATCATTGATAATGACACCAGCTGATCAATTTGAGTATGCCTACGTTATGAGACCCAATTGGTTTCAACTCGATAACTTTTGTTTTAATCCATAGATTATCTCCAAATTTTGTATACAGCATGCTTATGAAGGTTATACTTTGGGGTTATATTTGGCTGTTCTAGGTCCAAAGTCAAGGTCAAGGTCACTGTTACACAAAAGTAAAGCAAAACTCCAAACCACGTGTAATATTATGTGCACAAATTCTGATTTCAACCAAACTTTCACCGAACTATGGTCACCATGTACCCCAGCGCAAATATTCTGGTTTTTGTGATTCGATCATTTTTATGGCCCTTCGTTTATTTTGACCTTGTAATATTCTGTGCGCAACTCCTGTGCGCAACATTTCACAAGTGATATCGACCAAACTTTTACAGAACTATTGTCACTAAGTACCCCAACACAAGACTTTTGGGTTTTGTGATTCGATCATTTTTGGCGGAATTATGGCCCTTTGTACTAGAATTTTGCGCGCATGTAATATATAGAAAAATACTCCTACGCGCACAACTCCTACATTTCTCATTT
Source organism: Lutraria rhynchaena (assembly GCA_008271625.1). Classification (NCBI taxonomy): domain Eukaryota; kingdom Metazoa; phylum Mollusca; class Bivalvia; order Venerida; family Mactridae; genus Lutraria; species Lutraria rhynchaena. The sequence goes on from VIBL01000416.1 coordinate 128,528, forward strand.
ATGGCCCTTTGTTTATTTTGCACATACATGTATGTAGTATATGGAGAAATACTCGCGCGCAACTCCTGCTTTATTTCTTTTTATATACTGTCATAGAATTATTGTTATCAAATGACCCAGTGCGTATTTTTGGCGTTTTGTGATTTGATCGTGTTTTTCCTGCTTGAGTCATTAAAATCAAACTTGTGTATGGCATAGGTTGAATAATTCCACCCAATGACTGACGCCAGGACATAATATATCGTTCTTGCCGACATTTCAGAAAAAGAATTGTAAAAGAACTGCAGATCGTGAAAACAGACGACATAACATAGACTGTTTCCTTGACAATGACAATATGGAGGAAAAGTGTGACATTCGTGCTGACAAAAACGAAACCTTTCATATGAATCGAGCGCAAGTCATTAAGATTAGATTCAACTTCGTGTTATGATAACGTACATGTTCGTTAATTTTAATATGAACATGAGAATGAAGTAGTGTCATTCTAGTGCTATGATACAACTGTATTAATAAAAGATAAAAAATGAGTACTACATGGGACATCAAACATCAAAGTACAATTATTGTATCGTTATTTTGATATGTAATCCCGCTTTGCTGCTCGTTGTTATGTACTTAATATTACATTCTCACTGCATATTTTTTATTTGTACCATAAGACATGGGAGACTTATTGAGTTGCATAACAAATGAACTTTCATCAGAAAGTTGAACAGCCGAAAATCTGTATTGCTGCACTTGTATACGAAAACTTTGATACGGAATATACAGTACCGAATGAGCTATCCCTGGGCTATATTTTTAAGCATTCTATATAGTTTGGCTGTCTGTTTGGATTTCACTTTTTACTTGATTTATTAAGCATTGCGAACATGTTTTACCAGGCTCTTTAGATACGGAATATACAGTACCGAATGAGCTATCCCTGGGCTATATTTATAAGCATTCTATATAATTTGGCTGTCTGTTTGGATTTCGCTTTTTACTTGATTTATTAAGCATTGCGAACATGTTTTACCAGGCTCTTTAGACAGTTTTAAATGGAAATCCAAGAAATAATTTTTCATGCTCTTTACATGAAAGGCATCCAACAATTTTATGTATTATAATTACTAGCTGACTTCGCCTTTTAATAAGCACTATTTTAATTACGTTTACGTACATATCTCACCCTTGCCTATGGGGGTCATTCAAACCGTAATGCGTATAGACTGCAGTAGAATACATCATCTTCAAAGAGGATCTTTAATTTGAATGCGAAAATTAAAAACAAGTAAGAAAACGATTAATAGATAAAAAATACTGTACAAATCCTAACACCTTTAAATTTTACCCATTAATGAACAATTTAGATTATTACTCTCATGAATACAAGCAACTTTGTATATTTATAAAAGAAATTGTTCTCTCTTTACAGTAATGTTTTCATATTACATCCGATTAACAAAACAATATTCCAAAATAAATGAATTTATATATTCATATTAATATGTTTTATTTTATTTAATAGTTTATGCGAGATAGTTCGAGAGTCCAATGCCCATGAGTTTGTGTGAGAGTCTCTAGGGTCTCTAGGCGAGAGAAAGATGTTGAACGTGCGAGGATAACTTATGTGTGAATGTTGATGTAGGTGTCTGTTATGCTTCATATTTTATAATAGTTCAAAATGTATATGTGTATGTATATATTTTGTGATCTGTTTCCGAGCTGCTATCCATGTCTGATAGTAATTTGTTTTACTTCAAAACTGTAACAAAAGTCATGGGAAAAATAAATTTATATAATTAGAGTAACATTCGCTTGTTAGTAAGTAACCTTTTTAAAACACTGATAGCATCAATCCTGTCTGAATAATAACTATTCTATTATTTATAAATAGTAAATTATCATTCCGACATCTTATTCACTGAATTCTATTCTTTCATTTTTTTACATTTGTACGTGCTTATTGTATTGTCTCGTTTATATTTGTAATTGTGTTTTCTTGCAAACCATGTCTTCATGTGTTATGAACTGTGTTTTGTTAATAAACTTGTAAACTTGTATAACTTGGCATCACTTGCGTAATATTGACCTAAATTATATTCAATTAAATTGATCTATTTCAGTGTCAATTATGTGTCAAACACATTTTGAAATATTTCATAGAACTACAGCATATCGATATTGTCCGTATATTAATACTGTAAGACATGGCAAACGAATATTATTATTTCCATATATCATTGAAATAATCATTAAAACAATTTAATATCAACTTGAACGTTTATTAAAAACATGTACATCTTTGGTAAAAATGTGATAACTACACGAACAACGACAACAGTTTTGAAAACTTCTTTGTTGTTATTTGGTCATATCAAGTTTCAACGGTTTGTAGATTCAAAAGCTACACCATAATAGTGTACATAAATAAACTCACTATACAGTCCATTGAGATTGACTTGAAACACATAAAATGTTTAGTAGGTCATCTATAAACCAATATCGCTCGTAATTTACATTTTTAATCACGATTACCACTATGCATATAAGTGTATTTACAACGATTAATTTTAAAACAATTAGAAATTGGCACAAATCGCAGCAAAAGATTAAGCGTTGCACAAACAATTATCCGGTTTTTGTGCAAATAAAAAACAGATGCAGTGACTGAATTAAAACTTTATTGTAATGACTTGAAAAAGGACATAATTCGTCGTTTCCCGTGGTCTTTGCCGTATGCACTTTGTCGTTTCAAAATTTATTGTAATAAGCATCTTTTAATTGATTTTTCATTTCAACGTCGATGTTGTGCCTTTACCCCCTTGGTAACCTCTATTGAACTAATGGGTGTTTTCCTGTCTTTTAGCAAAACCGTTTACAATAGAGGCTCCAATGGGCAATGATAACACCCTTTACTCTTGCACTAGAACATCCCAAAATAGCCTTTTTAATCGCTTGTAATCATAGTCATAGGGAGTTACCTGTGAAGATAATGTTGTTTTAGATTTCTTTTTTATCAATGAATTTTAAATAAACATCTTCCCATTATTCGTCTCACATGTAGTTCGCCTCAGTGACTAAATCCCGTCAGTAACCTTAAATCCAGGTAGCGTCTGCTGCAGAAATATGACTCATGGTCAGGAAATTGAGCGACGAGGGTCATTCAATAATTAACGTGTATTGTATAGTCTAATATACTACCGTTTTGACTTGGACTGACAGCACTTTTACTCGCTGTATTATTTTAGTAAGCTGCTCCCCTCACGCACAAAAGAACTGTTAAGAGAAACAAACAATATATTAGTTGGAAAACCCAAATATGTTACGACAGTAAGGTAATTAAAACGAAGCTTTTCATGAAAAATTTCGAACACTGCACGGTTTCGCTAATTTAAGATGATCCCCGTTAATCGAACTAACCGTCTTGTTGAACTATTCATTGCTACCTCAACTTGCCAAGAGAGCTATTCATTGCTACCTCACCATGCCAAGAAAATTACCACATTCCAAATATGCGTTGCGCTAATGCGCAATGCAATAGCAAACATGTATCATTCAGGGAACTTTTAAGAACTGTAGATTTTTGATAACGATCTTCGTTCATTAGATATTTGACTTAAAGGAAATTCTGTAGCCTGAACCCCGCTGACAATTACGCAATACGCCTTAGAAAACAAATATCAAATTTCTGGCACGTTTTTCCGCTTGTTCAAAAACACCACCAATCGTGTTTTAAAGTAGCGTAAGTGACTATTAGGTGGTATCAAGTTTCAATAATTTATAGTTTTAAAAAGTTAACCATAATAGTATACATTAATAAACCCATTTTACAGTGTCCGTTACAAGTAATTTGAAATGAATATTATCCTTAGTCGGTCCTCTATAAACCAATATAGCATGGAATTAACATGTTTTTGAATGACGATAAGTACTCTGTATATAAGGATATACTACAACAATTAGCCTTAAAATAACAATCATGATATCATGCAGGGAACCGTGCCCAAGATCTTCCTCCGTTCATTATATATGTATTTAAAGAAATTCCATTGCCTGAACCCCACTGGAAATTACGTAATACGCCACAGATTAAAAAACAAATATCAAAATTCTGAGACACAGTTCCATAGATAAGCATTTCCAGTGCTAAATACCGAAAACCTCTTTGAAATTCATCTTCAAACAAGGCGACAATCCTTATTAAAAATTACCCCTATGCATTTTTTTCTAACCAAGAAATTAACAATAAAAGTGTTAGATCATTATCTTCATAAGTAATCCACTATTATTCGATTAATTAATACAACCCATTCAATTTTGATAGCCAATCATAGACGTTAATCATTTACGGTCCAATTATTTAAACCACTCATATTTTTATGTCTAATAAGAGTTTTGATTACGAATCATTGTCAAAAATTGTATCATATTATACCAACGCCATACACAACACGTCAGATATCACAATAATAGAGTGGCTCTCTACGGGGAAAATAATTTAAAAACAGACTTCTACCCGCAAAAAAGTTTAGAGGATTTATTTAGTGGAATTACGTAAATTTCGAAAATTATGTCCGATGTCCGTAAGAAGTTAACGCATTTCCTACTTGATAATTTCGACACGATAGAAATATTTAATATTTTTATGCTCACCCAAATCGAAGAGTATCATGGCCATGACATAAAATTAATGAGACCGTTTATGAAATATCTGGAAGTAATGGATTTTCACTTTCTAACGACGCCTTTAAATTACACTTTTTTACATTTCAGAACATCTAATACTAGTATATAAGACTTTATAAATATATAAATATAGAATATTGCCACATGAACTTAATCAACAGAAAATTGACGGTCTAATTTTCTAAAACAGTTAAAATAATATACTATAGCTTTATTGCATGCTTGTGCCAAATCTGAAGCATTTTTACTTACGCTTGTATTAGGGAATTTACTTTGTTTATTTGTGGTGAACATTCTGAACGTCTTGGTGTTCTCATGCATATTATTTTGTAAGATTGTGGTATACAGAGTTACACATGGATAGAATCACTGAACATCCGTAACCTAGCCGGGTAACTTTCGCACATTTGAAATTATGTCTTAGGTGGGATTGGAACTCACAGGGGTGAGGGGCTAGTGAGTACTGCTTTTCGGAATAACCAATTATAATTTTATTTTCCCTCGTATATAGAGTAATACATAATTCCTTGTTTCAAATAATATATATTAATTCCTATCACATATATAGTAACTGTAATATTTTCAATGTTTTATTGAATGTAGTCGATGGTTATAATTTTAGGAAACTGAAAAAAAATCACCACGGATTGTTTAGCAAATGAAATGATGCCATTTTTGGAGATCGCTTGAACGCTACTGCGCGTGTCTTTACTTTAGTTCTGACTCATAACTTTGTAATTGATAGTGCAGGATATGTGACGTCATATGTCTACTATATATTCTTGTCCGCCCATTCGTTTTTCGCACTTGCGACTTTGAGACAACAGAGTAATAACCTCGACAATGGCTTTGTTCGGAAAATGGGAAGCTGTCTATTATGACAACTTGGAGTCTGGGATGAAAGCTACTGGTAGGTGACTGTTTACTTTTTCCTTAGAACGAAATTGTTAAAGATGAAATGTAGTTGATTCTCTGTATCTCAAATTCTAAGGGACAGTAGAATGAATCTGAGATAAGCAGAATATGAGATAAACAGATTTTGTGTAATTTGACTTTTTTAAAATATGTGTGTGTCTTACCTTTATTACAATGTATGTAAGATTTCATTTTGCTTGAATAAAGCATATACATATGTATAGAAGAAAGAAAATCTATGTGTCTATTCATAATAGTAGTAGTATAATATGTGTCTATTCATAATAGTAGTAGTATAATAGATTATGATCAATTATTTTATAATGTTCTAAAAATCTTTGAAGAACATTTTAGAACATTCCAAAAGTTTGGATCTAAAATAATAAAAATGTTCTAAGAGAAACTGGCCAAATTTTAGAAAGCTGTCTGTTTTATTTCTTCAACACAAAGTAAAATTTCCAATAAATTGTGTATTGTGATAACCCATTTTCCTTAACAGTAATTAGTTATTTTTAAGGTCAATTATTTCTATAGATCTGTTGGAGTCATATCCAACTAAATCTACTACAGGAATTTAGTTTATACATTGATATATTGTTATTAACAATGGAGGAAAAAAAACAGCTTTTCCAGATCGTTTCATAGACGTAGACAGGAATGAAATGTTTATATAAACAGTGAGCACGTACTGCCGATAGGGGTGGGAGTGGGGGGGGTTACAACATAGGTCGCGGAAGGTTTTATACGCACAAGCGTAATGGGAGCTACACTCTTGCATTTTAGAATAATTGACCCATCTGTCTCAGAACTTATTCTATTATTTTCGACCTGAATTGTTCTGTAATTTATTGTTTTCTACTCCCTTTTTAAAAACGTTCTAAAATTTCGACCAGCTTTTTCTAGAATATATGGTTATATTTTTAATCTGAGCGCTTTTCTGCCATTTTCGATTACAACATTTAGAATGTGCTAATATTTGACCAGCTTCTCAGAAAACATTTCTATTATTTTCTATCGAAAATATTGGAATTTTCTAAATTTGCCTCTCTTCATTTTTAAAATGTTCAAACAGTTGTTCAGTTCCTTTTATAATATTGTATAAATCTAAAATTTTGAAATGTTCTACCATTTGGCCGCTTCTCTTAAATTTTTAACATTTTCTACCCTACCACCATTCTTTAGAACGTTCTAAAATTTGGTCAGCATCAGTTAGAACATTTCTATTATTTTCAATCTGGAATCAATAATGTTCTAAAATTGTCTTACATCAGTTTTAGAATGTTCCAAAATATGACCAGTTTCTATTATACAATTGTTTTTGATCCGATGTTTTAGAATGTTCTACGATTTGAACAGCTTATCGTAAAACTTGTCTGTTATTTTCGATCCGAAATTTTAGAATGTTTTAAAAATTTTGCACCATCATTCTTTCGAAGGTTCTAAACTTTGGTAAGCTTCTCTCGTAGTAACATTGTATTATCTTCGATCTGAAACTTTGGAATGATCCAAAATTTAGCTAGCTTCTCCCTAAATATATCTATTATTTTCGATAAGAATGTTTGAATGTTCTAAAATTTGGCCGAACTTACTTTATAATGTTCTAAAATGTGGTCAGCTTCTCTCAACATTTCTTTATTTTTGATCTGAATTTTAGAATGTTCAAAAATGTTCTTCCAATGTTCTTATAGAACGTTCTAAAATAATTGACCAACATCTGTTTATATTTTTTTTCTGTATAATTGGGTGTATAATTATTGCAAAATGAAAATTATTGGACAAACTTTTACGCATCTTTGTCTTTATTTCCACGTATAATTTGCTAACGTTCCATTGAAAAATTGAAAAAGGTAGGATTAAAATATGGAGTAGAGTATAAATCTTCTTTTAAAATATAGTGAGTTATACTTCTGGTTGTTGTCGCTTTCACGCTTTCCAAAAGAACATTTTTATTAAGCTTACATCATTTACTAAGCTAGCAATCCAACAGTTTCAGAGGTGGTGAGTAAACTTATTCGATTTTAAAGTTAAACCAATGAATATCATAATAGTAGGAGATTTACTGCAGCCGTAGTGATGCGTATTTGTTTACGTACCATTACGTCAATTTACAGTCTATTATCTTTAGTGGTTATCAGGATACTTTAAGGTCATGGTTACGGTTTTTCGCACAACTGTTATTCTCACGAAATCTTTAGTTCAATCAGCGAAGTATCATAGTAGAGTGTGAAGCGTTCATTTATTGCCGATCAGCTCCTTTGCGACAAACAACTACCTGCTAATTAAAGTCATGGTGACTAAATTATAGTCTTGACATTAACACAATTTAAATGCGATTCACGATGTTTATCAAATATTATCATTTGTCCATTTGTATTCCGAAAATTAACACAATTAATAGAGTTCTCATAAAATATAACTAATAAAAACATTATAAAGCTATACGTAACGAGACATTTTACTGCGTGAGAGTAACGCTCGATATGCAACAAAAAAAGTAAAATTGCACAATTTGGACATATTGCATATATAAATTCGATAAAAACAGTGTAATGGTAAATTGCACGCTTTAAATCAAAACTTTAAAAGCACATTTACCATGAAAGTATCGCTTGCTTAACTAAGTTAATATACCAATATAATGTTTACCTCTAAGCTCTTTTTGTTGTTTGATCAGGTGTACCAGATAATTTCATCAAGCCCTCCAAAGGAGCTACATTTGTGCTAGAGATTAGGAAAAGCGGAGATGAATACTCCAAGGGCGAGTCAGTCAATGTGAAATTGAACGATGCCTTTTTTAAATCTGGAAAGTCATTCGACATCAAAACTTTCCTGGAACAAACCCAGAATGTGAGTATGCTTGACGTATTTTATTTGCGGAAGTGTCGTGATTGTGAGAGAGCCAAATTCAATGATAATTAGTCTATTTCATTCACTCTAAATGCAACATTTTCTTGAAAGCATTTTTTTCATTTTGTATTGATAATTATATTTTCGCAACGACTCATTTCATATTCTTGGCATATTATTAATTTTTAACTGTATTACTTTTTCCAATATATGCATAGCACGACCGATTTTCAGAATATCATTTATTTTTACATGCGCATTTATAATAGTGCAAAAATGTGTTCATTGTCCTACTATGTTAGGTGAACTTTTGCAAGATTTGCACAAGTTTTAGAACACTATGGATTCTTTACAGTGGACAATCGACATAGACGGAGACAAAATGGTTGAAAAACGTAAGATAGGCAATGATGTTGTTGTTACCGATTACGAAGTGAAGGAAGGTTTACTTATTGGTGTAAGCAATTATTACTTACTTGAAACTTATTCCTTTTAATTTTCAATAGCTTTTTTTCATATTTATTTTTCATATATTTTTAATCGTTTATTTTCCATCATTTGCGGAGCATTGCGTTAAATGTTTACGACAAAACGGACTGAATGTAAAACTTTATGGAACGGTATGTACCTAAGTTAGTGCACAGCCCATTTTTGAAAGACTCTAATCTATAAACGACCAGCGGCTATAAAATGCATGTACTATTACAGTACAACCGCGATTTTTCGACAACATGTGTAATCCGAAAAGAAATTTCAGACCCGACTTTTTCCCTTATATATTTCAATGTAAAATAACCTCGATTATCCGCATGGTTTAATCCGAATGTCATGGCTTATCCGAAGTGACAAATAGATTCCAAATATCATTCAAATGAATATTTTTACATTTATAATCCGAAGTCGACAATTAACTCTAATCGCTGAAGGATTTTTTTAATGTTCTCAAAGGTGCGAACATGAAAGAATGAAAATATACTGAACAAAGAATAGTTTATTTGATTTTGATTTTATTGTTAGCAATGATGAGAACATAACTATTCCATTTTTAATGTCGGTTTTAGGGGAGGGCGGAGGCGGCGTGTGTCCCCTCTAAAATCTGCAAGCGTAAGTAAAAAACGTCAATTATGGGTATGAAATATCAGATGTTTTATGACAATGCAACGCATTATATTCAGAGCAACAGCTCTTACATCGATGCGATTTTTCTTATTCGAAATAGTGCCTCTTTAGATGGAGACAACTTGTTTTTCGCAGGACTCAATGCGTCATCTTTTTCTGTGCTTTATTTTTAGCCTGGTTCAACGATAGTATGTCTCGATAAACTACCTTCATTACATGAAATTAGACCGTTATGCAGTCCATTAATTGTATACGGAGATAACAAAACATTTACTTTCTATTGGACAAAAATGTGAAAAAAATATATTGCAATATAGCGAGAAATTTAAATTGGGCCCCGAAGTGTTAAGCTGATTATGTGAATGTTTTTATTTACTTTTATTTAAAGGACTCGCAAAATAAATAATGTTTTGTCGCAGTAAATCATGCATCTTATTCAAAATCATATAATACTCATATAAGAATAAAACAATAATTCTGCTTTGATTGGTTGTCTATATAATTCATTGAGAAATGACGTGATTTTCTTTCTTTTCAGACATACCAACAATCAGGTCGCATGCCGCCGTGCACGGTAAAGTACAGGAGAATTTAAGCTGATCATATATCCCGGATTTGACCACGGAACACCATAAACATGTTTTTCAAAGTCTTTAACCCATCGACTCTGAACAAATGCGTCACGTACATAGTTGTATATTTAAACATCTGCAAAATGGCGGAATCAGAATAACCAGCATATAAACTTTAAATTATTAATCCCATTTCAAAAAGAAAACATAGCGCCTCTTGTTATGGACAATATGCGTGTTTACATATTTGCAATAATAATTAAACATATTTTTAATTTTACATTTTGCATGAACCTACTTAATTGGATTATGAAACGCATCTATGCCAAATAATATGTGACATTAACATGTTTGTGCCTTTTATTGCCTTTTATAACACTGTACCCGCTGCTTAATCTACCTGTAGTTCTTATTTTTTATTTCCTTTACTTATAATGCGTCTGTTTTTATACATAAACAAGCAGCTTTATGATTTGTGTTTGTTCAAATTTTGTACTTTTTTCTACTTTGTACCTGCAATAAATATACATTTTAGTTATTAGTTCCTCTATTTATACTCTCCGTCGAGACTTTATTCAATTTTATTGTTGATAATTAAATCATTATACGTTTACAACAATATATTATATGAAACACGATCTACGAACACTTTCCCCGAACAATTTTATGTTCAATCTTTCGGAATTGTTACCTCAAATGCACGACACATTTGAGTTGAACACGTAACACTAGCAATACTTTTTCTGGACATACTTCAAATAATTAAACGCCCTGTTTCCATTAAGTTGGAAGTAAGCGCTGTAAGGCCTTTTCAGAAAGTAGGTTATCTCCCTTGAGATCTGTCTCATTCGGATTCCTTCAGACATTGGGTAGTATTTTTTGATAATGGCGTCTCGAGACTTACAAAACCGACATCGATATACGAAGTGTTGAGATACCAAGGAGGGCATTAATTGAAAATAATTGATAAACACATTAATCAACTGTTTAAAAAGATGTTATATGCTGATAATGATGGTTGTTTGAAGTCAAATTAATTATGCTACCTTGTTCAGTGTGTTTTTGAAGAACATTTAACAATGACAAAAAGTCAATCATCATATCAGAGAGGTGTAAACAGTTATGTTAAAATTTCCGTTAAGTTCCTAGTGGTACTTCATGAATGCACAAATGTTCGGCCCACATTTAGAATTGATTTAATAGTTTTAAATGATAATACTCTCTTACTATACACATAATATATTCGTGACAAAAAAAACAGATATGAACAAATACAAGATCAAACAAATATAATGGCGCACATATCTACAAGAATACATTTAATAAACGATATTTATTACATAACACTTAAAAAGTGACCATGTTATGTATTCAACCTTAAAAATCGATGAGGGATTGAATGGTCTTATAAAGTATAAAAGAATTGAAGTTTAAAATAACAAATTCTTTCTTTAAAAAAATGTTTTAAGCATATAGAACCTGTCATTATATTTTTTTACGTTTTTCTCAACACGTTTAAAAAAAATAAATCAAACATTGTGAGAATGATATGACTGATTAAATATAGAACATGTTTGACCCCCAGGCAGCTGTAAAAACCATGTAGATCCATAAAACAACGGGTGGTAGAAATAAATATGACCGCATACTGATTTTCCGGCTTGATTAATTGCTATCAGTAAGGATCGTGTCACCTAGACTATGATTTGACAACTTGCTGATATTGAAACTGCAGATTTTACTAAGATAAAATAAAAACACAAGTGCGCCGAATTTGCAAATTTGTGACAATAGCCATCAAGATAAATCACAAAGATAAACATTCTTGTTAAATTACATGAAAATGTAAATCAATGTTTTTTCTACAAGCAAAATTCAACATAATGTCTTGCACGCAAAAAAAAAAACGAAAGATAACACATAGCTGGATGTGTGTTTTTTTTATCCCAATGAATATAAATGAGTGTACATCCGTGTAATGTATTGTTGTATATTTCATCTTTTTTTAAATAAAACGTTCTTTTCAAGTGTTGGAGGGAGGTAAAAGGATGAACACAAACTAAGACACAGAGTCATAACCACATGTTTTCTATTGCAATCCACAGATCAACAATGTATGCAATTTTATTTCAGAGTGTTGCGGATTAATTTCAGAGTCACACTTAAAAGAAAGAAAAAAAACAGTTCTAAGAAAGAAAACATCGGTTTGCCTGATCGCTATTTACGAGAAAACTTTAATTACTTTATATTTCATTAAATATTTTGAATCTTAAATGTTTGATGCACCCAAAGACACAATCGAAAAATGACTGTGCAAAATTCATGTTTTATCGGTAGGAAGTATTAGTAAATATCAAATACGTACTCTGAATCTTTATCAGATAATGCCTGAAAAGTTGAACGTACATGTAAAAAATCCAAATAATTTTCCGTGAGTTTGTTAATTTTTTTCACTCACACCTTCTCAAGGGAACATACAGCCTGGAAGGGTATGGTTTCCCTTTGTGGGTCCAAAGTGTCATACTAAATGTTCTCCACACAACATGGTTTGGTCACTATTCCCAAACAAAAGTGGGGCGGATTATTCTTACAATGCTTAATCCCGGCCTTACTTGCTCGTAAATCGGTCCAAACTCGAGGCATCAGCAGCTTTTTGTCAACAAGTTACCCTACAAAGATCTTTCATACCCAACAATATCATTGGCGAGATAGCATAGCTATTTTTGTCTATTAAATCAGAATGTTCAATCCTTTTGAATATCCTGTTCCCTCCGGGATATTCACATTTGGCGAAGTTCACTATTTTTGACAGTATAACTTATTACACACAAGAAGTTTGTTCACCTCAGTGATAAACTATATTAATGAAGGTTTGTATGTATGTCAATGATTTTACTCGTTGTATATTAGATAATTAATACACAATCTTTTGAGTATTTCTGTTCTTAATTGCTATATAATAACACTTTCTTTGCTTTTATAGCTTTTTAAATCTGTTTTAATTTGCTTTTTTTTGCTTCTATTATGACATAACAAGGATTGGAACTTACTAAATAAATACATGTGCAGTAATTTTGACATTAGCAACCAGTTTGACATACATTTAATTTGGATACGATATTTATCCAGTGTTTAAAGTCATACACATGCGCAGTACTACCCGGAAGTAACAGGTGCGCGTTTTTTTATTTCCTAATGAAGAGCTATCAAGGGCAGATAAATCATGTTTCTGAAAAGGCCTATACACCCAATGATTAACGAACTAATTTGGTAATGACCTTGTGCGGGAATAAATTGAAATATATATCTGAACAAGAAATTGATAAGAATGTGCAATCATCCGAGAGAAGTATAAAACACAGCAAGTTGCGTGACTTACAAATGCAATTTATCTTTAAAGCAATAGAATCGCCGAACCGACATGCAAAGACTTACACGCTCGTTTGTTTTGGGTCGTTTGATGCATTTTCTTACAATATATTGTGCGTATTTACAACCGCATGCTATTGGAGTTCCCTGGATTTCCAATGAATAACTACATCTTTTTCCACAAACAGCCGTACTTTTGTATGGGAATTGGTTGGTATTTGTTGGAAATTTATACTAAAATGTGAACTGTATAGTGAAACACTAGAATCAGTTCATTTCACTTTCTTCACAAACCGGTAGATACATGCCTTAGGTGAAATTAACAAGTCAAGTCAAGTCAAAATTTTATTAGCTTTTAACTATCAAGTTCATCGCCAAATAAGTTAATTACAATGATGGCGGTACATGAGCGCAGCTTACAACATACTAATATAAAAGAAATATAATACAAATATAAATGAAAATACAATGAAAAGCATGCATGTATACTTAATGTTACATGGCAAATAGATAGAAAATAAAAAAGAAGTATTACTTTTGGAATCCAGTTGTCGGTTATACACTAGCAAAATACCACTGAAAATAATAAATCTAACTCTAAAAGACAATTAGTCATTACGTACATTTGAAAAATCAAAAGGCTCAGAAGGGGCATGTGATTTCAATTTAAAAAATAGATATTTACCTTGCTCGACGTAAAAAAGACTGTCTCGATTTATTGGCATAAAAAATGAAAGATTCAAGTTTAATTAATTTTGTATTACTATTCAAATTCATCAATAAACGAAACTTCTAAAGATTTGGCCAAGTATAATAACATTTTTGAAGATAACTTTTTCTAAGATCAAGGTAAAACGGACATACTAAAAGAAAATGATACTCTGATTCCACTTGATTCATATTACATAATTTGCAAATACGCTGGCTTTTTTCAATATTTCTACATCTACCTTCTTCAATTGCAAGTTTGTGTGCCGAACATCTAAATCTGGCCAATGATATTCTATACTTGTCCATATTAATACAATTAAGATAATTTTCATATTCAAAACTTGTTTTAAAATCTCTGTACAATTCCAGCCGTGAGAAACAATTTAAATCACTAAACCAACTTTGTAAGTAATTATCAATAATTCTCTGAATTACACAATTAATTTGAGTCATGCTTATGTTCACACTATCCCATAAAAACGAAAAACCAAGATTACATAGAAGTGACTTTACTTTAACAGACCAAGAATTTATTAATTCGCCATTAGGATTATTCATGTGAAATAACTTGAACATTAATGATTGTGGGGCTTTCATAATTCTATACCAATACTTTACAATTCTAATTTGTCTCTTAACAAATAGTGGATATCGTCCGAATTCTCCATATACAGCTGTATTGGAAGTTTTATTATGAACACAAAGCAATTGTTTCAAAAATTTTATATGTACTTTTTCAATAGCTGGTGATTTATGGAATACTTCACATCCATAACTTAATATTGGCATAATCATTGCATCAAACAATTTAATTTTTTCTGAAATTTTCATAGAAAGAACATCAAAAAGTGAATAAAGAGAATAAAGGGCTCTATTTGCTTGGGTAGCAAGTGATTTTTGTGCTTGATAGAAACTACCATTTGAGGATAGTGTAATACCTAAATACGTAAATGTTTTGACTACTTGAAGTTTACTACCATCATGAAATAAATCAACATTTTCAATTCTGTTATTTTTCTTGAAAGCCATAGTAACTGTTTTGTTTATGTTAACAGATATGCCCCACTCATTACAGTAACAATACATTTTATTTAATAATTGCTGTAGACCCTCTTTAGAGTATGCAAATATGGCTGTATCATCAGCGAATAAAAGTAAGAATATCTGTAATTGATCTAGAGTAAAAACATTATCTGAAGTATTTTGTAAATAAGTGTTCATGTCATTCACAAATAATATGAACAATAACGGTGACAATGGTTCACCTTGTTTAACACCCATATAACTATCAAAATAATCTGAAAGACAACCTTTGACCTTGACACAGGATTTAACACTTTCGTATATTTTTTGAAGCATTTTAACAATTTTTGTAGACATACCTTGTTGTATAAGTTTAAACCAAATACCATTTCTGTATACATAATCAAAGCATTTTTAAGTCGATAAAGGAACAATAAACTTTCTTCTTTTCATTATTCAATACTTTGTCGATAATCGAAGTTAAAACAAAAATGCAGTCTACCGTACTTCTTTCTTTAACAAAACCGAACTGATTCTCGGACAAGATATCATTATCGCTAATCCATTGTCGCAAACGATTATCAAGTAAAATAGAAAATATTTTAGAAAATATACTTGTTAAGGTATACTCGATAATTATTTACATTATTTTTATCTCCCTTTTTTGGGACAGGAACGATAACCCCTTTAGTCCAAGATTCAGGATATTCACAATTGTCAAACATATGATTGAATATTTTACATAACAAAGGTGCTAAAATAATTTTACATAAAATAAAAATATCGGGAATTAACTTATCATCCGATCCACTTTTTCCTGCTTTCAGACTAGAATTTGCCCTAATTATTTCACCTTCAGTTATTTCACAGTCTAATTGTTCTATTTGAGTATTTTGCATAAAATTATCATCTGATATGTTTTCTTCAACAAATTCATTCGTAAAATATTCATCAGTTGAAAATAATTTTTTGAAATATTCATAAAAATCATCTACATCAATAGTATTATCATTTCTGGTTTGTTTAAGTTTCTTAATTTCTTTCCAAAATGTCTGTGGTTGAGTAATAGCAAGATTATGAAATTTATTTTTATTTTTGATATTAAAGAGTGATTTTGCCGTACGAATAGTTGCTTTATACTTTTTTTCTTTTATTGATCAAACTATTTCGATTAAAATCAGTTCCATCTCTATAATAAATTCTGTTCGCTTGCTTAAAATCACGCCTCGCCTTTTCACATTCGTCATTGAACCAAGGACTTTTGAAATTGCGTGTATTATTTTTGTTCTTATTAGTCTTCTTATTTTTGACAGAACCACACAAATTGTGACCTTTTCATATAGTAAACCTGAAAATGACTTAATACCTTCGTGTATATCTAAGTCATTACATAATATTTGATCAACAATATGGCTAAAAGATTCCAGGTCAGATTTAACAAGTTCACAAAATGAATCCGCTTATGTTACATCCCAATTCAGTTTATCAGTTCCAGTGACATTTATATCATTATCATGCTGTGAGTAAAATACATCAAGATCAACATGTATCGGCATATGCGATGAAAAAGAAAACATGTCATGTACAACAAAATTACATTTAGCTGGAAACAAATCACGTGATAAATAACATAGTCAATAGTACTGTTACCAATAGATGACATAAACGTATAAATACCATAATTACTATCGTCACCAACTCTACCATTCACAATGTTTAAATTAGAGTTAATACATATGTCTAATAACTTGTTACCAGACGAATTAACAATGATATCCATGTTTTTTTAACGGCCAATGTGTGATCATTACATGTATTATAGTCAATTTCAATGTTTTGACAATATCGACTAAACTTTTCATCTGAAGATATATAATCTGGTTTAATACCAGTTCTTGCGTTAAGATCACCAATAATCGACACTTTACCTGAACGAGAATATTTGCGAACGTTAGTTTCTATACTTTCAAAGAAACAAGCATATATAGATAACTGGCTGACCAGTACAAATATAACATTAAATAATTACATCACTTAGCAAAACACAAAGAAAATAACTATCAACATACTAAGCTGTAGGTATTATTGGCACTTTACTGGTCAGTGCATTACAAATATATAGTCAGAATACTATAGACATTATAGAAATAGTCAGTACATTCAGAAATCGAATAGCACATTGAAGTATACTTAGTCAATCAACATATTAAACAAAACATAAAATCATCGATACATTAAAATTTGTAATTTGTCAAAATAAAATGGTCATCCAAAGAATTAAATTATTTCCTAAGAAAGTTTACAGTTTACATAAGAAAACAATAGGACACTAAGGCGCGACCGAATGACATTGCCTAGTTAGTTCCTGATCTGGTCTGACTGAACTTGTAAGTTGCTACACCTAATGGTTTTGTCTGTATGAATAAGTAATACAAGATATTCCATCTAAACGACTGCATTATTTTCATCATATTATTGATGCAATCAGTGTCATTCAACACGAAATCTATGTCTCTGATACGGAGTGCGCTAAAATAAAGGTAAATAATCATTTTGATGGCAGTTTGTCAGTAAATTATCAAACCTCATCATGAATGAAAATAAATTCCTAGGGCAAATCGCATTGTTTTTGTGTCCTGTATTTAACCATGAAAGGTTCGGTCTAGTTAAAATCAAGTCAGGTAATGTAGATTCTAGGAGTTACCGGTCCACTGGTCTAGCGAAGAAGAAAGTAAATGTCTATACCTGAGGGGTCACATAGATAATGACACCGAGGACAATTGGTCAATTGTAAGAGTTTTCTCACGGGTTACAGTACACTGATTGAATGTACAGGCTGTCCCAAAATATATGTCTGTCCCAGTGTGAAAAATTAACTTTGCTACTAAATGCTAATCATACCATAAAGATTCTTTATAATCTTATTTAATATGTCTAAATTAATTATTGTATAAACACTTATTTCAGTTGTTAGGTTACCTTAATTTCAGTTCCTAGGTTACCTTTATTTGGCGGACTTCATGAGTCTGGCGTGACGTGAAAATTGTCGATGACGTTTTGGCAGGTGTCTTCTGTGATTTTCTGTATTTCCCTACGAATAGCAGTTTTACGTCCGTTTAAACACTCTGGTTTACCATCAAACACCTTGTTCTTGATGTGTCCCCCAGAAAAAAATCCAATGGGTTTAAATCGGGTGGGTGAGGTGTCCAATCTACTGTGGTATTCAATGAAATCAAATTGGTTCCCAATGTGAAAATGTCCGTTTCTTTCAGCACTTTTTTCACTTTCTCATATAATTGAGATCAATTAGTAAATTGTTTGGTGGACTTCATCTCCACTCAAGTTTGGGAATATTTCACTTCCACAAATTGTTTATGGGTTTTATCATATTTTCTTGAAAGTTGAAAAAGTTCAATGACAATCCCGTTCATTAAAACTGCTCTCAGAATATGACACTTTAAATTCTCTGTCAACAACAACTTGTGATCCTCAAAATGCGGCCCAGAATATACCATTTTATTACCGACATAAAATATCAATTTTAAGAATAAATATATGTATAGTAATACCGAGAAAACATAAAACCTCGAAGAGACAGTAAAGGTAATATTCACGGCTATTTTTCGTACTTAGAAACTGAAAGCTGAAAAGCGAACATTTCGTACACAAGGTTTGATGCACAAAACAAGATGATATCGAAAAATTGAATGGATAGAACTCGACAAAAACTCGGCTACTAATATAAATCTAAAATCGAAAGTATAAACCGGAGCGAATGATTGCAAAG
Source organism: Lutraria rhynchaena (assembly GCA_008271625.1). Taxonomy (NCBI): domain Eukaryota; kingdom Metazoa; phylum Mollusca; class Bivalvia; order Venerida; family Mactridae; genus Lutraria; species Lutraria rhynchaena. The sequence continues at coordinate 147,545 of VIBL01000416.1, forward strand.
CGTTATTATTCAGTAATGGTTTTATGATAAAACAAAAACTTGACAGATATTATTTGTTAAATAACTAGCGTCTATCATAAATCAGTTAGCTACTTCAATCGATAAACGTGTCCGTATAATCGTTGATTTATTACACAATGTATCGTTTATTCAAAATTCAATATGGCGGCCGCTATTAGCAAATCTGCGAAGTCTCGTGGACGCTCAAATCTGATAAAGTGGGGTGGTTATAATTGTAAATGCAGGATAGCGAAAATGCATCACTTTGTAAAATTTTAAGAATCGTGTACCTTTTTGTTTGTTTGTATTTTCTTTCCCCTTTTTCTGACAGGTACACAATACGGAATCGAATCCAGGACCTTTCGATTTCACTGAGCTATTAGAGTGCTCTTAATTTAACTTAATTAAGCTAGACTGAAAATTTCGCAATAATACCTTATTTTCATTTTTTCAATTATTGAATAGTTTTCCAAAAATAGCATTTATTCGAAGAAACATTTACATATTTTATTCCGACTGCATTAGTTGATTTTCTATGTAAGGGACTATGTTTTTGGCGAAGATTTGGCGATGATGAGTGAGACGTCGAAAATGCAGTTTTTTGCGCAATCCCAAAGGCAGGTGAGTTCAACTGGAATGTCCTTTGCTAACGGTAAGTGTTTAATCTCGTTATTGTGCGAGTCTTTAAAAACTTATTTTTTAAAAAAGTATTGAGGTCGGTAATTATTGGTCACGCTTTTCATGCACTTAGTGATGCAATTATTAGAGGATCCTGTTTTTTTAATGTTTGTCAACCCCTTGAAGGAATAAATCGAGAGCATGTTCCGACTGCCAGTCAGCAGTAAATGTAAAAGTAAAGTATACCAAGAAAGAAAAAACACATGCAAAACATTCCAGCTTCCCCGGAATTCCACCTGTCCCCAAATCCCCAAATACGTATGTAAATACAGAACAAACGATGCGCGATAAAATATTTACCCCATTTAATAAAATGTGTTTATAACAAAAACACGCATTTAGTTTTCGTAGAGTAAAACTAAGACTGTAATCTACGTTACTGCTATTACTCAATTAATTTTGCAAAGAGAACTCTAACTTGGCGATTATCAATTAGACCCGATTGATTTAACACTCGATATTCGTTACTTTTATAAGTTAAAATAGTTAGTTAGTAATTTCAAGCTCATAATAATCAGGGTGTAATTTACGTTATGTAATCAACGTTACCACAGTCTTCAAAATTCAGCAAGTGATTCTATTTAGATGTCTGAAAATTAGGTCAAACAGTTTTTGGCTTCCGTAAGATAAACTTCCAATATGAAATAAACACAGATATCTCACTTTTTTTTAAATTTGCCACTTTTTCTGCAATTTACGACTGCAATTTCTGTACAGAAAAAAAACTCTACAATAAAGTTCAAGATCAAGAAAACAAAACAAGATCAGAAATGTAAATATTTTTCATTATGGTTTTTAAATAATTGAATAAATACCCCTTAGATGTGAACGAAGTTGATGTAATACCGCAATTAGTTCATAGAAATGTCGCGAATGTAAGTGACAAGGTCCTCTAGGTTAATAACTTACCATTGTTTTTGTTCTCTATTTTTGCTTACCAACATTGATTTTACTATATTTTAATCATAATATATTTTAATTATAATATATGTACGAAGTATCTGTATTATACCAGATCATCTAAGGTACTAAAAGGGTGATACAAACGTTTGTAATGTATATTACAAAATATTGTGATTATGAGTTGTGTGATAGTATGCAATACCTGAGAAGAGTAGCTAATTACAATTTTTTATCCAAGACAAAGAACAAGACAAAGAGTAACTAGAACAGTTTCCAAACAGTGAGATTAAACATCTGAAAGATCAAAATGAAAGTTTAGAGGCATGAAATTGTATTAAAAATGTAGGAGTGTCTTAAGACAAGGACAGATGACCAACTCTTTTGTCCCATAATAGTGATCTCAATTAAAGTGAGAAGATGTCAATTTCACCAAGATGGTGTGCACCAAGAAAGAAAATGGCAGAAAAGTTTAGATAGGCAGGTGTAGCACCAAGAAAGGTATTACGGAAAGTGCGGAAGATGTTACTGAAACATTTTAGTAGAAGAGGTAAGTGCTGCTAGAAAAGATGATGGCAAAAGGTAAAAAAGGTGATTGCAAACATATTGTCTTGTACGATAATAAAGAAGTACATGTATAAATTGAAATCACTTCTGAACAAGAGCACTGACACCACCCAAAAATCAACATAAACGGTTCGAAGAATTGTGACAAAATTGTAAAGGGGCCAAAGTTCCAAACTTCCAAATGGCCAAACACTGCTAGTGAGACGACGCTCTTCAATGCATAGATGAATCATCCAAAATTGGTCGGAGTGGGCGCTCTTTCAGCATACAAAAGGACGAGATTAGTGCCATTGAATTCAAGATCCGTCGTTAAAGATTTTGTCGGATTTTTTATTGGTGTTTTACGGTGCTTTTAACACTAACTAGGCTATATCGCACCTACAGCAGAATTTGTTAATTAATTAATCAATTATGTTAATTATATTTTACGGTACAGATTAATCACCTTTAAAAACTGAATAATAAGCATAGATGGAGTGTTTATGAACTGGTCTTTGAGTGAACTTGCGTTGAAATACTGGTTCCGGGTTAGGTTTTATTCGTGGCAGTCTAGAAGAAAATGTTTTACAGTGAAAGCTTCGTTGCATGATATGCAAAATGGTTGATCTTCTCAGTTAAGTTTGTATGAATGTGTAATTCGAGTGTGTCCGATACGGCACATTGTAATAACGACTTGGTCACGGCGAGTTAAAAGAGGGAAAGATCTTGATAATTGGACATGAGAAAGAATGGCATGGAGTTTGATATTTGTCTTTTCAACCCATTGAAATTGCCATTTGGATTTGATAAGCAAATTAATAGATGACTGAAAATCGCTGTTGGGTAACGTGATTGCAACTGGTTGAATATTAAGAGCTTCTTTTGACAAAGTATCAACTGTTTCATTTCCTCGAATACCTATGTGGCTAGGTATCCAGCAAAATTTTACACATTTTGATTGTAAAATATCATGTATGCGAATAAGCAAATGTTGTATCCAGACATTATTTGCTTTGCGATTTTTAATTGCTTGAAGAACAGAAAGAGAATCTGAGAAAATTAGAAATTTGTCTGCACTGTGTTGAGAAATGTATGATAATGCCAAGTAATGTTTCAGCTGTAAAAATTGATGCCTTCCCTGGGAGGCCCATCCGAGAAATAAAGTTGTGTGCGAAGGCAGCACAACCAACCTTGTTGCCGTCTTTTGAGCCGTCAGTATAGATATGGATAAAGTCATGATGTGTTTCTATAATTTAGGAAAATTCGTCTTTATATAATTCAGATGGGTTAGAAGAGTTTTTGTTTTGGATAGATCAGTATTTACCTCTGGATTTTGTCCATGGAGCTACATTTTGTGTAAGGTTTTGTGCAACGCTATGTGGGTCAAGTTTGAGAGCTTCTAAGTCGCCTTCCAACTGTAAACCAATTGGTTTTATTTCTTTTTCTTTGTTTTGAAATTGCTATTTGCCATTAGGGTTGAATATAACGTCTCTGGTAGGTTTTTGTCGTTAGATGAAATAGACTTTGCATACTGAAGCGATAGTTTCTTTCGACGTAGCTTTAACGGCGGTTCACCGGCCTCCGTATATAAACTTTCTATTGATGATGTGCGGACAGCACCAAGAGCCAAACGCCAGCCTTGATGGTGTATAGTGTCAAGCGTCATTAAGTTTGACTTGCGGGCAGAGCCGTAAACAATAGATCCGTAGTCTAATTTGGATTTATCAAAAAATGACACCCAGAAATTTTACTTTGTTGTGTGCCTTTCGCAGACGACAAAAGTGTACGCATTGTGTTTTGGATATTGAAAATTTAAAACCATTTTCTGAGGCCCATTTTTGGATCTTATCAAGGTTCTGTTGTAGTTGGCGTTCAACGGTGTAAACCATTCGCTCGAAAGTTTCGCAAATACAACTAGTGAGAGAAATAGGACCGTAATTATTAGGGTCATTATGGTCTTTCCCAGGTTTAGGGATAGGTATAACGAGTGCCTCCTTCCAACATTACCTGTTACCCAGATATTATTGAAAATGTTCAATAAAAGATCAAGTGAAATCTGTGGTAAATGTTCCAGAAGTTGGTAATGAATTCCATCAGGTCCAGCGGCAGAGTCTTTAGCTTTATCAATAGAGTCCATTAATTCATCCATGTTAAAGAATGCGTTGTATTCTTCGTGATTATTAGATTTAAAATTAATGTTTTCTTTTTTAGCTTTAGATTTGAATGAATTGAATTCTGCTGAATAATGTTCTGACGAAGAGTTTTGGGCAAATGTTTCTGCTAATGTATTAGCTATGTCTTTTGGCGTCGTTTTAGCGTCAGGGCAGTCACGGCGTTTTAACTGTACAATAGGTTGTTTTATGTGTTTACCGCTAATTTTTCGGACCTCGTCCCATACTTTCTGAATTGTTGCATTTGATTAAATTTTCGCCAAGGTTTACGTTTAGATTCACGAATTGTTCGTCGAGCCTTTGCTCTGAATATTCTGTATTTTTCGAGGTTATCAGTTGTAGGACACCATTTGAATTTCAGGAGTGATGCCTTCCGTTTCCAAATGGCTCCCTCTCATTCATCATCAAGCCATGGCATTTTGTCCACCGAACTATTCTTAGATTTTTGGATGCTATCGCAAGCGATTTTATTTAATATCAAAATGAATCGATCCGTTTGATCATGTACTTTGTCAAAATTATTTAGTGTAAGATCTCTCGAGCATAGCATTTTAAATTTTCCCAGTCGGCTTTTTCAAATTTAAAGTAAGTGCGAGGTCCATCTGGAACTGAGTTATTAGATGATAATAGTAATGGATAGTGATCACTACCAAATTGCTCGTCTAGAACTGTCCAAGCGAATTCCAAAAATATAGGAGGATGGGATAAAGACAGGTCTATGCAGGTAAATGTACCTGAACCTGGATGTAAATAGGTAGGGGATGTATCATTGAATAATCTTAATTGTAAATTTTCAATTATCTTTTCTATAACTTGACATTTAGCGTTTATAGAGCTGCTTCCCCACAATTGATTAAGTGCGTTAAAATCGCCCAACAAAAGGAAGGGTTGTGGGAGTTGTTGAATTTAATTTTGCAACTCATTAGTACTTACAGTTGAGTTTGGCGGAGGATAAAGCGAGCAAACCGCAAATCTTCTCAGTGGAAACAAACATGTTAACATTGCTTTTGGTTTTCTTAGGCGAAGCCTTTTGATTGATACTATTGCAAGTTAATTGTGTCACTGAAGGCGAAATTTGACTCTGTTGTTCAGTCTTTTCTTTTGTTTGAATGGGTTCTACGGTGGTAGATATACCATATAATATTTACACTATGTACCGACACCAACTGTTTGTGTACGTTTAGCAGAGATGCTGGTGTAAGGTTGAGTTATAGGTATTTGAAAACGCAGCGTACTTTCGACTTGTTTTCGTGCCTTCTGAAATGAGATGTTAGTTCTAAATTTAATGGATAGAATTTCCTTTCCAAGGTTCCACTTCATACAAGACCGGGAGGTGGCGTTATGCTCACCCCCACAGTTTGCACACGATGAAACCAGTGCACTTATCAAGATCATCATGACCGACTTCCACTTTGGAGGAAGTGTACCCAATCCTAAGCGAACTTGGTATAGCCGATGAGTAGAAAGCTGCAATGAAAGTGTTTTGTGGGTACTTGTTTGCCTTGTCTTCTTGAATATAGGCGCTGTATAGTGCGCACACCCTGTGTTTTCAGCTCCCGGGGACCTCGTCGGACCCAATACTGGGCCCGAGGTCGTCGCAACGGAAAACACCCTTACACGAGTTTAGTGTCTTGTGCAGCGTACACATAACAGGAATTTGGAAGAAAGGCTTGATGTTCATCAGGGCGTTCGCCTGCGTTGGTCTCGCAACCTCCACAAGCAAACATCCGCCGCGATTTTTTTACCGACTTCGCGGATCCGATAAGGTCATTGAATTTTTCTCGATCAAAAAGGGCTCAGATCTGACATTTTCGTGCTCTCGTCAAGTGACACTTGCATTTTCGTTTGTGGAAGCAGGGGTCAGTTTTGATTCATCCACCAAGTTCCTCAGCCACCAAGGACTCCAACGCGGGGAAGCTTAAAGGGGACGGATATCCAGTCCTCAAGCCACGAGGTCAATATGAGGAAAGGGTATGTAAAGATACGAGATAACAGGTCAGAGGTTAGAGGAGAATAGATAGAGGAGGAAGATGACAGAATAGGAAGAGTAAGTTAGAGGGCAGTAACAAAGAAATCGACCCAACGCAATCACGAACATGGCAATACGCTCCAAACTAATTTGTACTATCTATCCAAGGGCAGGGCATGACTAGCCGATTGACCAGGCCGGGCCCACCTGGCCACCCGTCTACCCTGAAGCAGAGGCCAAAGTAGTGTGATGGAGGGACTGGAGATCCCTGGGACCTCCTCAACTCCCAGGATCCCCCTTTCCATTATACGGGGCGCAGCCCACGACAAACAGGCAGGTTTGGTTTTAGCCATCACACATGCACAAAAGTGTACCTGAGGGGTACGTGTTACTCCCCCTGGTACCCCAAAAAGAGGGGGTTATATTTTAGGCTATTTAATGCTTCTTCATGAAATTGCATAAAGTTTTGATCATGAATAACAAAAAAGGATGAATTCTACAGGAAATACATTTAGTCACAACATTGGCATGAATTCTTCATGAAGAATTGTTTTTAATTATATCGATTTCATGACCATAAGCTATTCTTAATTTCACAATTTTTCATGCATTATCAGTCCATGTATGTCCCATTTGCTGTTCACATTCATGTTCACGCTAGTAACCAGGTAAACATTTTTATCACTCAGCGTCTGTAGTATGTGCATGTGTGTTTGTCAACATTTTCTTCAATCAACATCTATTAAATCTAATAGCAATCATAATTTTACTGCCTACAGTTCAGGAACTATGCATGAATTTAAAATTATGACTGTTTTAAACATGTCATGAATTGATTATGAATTCAAATGCATGAACTGTTCATGTCCAGGGCATGAAGTATAAATGAGGATGTATAAACAGTATAGAGAAAAGTCTATGAACTGTTCATGTTCGAACAGTTCATGAATAATTCGTGAACAGTTTTTGGTCATTTCGCCGAGGATGATAACCACATCCTGCTAACAATGTAAAACACTTAGATTGGTATTTTGATCGCTGCAATGTATTTTCAATTATTCTTAATTCGTAACTTGTAACTTAAAATGTTACTGTTATGCCTTATAAATGTAGTTTACATTTGAAAAATACATTTATAAATTATAGCAATTATTACGTAAGAACGCTTTAACAGTCATTTCGAATAGCAAGAAGGTTAAATTGATCAATATTTTAAAGTAAAACATATTAGGTTTGTTATAGGTAATATGTACGTTCATTAATTGGTAAATAATTCTGTTTTCATAAATGTAATAAAAATAATACTCAGAACCTCCTATATTCAATGCTTGGAAAAATGTAATAAATACTCGTGAAAACTTGGCATTTGTGTGCATGTCTACAAATAATATCAAAATGCGAGTCTATGAAAATCATACATTTTTGTGTCTGTATTCTTTTTGTAACAAAATATCAAAGAAATGAAAATTGTCACCGCCTACTGGTAGAGTTATATAGTTTTGAATGGTGCCACCCTACTTATACAATGTGCGACATATGTTATGGTATTGTATACACAGATCTCAAATAATGTTTTTCGTATTGAAGGCAATTTGTTAAATCGAACAGTTCTGTTGTCAAAATATAGCAGTACTATTCACTACCAATGTTAGAAGTCATTTATGAAAGATAATTATGCCATAGGTATATGATAATCTCTTCGAATTTTAACGGGGAATTATTATACCTCCATACACCAAAGTTGTTAGGAGAGTCTGTCTGTCCGCCTGTAGACACATTTTGTGTGCGCTTCATCTCCGAAACGGCGTGATTTTTTGCAAAACTTGGCCAGCACATTAGGCTTTAAGTCAACGTGCGCATGCTGAAAAAAATATTATGATTTATTTTCACGGAGTTATGCCCGTTTTATTTGTTTCTAGACAAAATTGTTTGTGCGCTTCTTTTCCTAAACGGCTCGCTGGATTTTTATAAAACTTACCAGCACTTTAGGCATAAGGTCTACTTGTACATATTGCACAAAAAATGTTCGGATATATTTTCACGGAGTTATGCCCGTTTTATTTGTTTCTAGACAAAATTGTTTGTGCGCTTCTTCTCCTAAACGGCTCGCTGGATTTTTATAAAACTTACCAGCACTTTAGGCATAAGGTCTACTTGTACATATTGCACAAAAAATGTTCGGATATATTTTCACGGAGTTATGCCCGTTTTTATTTGTTTCTAGACAAAATTGTTTGTGCGCTTCTTCTCTAAACGGCTCGCTGGATTTTTATAAAACTTACCAGCACTTTAGGCATAAGGTCTACTTGTACATATTGCACAAAAAATGTTCGGATATATTTTCACGGAGTTATGCCCGTTTTTATTTGTTTCTAGACAAAATTGTTTTAAGTCAACGTGCGCATGCTGAAAAAAATATTATGATTTATTTTCACGGAGTTATGCCCGTTTTATTTGTTTCTAGACAAAATTGTTTGTGCGCTTCTTTTCCTAAACGGCTCGCTGGATTTTTATAAAACTTACCAGCACTTTAGGCATAAGGTCTACTTGTACATATTGCACAAAAATGTTCGGATATATTTTCACGGAGTTATGCCCGTTTTTATTTGTTTCTAGACAAAATTGTTTGTGCGCTTTTTCTCCTAAACGGCTCGCTGGATTTTTATAAAACTTACCAGCACTTTAGGCTTTAAGTCAACGTGCGCATGCTGAAAAAAATATTATGATTTATTTTCACGGAGTTATGCCCGTTTTATTTGTTTCTAGACAAAATTGTTTGTGCGCTTCTTCTCCTAAACGGCTCGCTGGATTTTTATAAAACTTACCAGCACTTTAGGCATAAGGTCTACTTGTACATATTGCACAAAAATGTTCGGATATATTTTCACGGAGTTATGCCCGTTTTTATTTGTTTCTAGACAAAATTGTTTGTGCGCTTTTTCTCCTAAACGGCTCGCTGGATTTTTATAAAACTTACCAGCACTTTAGGCTTTAAGTCAACGTGCGCATGCTGAAAAAATATTATGATTTATTTTCACGGAGTTATGCCCGTTTTATTTGTTTCTAGACAAAATTGTTTGTGCGCTTCTTCTCCTAAACGGCTCGCTGGATTTTTATAAAACTTACCAGCACTTTAGGCATAAGGTCTACTTGTACATATTGCACAAAAAATGTTCGGATATATTTTCACGGAGTTATGCCCGTTTTTATTTGTTTCTAGACAAAATTGTTTGTGCGCTTTTTCTCCTAAACGGCTCGCTGGATTTTTATAAAACTTACCAGCACTTTAGGCTTTAAGTCAACGTGCGCATGCTGAAAAAAATATTATGATTTATTTTCACGGAGTTATGCCCGTTTTATTTGTTTCTAGACAAAATTGTTTGTGCGCTTCTTCTCCTAAACGGCTCGCTGGATTTTTATAAAACTTACCAGCACTTTAGGCATAAGGTCTACTTGTACATATTGCACAAAAATGTTCGGATATATTTTCACAGAGTTTTGCCCATTTTTCATTTGTCTACAGGCAAATTTGTGTGTGTGCTTCTTCTTATTAACAGTCGGCTGGATTTTTATAAAACTTTATCTACTCATTAGGCATTGATACAAACCTTCTGACAGAGGAAGATCCAATCAAAACTGCGACCTCTAGAAAGTTGACAAGGTTTTCCAGTCATTTGACCTGGTGACATGATTTTTGATTCCAGATTACAGATGATCGGACTTAACCAAGATATCATTAAGACAATCATTCTGACATGGTTTAGTGAACCTTCAATCAAAACTGTGACCTATACAGAGTTAAAATGGTTTTCCAACGATTTGATCTGGTGACCTAGTTCTTGTCCCCAGATAAACCATATTCGAACCTGTTCAAGATATCATTAGGACAAGCCTTTTAATAAGGTTTGGTGAACATCCAATCAAAACTGCGACCTATAAAGCGTTTAATTTTTTTTTCTATAATTTGACCTAGGGATCTTGTTTTTGACCCTAGATGACCCATGTCCGAACTTGTCTAATATATCATTGCAGCAAACATTCGGAATAGGTCGGATGAAGGTTCGCTCAAAAGTGTGACCACTAGAGCATTAACAACTCCCAAGTGTGTACGACGGACGACGGAGTAGACTGACTGATGACTATAGCTCACCGAGCACTACGTGCTCAGGTGAGCTAAAAAGTTGCTCATTGTTAATCATGTTTGTTTGTTTGCTGTTGTTCTGTTCTTCAAATGTGAAATCGTTGATAACCTAGTATTATGCGTAGTAGGGATACAATGATATAAAAGTACCTACTTGGTACGTACTGAACGAATGTCAATATATTTTTGTGAGTTGAACTTTATTCACCTCACTTGGACGTCACTCGCTCGGGGCTTTATGTAGACCAAAGTACTACTTTATGTACATCCGCCATGAAAATGGATCCATAAGATTTATTTGTGGTTTTAATGTTCACATACACAGAGTTTAAAATATTATACATATTTTCTTTGCAAAACAAACGTTTCGCTTTGCATTAAGTTCAACTTACAAGAGTACTTTCAGTACTTTGATTTTATTCAGTAATCCGTTAAAATGACATTTTGTCGTACACTTTCAACCCGTTTGTCTTACTGTTCGAAGTTTGTCAAAAAAAGTTCACGAATCTATTTTTAGGTAAATCCATTCAACACTATCCAATATTGTAAGACACAACTTAAGTTATTCCGTTTTTCTGAACGTCGAAACAAATCGACAACTCCCCTTTCAGCGACCTTGAATTCCGTATTTATTTATTATTGTGATTGTAATTTGAAAAAAATCACAATAATAAACGATGTTCCTATTTACTTGCTTGATATATTGTACTTCGTTTACTTAGTCACTAACAGTTTTGGAAAGTAGGTTTTTCTAGATATTATTAACGATATCGGAAATCTCTATGCGTTGTTAATATGTAAGCACACTTACCTTTTCCCTAGAAATATCACCCCTTTCAATTATGCATACTGAATTTTTGATGAAATCTTTATATGCAGTAGAACGATTTCAGACAAGTTTCAATACAATTATGCATTATGGAATTCCAATCATGTAGACAAGTTTTATGCATTTACCCGTATAAAAACAATTCAGTACAGCTTGCCTTATTTCAAGTTTGCTTCTAGTAAATCGTTCAATCAAATAAAATGTCATCATTTTTACTCCAAAAACTTAAACGTATATACACATGAACAATCTTTCGTATGTTTTATCAGCTACAAGGCGGCTTAACACTTTTCGCTCATTAGCAATCTTGGTGACTTTGTTTTATACGTTTAAACTGAAATCGCTGTGTGTATCTGGTAAGATGACATTTCTAAAGCCTAAGTAAGGGGCCTCCGTGATCGAGTGGTTATGTTCCCTGCCTGACTAGTAATCACTAACCTCTCACCGCTGTGTTGATCTTACGCTACATTCCTGTGAAAAAGTAATCCTGATTTATATGTTAACGTCTGTAAATGTAACTCAATGTTATCATGTGTGGTTGAACAAACATACTGACTGAAATTACGTCGTAAGAATATGAACTCGACCGGAATCAATCATCAATGCACGATTTTAACAGTCAGACTTTAACACGAAAGTTATTGCTAGATAAGCCAATAGTAAGTATGAATATTATCACATTGCCATATCAGCTTAATCAATTACTATGTATTTATGACTTTATGTCTAAAACGGTTTAGGGTTGTTCATTTGCTTATTTTCATTTTACTTCCTTCTGTCTTTTACGAGCGTCAGTATCCAACATTGATGCACCTCTAAAAGTGATAATTTGAATGATGATGAAAGGAAAAAATCGTACAAATCAACTCTAAGAAACGTATATTATTGTGCAAATGAACGATGCTTCTATTTAGTTGCTTGATATATTGTACTTCAAATATTTGATTTTCTTATTAATCTGTGAAAATTCAGTATATGACTTGACAGAAAGTCGCAATGCAAAAGAACAAAACATAATGACAGATGGTTTGGTACTGCTGGCCTCCTATTGTGAAGTATTTTACCATCTGGCATTAAATGCTCACCATCTATAGATGTTTTTAAGAAAAAGACTAAAAACACACTATTTTAAAGAGTTCTCTAATTTATTTTATACCAAACTTCAAACGCATTTTATGGATTGATACTGTATCAATTTAAGTACGACATTTTAATTATTCACTTGTATTATACGTGCTTAAGTGTTTTAATTTATTTAAAGTTTTTGTATATTATGACTACATGTATTTAAACCTATAACATTTGATAATAAATTTTATGTAAAACGCCATTTAATATGTTTTTATAGAAATAGGCGTTTAATTAAATAAAGACGTTTCAAGCTTAACTATGAATCATTCATTCACTCGAAACAGATAAGATCCTAATATTTTGATTCAATTTTGTATTAGCTTGAAGAGAGCGTAGACAATTTTGATGGTTTACTCAGCATACCAAGCAGTATTACGCAACGAAAACATCGCCATTTCTTACTACCTTGGCAAGAATATTCTTTGTAGATTCATAAAAGTATTGTCATTACATCAGCAGGAATAGGAAGACGAGAAGAAAGTATGTTTGTAAATTCTATGCTACTCAGGTTTAACGATTTAATATGAAAAATAAAAAAGTACCAAATATATTTCTTCAAAAACACCATTACAAATGTTTATCACTAAATAATTTGCCGTATGTTTTTATAAGATTAAATACTTACTTTAGTATGTAATAAAATTGTTCTGACACCAAGAAGAGATAAGTGATATATTTGATCTTTGATAAAAGCCTAGTTATTAACGGTTTTAATATGGGTCGGTAGGCAGGGATGTTTTCTTTTATGCTTTTTTTACATACATTGGCAACCCTGATGTGGAAATTTCAATATAGCACTAAGATTTGGATGCCTTAGAACTTATGAGTTGGCAGGTAAAAAGTGGTCGGGTACCGGAAACAAATCTATTTTAATACTTAAGGAAACATTCCATTTTTGTAGACCCAAATGATTTTTTTCAGTTTTTCATATCTCTTAATTTTTAAGATATATCTACATGAAAATGGCCATTTTAAATGTATTTTCATGTAGAATTCTGTTTTTGCAGTCAGATGTACTGATAATGTGTTTTTTAAGGAATGAAGGACGTGTAGGTGAAATTGCATCTGTCATGAACAAATCTTCATTATACGATAGAACAACTCATTTTGATGTGTTTATAGTAAATTTATTGGTAAATGGCATCTTCAGTACTTCTATTAACAAACATAATTAAAACAATGGAAAATAACAAACAATATAACATGCCAATCAGGGTGTAGAAATAAGCCGGCAGCTGGAAAAAGCATTAGGTTACTTGAACATTCTTGCCGGCTACTTTTTCTCCACAGGGGGCTTTGCCTACTTTGTGGAACCTTCATACTTCCCTTCTACTTTTAGTAGCTTCCCGGCGACATGAAATCATTACTACAACCCTATCAATGCTCATTGCTTTAATGAATAGACTTAACCTGCAGCATTTCAACAAGTGTTTTTTTCGCCGAAAAAAAGATCGTTCTATGTTGCTAATGACGCTGTTGCTAACAGAAAAATATTGGGATGCTTTTGCAGTTAATGTTAACTGTAATATTAATGTACAAAAATAGAATGTGCAATTATTTCTCATTTCTGAAAACTTTCTTGTAAAAACTTACACTACTTGTATATAAAAGTCGTCTTAATACACTGAGAATAAAACAGCATTGTCATGGACTGCTTTTGTGCAAAACGCTCTGAATTTGTATGTGTAAAAACTCTTTGGAAAACAATGCATCACATTTTACATTCGTCGGAAATGAAGTTAAAAATCCAGTAACTACAAGCGTGAGAACTTACAACGCACGCGACCAAGAGAGAACAAAACAAAACTAAATGCCATACATTAATTATAGAGATTCAAATGTGTGTCATTCGGAACAATTAAACAATTTAACATAAACAGTTAAATCTCTATTAATCCGGTTTGAAAATATTCTCTTCATGACAATTTCGGTAGTTCGTAATGCACATTTCAGCAAGAGACAAGGGATATAATAAAACTCTTCACAAAGGATTTTCATGTACAGTTTTCGGATAAGTAACGTTAACCGCTAAAACATTAAAAGCAACAACAACAATGTCTCAGTAATTTGGTCTTAATGGAAATATGCGAAATGGTACAGGGTAGCACCAGCATACAGATTACAAACCGCATGAAAATCGCAAATTGGGTGCTGATTCCTCAAAAACGTTATTAGAAACGACCGCGCTGAATGGCACGACTACCCCACCCACCAACTTGGAAGCTCCGTGAGTAAAACTACATCAGTGAGATACAATTTATTAATTGTATGTTGTAATAATGTCATTTATTTAGATTTGCAAGTGTTATTTTTCTGAATTAGACCAGCATTAACGAAACGTCACTTGACAGGATCTATTTTGAAACGATACACAGTTTGATCAATTATACTGAAGACTATTGCATGATGAATTATTGCTTAATGATAGACAAGCTTTTTTCGGAATGTATGGTAAAGACTTGGGCTCAATGACCTACCTGCCTTTATTTTACCCATATACAATTTAAGTCATTTTAATTACAACCTTTCCATGTTACATTGATTGTTGAGGAGTTAATTGTTTATAGCCATGCTCAATGAATGTATCCTGGGTTTTACTTAACCAGCTCTACCTATGAGACCAAAGGATTTGGATCTTGCAGGACATTTTAACTTTAGCTTATATTAATCACGCTCGAGTCGTATTCCTGGACACTACACCAGTACTAAGTCCAAAAATGGGATTGTGAAGTTCATGAACGAAACCAGTCGAAGCCGGGATTCGAACTCAGGACCTCCGGATCAGGGGACAGACGTTCTTCCTTTCGACCACGATGCCTCCCACCAAATTATTATTTAAACTTGGTCAGAATTATTTCTTATAAACTGTTCCATTTTCATGATTGTGGACTTATGCATATTTATATAAATATTAAAATATGGTAAAGATTGGGCTCAATGATTAAGAATGTGAACTCCTTACCCTCCGAGATCAAATGTGCAAAGTCTGTTAACATTTTCAAGAAATTTTGAACACGTACTATTTCAACGGCTACTAGGAGTAATTTGTGATAATTTTTTTTTATTTAATTTTATTACTGATATGCACATCATTACAAATACTTCAATTCATAGATCTGGTAATCAATTTTATAATCATGTTTCTTAGATTCTTTCAAACAAGTCACACTATGTTTTATGTAGCTTGCATTATATTTTAATGGTTTTAGTGACCTTAGATTTAAATTACTTTCTCTCCTTATTTAACTTTCAAATATGATCCCTGTATGCTTTATATTTTACACAATTTAATATTTGCACTATTTTGTTTATGGATGTTATTGTAAAGCACTTTTGAACATAATTATGTTATGCATGAAAAGAGCACCGTATAAATGTGGTAAAATAAATACATGTGCTGTTATCAGTCACGAGACAACTGACAAGACTCTTCATGTTAGCAAGATTCTTCTTCAGTAGGGTTGTACCAGTTTTAAAATTAAGACGATTTGAATTTGAAATCTACATCTGTACTGCACAAATCAAAATTATTAACAAAAGCTATGTATTGGAAACTTAAATAGTGGATTACACTTTGACAAATTTAAAATAGCATATAACCACGACGGACTATCAAAATTTCTGCATGAGAAAATAAACGTCATACCAAGAGTGATTTCTTGTATGCATATTATTCAGAATATTACAGAAATAGAAAATAGACTGTGGCATAAACTTGTTTTCTCATGCAGCGCTTTATATTTTATATGTCTTAAGATCGAATTGACTGGCAAATTGTTTTCGTCTGTTTGTCAGTCTGTCCATCCGAAAATTTCAACCATGTTTATATCTTTTGAAATAAACATGATGAGCTACAGAACTTGAACTTGGTCGGTCGATGCATCGGTGTAAGACTTTTTGACTTTGCTGCTAAATGCTGAAAATGATGACCTTGCTTAATAGTTCTTCTACTTGAGCTTCAGTAGTGAACAAGTTTTGACTTATAAGTTTGGTAAATCAAGTTTTTTGTTGTTTGTTACTGATAGTGAATTGAATTCTCAGGGTGGATCTAACATCAACCATATTTCATTGTACTTGTGTGTTCTATTGTTCAAGTGTAACTTGTTGATGTGAAATATTACATGTTTAATTCAAACCTGAATAACTTCATACGTGTGATAGAGGTTCATCATGTGTAACCAATATTTGTCGATAATGTAATAGAATTTAGGAGTTGGAGCTAACAGTACCTCAATGACGCCAGGGATTTTAAAGTGAAGTATGTGATAGACTTTGTAAAATTATTGTAAAACTACATCTTATTAACTTAATGATTATACTTTGTATTTATATACAGTAATGGAATTAACTGAAATCGACTAAGTTTAAAATTTGTTGACAACATAATTGTATTTCTGAGTTGAACCTAAAATTAGCTCAGTGACCCCAGGTTTTTATGACTAAAATAAGTTTAGTAGACATTTTTCTAAAATATATATCAACATTAGAAAGTTTGTTGTAAGAATATCGCATGAAGAAGAATAAAAGTTATATTTTTTTGTCAAAATTGCAACCCATTATTGTGTGCATGTGGATGAATATAAGACTTATAGTATTACAAAATGACATCATTTATGTTATAAAATGTATTAACAATTAACACATAAGATACCAAAGGAATACAGTCAAACTTGTGTACAAAGGACACCTTGCAGAAAATGCCAAAATATCCTTTGATCACATGAAGCAATCGATATCTTAGCGTTAATTAATTGTATCACATGTCCGGTGTCCTAGGTCAAAATGCCGATTCGGGAAAGGATTTTGGTTGCCTGTTGCCCGTGGTCGACAGGTGTCCGCTATATCAGGTCATTTAAAAAGTGTTTTTGTCGGGGGGAAATTACAGTGTCCGTTGTAGACAGGTGTCCGTTGTCAACAGATGTCCGTTAGCACAGGTTAGACTATACGTACATGTAAAACAGCATGGTGAAGTATGATTTGATCATGATATTACGGTAAAAGTATGACTGTGCTTAGTGATAAGCTTTAAAAAAAGCAAATTTAAAAAAAAACAGCTGCACACCAACTCAAAACATGAACTGTTATCTCAGAAACAAATCCAGTGACCCCCATTTTTCTTTCCATTTTTAGATTTTCTATACGCTTTCGATGACATCTGAATAATGATCACTTTTCCTCGGATAAAATAAGTTGCAGAAATCGCCTTTAACAAATACAGAGAAGTTATTTTTTAGGTTCTCATAACAGATTAAAAGGCATTTAATGCATTCGGGACATGTTTTCTTGTTTCCACGTTTCCATATAATTGCGATCAATATATCACTGTCACATATTGTTTAGGGGACTTCATTTCTACACAAGTTTGGGAGTATTTCATGGGCATACAGTTCTTTATTGGTTTTAGCACATTTTCTTGAAGGTTGCCAAAAACTTCAATGGCAATCATATTCGTTAAAACTGTTCTAAGGATATGATACTTCAAATTTACTGTCAACAACAATTTGAGACTCCTCTTAAAGCGGTCATGTTGCCAAAAATGTATTTAATTGAATGGAATAATACAATTAGCGTTAATAAGAATTTACAGCTCAAAATAGGCAAAATTCGGCCGCTAATACAAATTTAAAATAGAAAGTATAAGCCGGAGCGACTCGTTCGTCGATCACCGATTACAAAACGTTATTACTCCATAACGGATGCACGATAAATCAAAAAAAAAACTTGACAGATATTGTTTGTTACATGACTTACCGTTTATCATAAATCAGTTAGCAACTTCAATCGATAAACGTGTCCGCATAATCGTTGATTTATTACGCAATTCATGTATCGTGTAGTCACAATTCAATATGGCGGCCGCAAATACTGCGAAATCACATAGCGGCGGTGATGGACGCTAAATTCAGTGGTGTGGTTTTAAATGTAAATGCGGGATAGTAAAAATATCATAAATAATTATCTATAATAATTTTTTATAATTTTAAGAATCTTGTTGTACATTTTTGTTGTTTGTTCGTCATTTTTTTCTTCGCTTTTTTTCTGACGGGTACACAATGCAAATCACTTCTATATTCTACAAGGTACGTGTGAATGGATTCCCGACCGTAATGCTATCTTTGACGGGGACAATAACGCTTATTGTTTAAAAAAATATAAAAAAAATATAAAAAAACTTGACCGGGGCCGGTTTTGAACTCGGACCTCTCACTTCGTAAGCGAGTGGTTTACCACTGTCCTTTTCGGAAAAAATGTGTTAATTTAGTATTATAACGGTAGACTGCAGTTCGCGTAATAATACCGTAATTTCAGTTTTGTAATTATTGATTAGTTTTCAGAAAATACATACAAAATGCGTTTCTGTATTTACTGACTCCAATAATTATTCGAAGAAAGATTTACACATTAATTTTAATTGCATTAGCTGATTTTCTTGAAATATGTTTTTTGGCAAAGTTATGGCGTTGTTGAGTTCGATGTCGAATGGGGAGTTTCTCTGCGCGATCCCAAAAATAGCATTCGCCAAGCGGCTCTATAACCTAATTCTGAACATCCGTCTCTATGTAGCAGCAAAATCGCACGACTAGTCTTCTGGTCTACTCTCGACACAGGTTAAGACGTTGCATCACTCGTTTTGTTAATTAGGCTTAATAACTTAGAACAAGCCATTTAGAAGAAGGGCACACAAGATTTTGTCGACGGACAAATAAAAAAGGGGCATAACTCCGTAAAAATAAATCTGAATAACTTCTTTTTTATTTAATGCGCAAGAATACCTAATGTCTAATGTACTTGTAAGGTTTTATAAACATCCTATGAGCCTTTTAGGAGAAGAAGCGCGCACACGAGTTTGTCTATAAACAAATAAAAAGGGGGCGTAAATCCGTGAAAATAAATCCGAATATTTTTTTTACAACATGCACAAGTAGACCTTATGCCTAATGTGTGGGTAAAGGTTAATCAAAATCCAATGAGTCGTTTCAGAGAAAAAGCGCAAACGAGATTTTATCTGTAGAAAATAAAATAAGGGGCATAATTCCGTGAAAATAACTCCGAATATTCTTTTTTCTACAACATGCACAAGTAGATTTAATGGCTAATGTGTTGGTAAAGTGTAATCAAAATTAAACCAGTCGTTTCAGAGAAGAAGCGCACACAAGATTTTGTCTATGGAATATAAAAAGGGGCATAACTTTGTGAAAATAAAGCCAAATATATTTTTTTAAATATGCGCAAGAAGACCTAATGCCCAATGTACTGGTAAAGTTTGATAAACATCCAACAAGCTGTTTCAGAGAAGAAGCGCACACAAGATTTTGTCTATACACAAATAAAAAGGGGCATAACTCCGTGAAAATAAATCCGAATATTTTTTTACAATATGCGCAAGCAGACCTAATGCCTCATGTGTTGGTAAAGTTTCATATCAATCAAACCAGCCGTTTCAGAGAAGAAGCGCACACAAGATTTTGTCTATAGACAAATACAAAAATATAAAGGGGGATAACTCTGTGAAAATAAATCCGAATATTTTTTTTCACAATTTTTTCTAATACCTAATGAGTTGGTAAAGTTTTATAGCAATCCAACCAGCCGTTTCAGAGACGTAGCGCACACAATATTTCGTCTACAGACGGACAGACGGACAGACAGAGAGACGGACAGACAGACAGACGGACAGACAAGCTGAAACCAGTATACCCCCACAACTTTGTTTCGGGGGGATGTAATAAAAATAGCATACCAGTTAATTGGATGCTGTATTGAAGCTACAAGAGATGCCAACACACATTATTCTAGGAAAGATTTCGTCTAGATTTATATGTCGAAATCTAAAACTAACGGTTGAATTATGAATTCATTCGTTTTTAGTCTGAATCCGATTCCGAGTAAAACATGTATCTCCATCGATGTCTAATTAATTGATCAAATCACTGACATGGTTAATACTCTAGTAGCATTACTTTGATCAAGTAATATAAGTATAAACAAATGTCGGAAAAAGTCACATTATAACAAAATGCAGAGTTACAGAACATGGTCTGTGACTTTAGACATTTTTAGACATGAGTTGAATTTTAATCTAACGGTTGTAGTAGTTTTAAGATATAAACTTGCAAAAAAGACTTAACAGCACATGTTATAATAGAAAACAGTCAATATTTCTGTCTCAATGAAAGTAAGAGTTATTGAACTTGGTCAATTATCTCAAATGATTACGCCAAAGACATTTGTGAATTATCAATCAGATAACTTGCGTATTTTAGAAATATGAACTAGCATCAAAGGGTCCCATATACCTACATCTAATAATATAACAGTTAGCCTAAATAAAAGGTCATGTAACTCTACAAAGCCTGGAGGGTAAGAGGCAAAAATTGCGTCTTGGTTTGTTTGTTTTGTTTTTGTGTGACTTATTGCCAATGGAGTTTAACGGCGTTTTTTTTTCAATAATGTTTTTAGTTATGTACGGCGACCGGTTCACCTAACCAGTATACTAACTGTTTACTTACCAGTACTAACTTATCCTTCCACAACGAGCCGGCAACTTCTCCAATTACGGAAGACAATTGACATTTTTGTCAAATTTGCATAGAAGATGATGACCTGCCGCGACCGGGATTCAGCGCACTATTTACTGGACCACGGCCGTGGCCATTTCGTCTTTGACTACTTGTATAAATTATAAACACAAAGTTATAAAGGCAATCCTTTAAAAACTGTGGAGGATTTTCGCTCCACACACACACACACACACGCACACGCACGCACATATAAAGATGAAGGAAATTACAAAAGTCAAATGACAAATAATTCTGGAGGGAGAAATGTCTGACATTGCCTAGTACTATTGCTTTTCATCTTGAAAACACAAATCAAGCTTAAGAGCGAATCTTTAAAACTCTGTAAGAAGTTCTCTCAACAAGGTATTATAAGAGTTTGCCAAAGTTTCACGGCAAATAACACTGTAATGCATGAAGGGAAAAATAAGAACTTGACGGGCAAACGTACGCAACATTTTTATACATTCATTATTTCGAGATGCCACTTATAATTGGTATGTTGTCTGAAAATATACGAAATGGGAATGTACCTCTTTTTGCAGAAAACGTCAGATTAAAAAGATTATAAAATGGCATGATTACGAGTACACTTAGACGTGAATTGCAATATCTCCTAAGTTCGAAAGCCTCGAAGGGACTCAAGATGTGAGAAAAATTTTACACATGTCGACGAAATTAAGGCAATAAATCTTGATCTTTTTGGTATTCTCGCCTTAATTTTTTCGAACTAATGAAAATATTACAACATTTCACATTAAATTTTATATTTAGGTTGCTTGTTATATCAATTGATCTAGGTATATGGGATATTGTTGATGCTAGTTCATATTTCAAAAATACTCAAGTTATTTAATTGATAATTCACACATGTCTTTGGCGTTATCATTTGAGATAATTGACCAAGTTCAATGACTCTTACTTTCATTGAGACAGAAATATTGACTGTTTTCTATTAGAACATGTGCTGTTAAGGCTTTTTTGCAGTTTTATATCTTAAAACTACTACAACTGTTAGATAAAAATTCAACTCATGTCTAGAAATGTCTAAAGTCGCAGACCAAGTTCTTTATCTCTGACATGCATTTTGTTATAATATGGCTTTTTTCGACATTTGTTTATACTTATATTACTGGATCAAAGTATTTCTACTAGAGTATTAATCAATGTCAGCGATTTGATCAATTAATTAGACATCGATAAAGATACATGTTTTACTGGGATTAGGATTCAGACTAAAAAAAATCTCGGATGAATTAATGGTCCAATTGTTAGTTTTGACTGTAGATGTCTTCATATAAATCTAAGCAAACAAGAAGGGAGGTCAATATTTCAAAATAAGACAACATTCGTCACTAGCAGGTAGATAAACAAACCTCCAATATGAAAGATTTGAATTCGTTTATTAACTAAGTATTCACAAATCATGACCCCCCCCAACGAATGAAACAGTATAATCCCACCAGCTACTTTGAGTTTCTCCAGAAAATACACGTTGCGACATTTAGCGGCAGAAAAAATACGACATTTAACGTTAAAATTGTAATATTTAACGGCAGACGATTTTGCGACATTTAACGGCGATTACAACATTTAACGACAACGTTGCAACATTTAACATTAGGTGCGACATTTAACGGCGATGCAACATTTAAGGGTGCCACAATCACATATTCTCCTAGTTAATCATAGATAAGCACATACAACATGTATAATATTCGATAAGGGGTTAAAGTTAAGAATCAAGGGGCTTTTGTCCAATGTTCAAAAATCGCCAAGGGGCTATTGTCCACATCTAATACCATAAGTGGGTTTTAGTCCACCCCCAGTTTATTTTGGGTAGCATCATCGCAGTAGTTTTTTTTCAGATTATGCTAAATCTTGTTTATCAATCAATATGCCTTCTCATAAATATATGCATTGTCCTTCAATCTTTGTGTATACTGTTCCAGTTTCCTGTTATTCATTAACCCTAATGCAACACATTTTGTTTCAATGATGTTTGGTGTAACGTTATTCTTGGGTTTAGTTCTGTGGGATGCAGCTAAGAAGTTTTAGTAAAAAACTTGAAAATGCCTAAAGACCATGTTTCCATTTGATCAGATTTATTGGCTAGACAATATTACCTGTTTAGGTTTTAACAGGCGTCTGACAAGTTAGTCTTGACTTCTGTTAGATTGGAATTCTCAAGTTTTGTACAAGAATAGTATCTTTTGACTGCAACATACATTTTTGTTATCACGATTGTGGCAACTTCAGAGTAATGTCAGTTCCAATTTGTTAATAAAATTCACTTTGTATAAGACAGCTTCTTATAAAATGTCAAAATACGCAAAACATCAAAACTACTTTTGGTAATCCCATGTACATAATACCAATTTTACGCAGAAGTTCGGTAAAAAATTGCTTCATTCATGAAGTAGAGATCGGTGATAACAATTTGTTACTAAAAATAGCATTACTGATATGCCAATCGTCGGCTAGCAAAAATAGCTGGGACAAACGCTGCAGCCAATTTGATAGAGGACAATAAAGAAAATTTCGAAAATAAATAAAGAAAATCAACTGGGGCTACTAGACAAATGTTATTACGGTCTGTGTAACAATGACTCACGGAAAATATGAAGAATGTATGGTGGATTCCTTTCCCTCAACCCAAACGTCAACGAGAAAAATGTCAAGGCTGAATACGAGCGTGCGGACAAGAGGATTTCACGACGGAAAATGTACGCAAAAGGACTTATATTAGGTCCAAGCCTTTTGTTGGAGGCAATGGGCCAACCTCTGATCATCCTGATCCGATTCCGTTTACTCCATTACAAGTAAGTTTATTTACAAACTCGTCTGATAAATCCTATGGTCATTTTCTATATCAAACATAATATATTCAATAATATGACCGATGTAATTTCGATTTGAGCTTGTTTCAAACCACTCCATGCGTATTTATAAAACAATTATGAGGGACTTTGATCAATCTTTCTGCAAATTTTATTTAATGTGAAACGGATCTAATAAAAATGTCAACATGACACCTAGGTTGTTCAAGTCTCCCATTGTTCATTTTTCTTAGTTTTGTACCGGATATATTAAGACATTTCTATTTTACAGATTTTCTGCATTAATACGTGAATAGGTATGGAAAACGTCAATGTCATTGCATGTCAGTTAATGTCAACAACGGCCATTCATATTTGCAAAAACTAAGAGGCACAATTTATCATTTAATATTTGCACTGTAATGTTGAACCGTACTGCTGTATTTTAAAATAGGAAATATATTTTATATTTTGCACATCATCAGAACTTACAACATCTCGTATGATATCATCTGAGATATAGACTGATAGATTTACTGATAATGTTTTTAAACTTTTATAATTAATTTCAATTTCAGAGGGAAGTTTTGCGCAAAATGAAGATGCCCACACCATGAGCACAACCAATTTCAA
Source organism: Lutraria rhynchaena (assembly GCA_008271625.1). Classification (NCBI taxonomy): domain Eukaryota; kingdom Metazoa; phylum Mollusca; class Bivalvia; order Venerida; family Mactridae; genus Lutraria; species Lutraria rhynchaena. The sequence goes on from VIBL01000416.1 coordinate 171,920, forward strand.
AGAGCAACTGATTGAAACCTCGCAACCACTACTGTTTCTGCAAGATGTTCCCGTACATGAGTTATCTGACAATACTGATTCTCCTTTTCCCTCCAGAATACAGACCTTGATTCATCAGATTCTTTACCTATAAATGTAATATATCTTGCCTCACTTTTCAATTATCTTCATAATAATGATATTTATGTTGAAATTATATTTGTCTAAAGCATATCTCAAAAACTATTGAAGGAATTAATATGATTCTTCACACATGGTTAAGATGTGCAGTGGCAAAGTATCATAACTCTATTTTGTCCCATTTTCTCCTTTTTTCTTTTGAAATTATACTTGTCTGGAGCAAATCCATGAAGCACTAAATGTATTGAGACGAAACTTCATACAATGATTGAGGTAAATGAGAGGAACAGTACTGGTCAAGAATCAGAGCTATTACTTATATAATTGATTTCCCATTGTGAATTTATATTATTATTGTCTAGATATCTCATAAGCTATTGAAGCTTTACACATAAACAGAAGTTATTAATAGGTGCAGTACCCAAAAGCCGTAATTCTTCCGTGTCCCTTCATTAATTACCTCCCTTTTCCTATTTGAATAACACTTTCCTTATTTTTACATACATACCATAAAAGCTATTGAAGGACTTGACTTGATGCTTCCATCTTTTTAACTGTAGCTTCTGATAGTACTATCAGTGCACAGGTACATGTATCTCTGAAGACAATAACACAGAATCATTTTGGGGGGGTATTTTGTGCAAAAGACTGCACTTCTGTTGCACGCAATTAATCTACATGCCTTTTCCATATTATTCCGTTACCTATGTCAATTCTATACAGTAGTGGGCAGTCGCTTGAAATAACATGACCAAATACCCATTTTCCCCTCCACTTTCCTGTAGTCTCGGTTTATAATTTTCTGATAACTCTAATGCACGAATTTTCTTATTCGTGGACAATGATGATTTTATTTGTGAGTCAGTAACATGCTTTCGTGTGTCGGGTTTTACTAGATCAAAATAAGTGCGTAAATACCGACTAAAAATAATTTTGCTGGCGTTTTCCCAGTCGTACAGTGCAGTGTATTGTAAGTATACGTAAGTAAGTATGCGATAAGTAAGTAAGAACCTTTTACGTTTTAAGGTACAGCTGTCTCAATGTGAGAGATGCCGTACTTTTTCATGTGAATTTGCTACAATACAAATATTGGTAAAATCTCTTGAATGCCCAGTATATAGCAGTAGCTTCTCTTTGGATTTGCGCGTACTTGCATTCTGTCTTTGACAATGACCTTGACGCAAAGGCGATCGGCTTTTCAAATTCGTCTGGCATAATATGAGACAATATGCCAGATATAATGTAAAACGTCGAAACGTCGAAAGCCTAGCCGGCAAGTGCATGTTATTAGCGCGTAAGTACAGGCTCTGAAGAAAGTGACATTTTCGTTTCTTCGAACGCGCTTTGGCACTTACTCGACCAAACATATGATCGGTCCTTTTCGAGCAGAGTGTTTAACGGCTTTGTGACGGCCTCGAGATTTGCCAGGAACCGATGATAGTAAGTCCGAACACCGAGATATGTCCTTATCGAAGTGACGTTTGGTGGAGGTTGTGTCTTTAATACGGCATCCACTTTATTTGCACATTTCCAGAGACCATTATTATTTATCTCATGACCACAAAATATTATTATTGACCGAAAAAAACATATTTTTCTTGGTTAACTTTAACTCCATATTTGTCCAACGCACATAACACTTGCTTGAAATTGTACAAATGTTCATTATCATCTGAACCAGTGACGACCATGTCGTCCATGATGCACTAGACACCATTAAGTCCCCGAAGACTTTGGTCCATCGTTCGTTGCCAACTACCTGGGGCTGATGAAATTCCATACAATAACCTGTTGTACCGGTACAAACCCCTATGTGTCATAGTTAGCAGTTTCCTACTTTCCGCCTCGACCCCCGTTTGTAGGTAGGCCTGTCGTAAGTCCAACTTACTGTAATGTTTGTCATTTGAAATATCCGCATAGACATCGTCTTTGGCAGAGGATACATGTCCACATGTAATTCAGGATTCACTGACACATTCTGGTCACCACAAATCCTTCGTCACCATTGGCTTTCACAACGGGAACATTGGGCGTAGCCCATTCACTTGTGCTCACTTATTATCTCCTGAACGGAACTGACCTTGAATTAATGAACTTTGGCGTTGTCTTTTAACGCCAGTTTGGCTTCCATATTTAAAACCTTGCCTATTCCATCTTCAAATACTGACTTGTGCTTCTCCAGAATCGAACTCAGACGGCTTTTCACAGTGCTGTTTGAAGCTGAATTTACAGGCAAATGTCTGCCCCAGTCCAGTATTATCTGACTGAGCCAGTCTCTCCCAAAAATGCTGGTCCTCGTGTTGAACTTGCTGGTTGAAGCTTAGGTGTAAGAGGTGTACTGTTGGTGACGAATGTCATGAAATGACATCAGCGTAACAGCTGATCCTGTGTCAACTTCCATTGGCACGGTTACTTTTTCCATGATTGGTTTAAGCATAATTTTACCGACTTTATCAACGGAGAAAACGGATTCTTCATTTACAATGACGGTTACAGTCTCGGCATTCTTTAGCTTACGGTATACCCTCTTACTTTGACCGTGATGACACACAGCAGTAAGTCTGCATTCAGATGGTTTGTGTTTCGTTCTTCCACAGTGATAACAACCATTGTTGGCACTGTTCTTATTTCCCATTGACCATGAATTACGGGGTTTGTTATTCTTTACCCGGTCACTCGGAATAGTGAAAACAAAAGCACAAGTCAGATGATGTATGCATTGACCTTCAATGAATAGTGATATTGAAAAGAACAAAAATCCAAATGTGAAATTTGTGCAAGTTGAAGATCCTGACAAGCCATACTGTGAAATATGTGTGGACTCATTTGAACTGAAAGGCAAACCATGTTTGCTATCAGTTGATTTCTTCTCTAAATGGCCAGAAATAACACGCTTTGTTAACTTTACCAATAAAAATGTCATAGCGTTCCTGAAAACACAAATGTCTAAGCACGGTATTCCAGAAATTGTAATCAGTGACAATACAAGACAGTTTTACGAGTTCAGAATTTGAAAAAAATGCAAATGACTATGGATTCAACACATAACTTCTAGTCCACACTATTATCAGTCACATGGACAGATATAACGTACAGTGAGACGATGAAAGGGTTTTTAAAGAAAGCCAAATCATCCAAACTTGGCTATATTAAATTACAGAAACACACCATTGGAGGGTGCTGACTTTCCCCCGCACAGTTGCTGATGGGAAGACGGTTAAAAACAAAGCTACCAGTTGCTACTGAGCTTTTAAAACCAAAAACGCCGCGCGAAAAAAAAATCAAAACTGGAGGCAAAGCAGCGTACCGCCAAAATGCAATTTGACAAACATGCTGTAAAGCAGCTCAAGCTGCTTAAATTGGGATATAATGCAATGTACAGACGCAACCATGAATGACATAATGGAATTATTGACAAGAAACATTCTACTCCAAGGTCTTACATCGTCAAATCACCGGAAGGCAAATAATACAGGCGAAATCGTAGGCAGATTAGACCAACAAAGTAACACCACTCCCTGAGACATTATTACATACATGATCAGGTACAATCCAAACAGCCTAATAGTCCTATACATTCACCATCTGATGCGGATAGTCAGCATTACTCATAACAACAACAAAAGCAGCAGCAACAGGAGCAACAACAACAACCTGCTGTCAAACCATATACAAATCGTTGTGGTCGAATAGTCAAACCACCGGATAGATACAAGCCGTAAGGATTTCATTCATGTTGGAATTAATTATCTTTGTCTCAAAGTGTTAAAAGAAATATTTTGGTACATCTAAATTCACGATACTGGATTTAAACAAGTGTTTTTCTGCGAAATCATAACTGCTAATTTCTAACTGATAATTACAGAATTATCTCTGTTTCGTTTGGAATATCTAAGTATATTTTTAGTATAAATGAGTGCTGAATATAAACAGCTAGTGTTATCTAATTATTCAGATAAGATTTCTCAGACCATGAAGATATCATGTTGCGAATAGATTTATTGTTGTTATCACTGTTACTGTAGTCATACTGTAGCGAGGTATGACCTAAAGTGCAGGAAATTAATGGGAACATTAACTGTAACCCTTAACCTGAATTACAGAAAAATGCCACGGATGACTTTCTGATAGCTAATGGAGATATTGACTTTCTAAAGAAAACATTGGTATATACAAATTGGAATAATCTTTAATGACGAGCTGATACAATACTTAGTACTTAGTATAACTACAGTATTTGCTTTTAAAAGAGAGATGTTGTATATTAATGTAGAATAGTAACTCACTCTATGATAAGCCTTTCTCATACCTATTTATTCTCAGTTTGTATTTAGCTCTGCTAACGAATAAACGTGTGTACTTGATCAGAGTTCCTCTCTATATATATTTATGTAGAAACATAACAATTACCAAACTTGGTTTTTAGCATCCTTTAATCGTGTTCTACTCAAAGTTCTGCTCAAATGAAAATGGTAGGTCCATATTAGGGGCTGCTGGTGCTGAAAATAGACATTTAAATGTCTTACCTTAAAATGACTTCTTTTCTTTAACCACTGTTTTGGATCATCACCAAATTTGGTCTTGACATCATCCAGTCTTCACGAATATTCCTTTGTAGTACTCTTTGATGGTCCTTCGTCAAGCTTATTAGTGTTCCACATTATCTGCCCGGAAGTGCACCTATATTACCTTTTAGTAACTAGTTGATTTACATTTATTCAGGTGAGTGTGGTCCTCATGTATATGTTTTTAACGTTTATAACCTTCACCAATCAAGTATGTTAGAGAAGGCGAACTAGAACTAAAATTTCTAGCTATCAAAGAGGAAGAATCTGGACCCAGGGTGAAAATTGCTTTATTTGGGATAGATGTCTCGAGTCCATACAACGAATGTGACGTAATCTCAATCACTGATACATACGTGTACAAAAATGGCCCAACATTGTCCATAAAGAAGTCATCTAAAATTAAGGTATTTGTTATATTTCAGTTTTCATTTGTCAATAATTTTATTTTCATGTTATCTTCCTGTTTCAATAATTGCTTAACAAAGAAATTTATAAGCTTCAATTTGATAAAGCAGTTCAAGAAAGACTACATCTTTAGAATATCATATGTAAGCTGATATCAGTAAAAAATGTAAATTAAAAGGCGCTCACTCATTGTCAGTTGTATACCGGTGATTTATTTTGTATATTTTACAGCCCTATTTCGGCTGCTTTCCCCTAGTCCAACACAGTTACATTTTCCCCTAAAAGTGCTATATAGTCACACTCTCAGTTTTTATTTCAATTATTTTGCCTTTTCTGATGTATCACTCTATATTTTCCCCTTCAGATTCCAATTAAAAAAATCACTGTACACATGTGTGTGTGTGTGTTTTTAACATGATCCTTCTTCGGAATAGGTTGAGCTTTCGTACTCAACCAAGTGCTGGCGTCTGCATCAGCATTTGCGTTGCATTAATCATTTTGCCTACTGTAGTATAAGTGCTTACAACTTACGAATCGTGTTCAATGAATTTGCTCACATTAGAACAAAGTGCTCAAAGAATAATTATTGTGATACAGATACATGTATATTGAACAACTGAAAAGTCTTCTTCCCGAAGCCATGATTGGATTCTGATGCCGTATATTTGTGTCTTGGCTGTAACAATTTAATCCTTGATCGATGTTTAAATTATTTGTCTGAAACTATTAGATGCCACCCTGACCATAAGCGTCAAGGTCATATTGAAGGTTATTCATTTTGTATGGTATTTTGAATGAGTTTTAAAATTACTTGCTACTGATGTTCAACAACCCAAGACGATGTGTCTCAATGAACACTCTGACCCAAAGTGCCTAGGTTAAGGTCGTATTCAAGGTCATTCATTGTCCGATTACTTTCTAATTGTGAATGTATTTTGAAATAATTTGGTACTGATATTCACCATCACTAGATGTTGTGTTGCGTACAAGGTCAATGCCATATTCAAGATCATTCATATGTAAGAACTTTTTGTGTCCCAGCCATAACTTGCTATTATATCCATGAAGACCATGGTCTGTAGTGCCAAGGTCAATGTCATATTTATGGTCACTCGTTATGTATGGATTTTGATACTGTAAATTTGTGTTTTGGCTATAACGTCTTATGTCCTTGATACATTTTTAATTTTTGTTAAAACTGTTAAATCCGACTGACCTTAAGCGCTGGGGTCAAGGTCATAATAATAATAATAATTTAAGGTCATCCATTATGTACAGAATTGTGTTTGTATTTGGTTCATACATTCTGTTCCAATATATGTTCGCAGCCAGTCTTAGTCGTATTAATACCTACTTAGTAGGTTATGAGAAGTGTCAAAAGAACTAATTCTAAAATGTGTTGCAACTTCGGGGGCATATGTCACATTCAGTGGCAGTTCGTGTTTTAGATTTATTTTTGTTCAGACTACAAGAAGTAGATAAGACGACGTATTTATTTTTATTGAAACTACATAAGCAGAAATAAATCCACTTAATTCATTTAAGCTGCTCAAATCTTATTTTAGATTAGTTATTATCATTATCCTATGTCGATTTCGTAAGTCATGAATACAATACATATTCTTTAAAATCACATGACAAAAAAATTACAAATCTTTCATCACGTGTATAACACTTTAAACGTTTTATACAACTGAATTGTTTTGTTTTTGTGTGACTTATAGTCACTGGGGTTTAACGCCGTTTTTCAACAATTTTTCAGTTATATATGGCGACCGGTTCACCTTACCAGTTTTTCTGGACTGTATACTAACCAGTTTACCTGTATACTAACTTACCCTTCCACAAGGAGCCGGCAACTTCTCCACATATGGAGAAAATCGACTTTTTTGTCAAATGTTCAAAGAATGACCAGCCGCGACCGGGATTCGAACGTACAATTAGACTTTTTTAAATCATGAAAATAAGCTTTAAATCATTTTTTCCAATGTATTGGTAGTCGCTTAAAACTATTGACGAATTTGTGTAATGATATAACATTGCCTAGAAGTTAGATATTTTGTGTGTCAGCATTCTTTTTAGTAGACATAATTGCCCCAATCGTTTTCAAATTATTTCTCCCTTTGGGTTCTGAATGTAGTTTTGTAACTCACCTAAACATGAAGCTCATAGCGAAGTTTCATGATACTTTTATGTCTATTATTCTGTCCATATTATGTCAGTACATCAGAAAATTAAGAAATATAGTGTAGATAGTTTGCATGTTGCAGTGCTTAGTAAACAATTGCCAAGTTTGTGCAAATCAATATCACTAGGGTCATATTAGTTCTGTTATTTGCCAATTAGTTTTTACATCAAGATGTATTGTAAAATTGTTGTAATTCTTCTTCTTGGCAAACTGGCATAACTGTTTTCATAATACCAGTCTTGGTTGCAATTATTCTTTGTTTTGCTGTAAGAAACGTTAGGTTTTGCCAAAAAACAGGGTTACCAAGCATTGCCATGATCATGATCTCTAAAAGGTTAGTTAAGACCATGACATTGAAAATTATAATATGCTAACAGTGCATTGATGTAGTAAAAACTACATTTGTATTTTTTTTAAATTTTTGATTACCAATTACTGTCTTCAAGAGCCATTTTTAAGATATGCGCTTCAGAGCCACAATTACCCAATTGTTTTCTATGCCATGTCATTTCTTATTTTGCATCCATACCATATATGATGTTATAATGTTTTTATTCTTGTTATTACAAGTTTGAATACAGTTGCTGCATCTGTTTTCTTTTTGTGCGAACAACTAGGATAATTGTTGGTGCAACGCTTAATAAATTGCTGCGATTTGCAGCAATTTTTGCGCTTGTCTTCAACTGCATACGGGTACGCAGACTACATTCTGGTTTAGAATGGTTGTAAAAAATTGGAACGCATTTTGCAATTCGAATCGCGCGAACTGCGTCCCAACTTTGTACAACCATTTTAAACCAGTTTCCAACAGTCAATCCACTTGTCTTAGTTTCAATGAGAGTAGCAGATTAGATTAATTGACTATAATTAAAAAGTCATTGTTTGTTTTATACTTTGTACTGACAATATTGACCAATGATCAATAATCTTGAAAGTCATCTAAATGAATGATGAGTTTCAAAAGAGAGCAGAATTGTCTATTTCACTTGGTGTTACTACCAATATATACTCGTTTTTATTTACTTTTCATTTACACCTTGTGCCGCTTGTATTATTTAAGTGCACGGGGGATATTCGGGAAATTCATGAAAATTCGTTGCTTAGTAATACATAATGGTCATATATCAAAAAGTTTTGAACCATCTTAGAATTCAATTATTTTTAAATGAAACTTTCAATGTCAAATATCAATTTGTATCACAGGGGGCTAGCACATAAGCCACATGGACCAAAAACACCTATATTACATATATACATATACAATATCCTCTACCTGTTGTTTTAATGTGTATTTAGTATGATAATTCTGATCAATTTGGTGTTGCGAGGTCGCGTTCGACTAAACGAAATTGACGATTTTTCGGAGGAAAAAGACTAAATATCTGCTTCATTGTTTTAAATTGGACAAAGTGCTTACTGGTTATGTATAGTATAATGTATTAGCTATTTGTAGACACCAGTTATTTGAGCGATTCCTTAAAAAGTTGCGTAGTTTCAAACAAACTTGGTGCAAAAACTGTCATTTTGGGAGTTGTTACCCTTGTACATGGATATATATGATATACGTGTTTTAGGTCCGTGTGGCCATTTTAGGCCTAATACACCATTATACTCCATCCCTTCAACGTGCTAGCCCCGTGTGATTTGTATTAATTAAAACTGTAGTATGTGTCATTCAATAGGTATATCTATATATCTGTCATTTTGAAATTTAAAAATATTCAGACTTTTACATCTCCTTAAGTAGTGCCCTGTGTGTTTACCATAGTGATTTCTGTTTATAAATATCTTTAATCAAAGTAATTGAATTTATTTATCAAAATACTGTCAACTAAATTCCACTTACTATTTATTTAATACTCCAGGAACATGAAAAAGCCCAAGTAAGTTGTCTGTGCTAAAAAGCTTGTATCTTATGATTGAGTAGATTCTAACATAGTATAAGTCTAAGGTGTGTTGGTTGATACCTAACCACTTTCTTCCCCTTTTCACTAAAAATGTTTGCGCTTATCTTTTTTGGCAGAATTGCATTCACTCTGTGTCTTTGTACATGATATTGAGGAATATTGAGGTAACTTCTTGTATTCATTGAACTTGTGTCGGTTCTCAAAGAATATTATTATAAAATTGCTTAAATTTGTCATTTTTTCATCCATAGTTGTGTAGCTGTAAAAGTTAAAAAATGGTGGAAATAGTGTGAATAAGAAAAATACGCCTTTTATCACTCACCTATATATTATTTTGCTTTTGGGAAATCCTATTTCTTTTACCTAACTCATTAACTTCTGTACAAAATAAACTTCTTTGTTCACGTTTACAAAATTCATAACAGATCTATCTATTATAACTTCAGTATATTAAGTAAGATAAAACTTGCAAATTAATTGAAGTATTTTCCTATTTAAGAGAATATTTAATAAACAAGACTAACATGTTGTACTTACTGATATTTTATGTATCAAATGATTTTTCTTTATATGTTAACAAAATGTTTCTTGTTCAAAGTTTTGTTAATATTATGTTATGACAATAGCAAATTCAACTGTGTTGTAGAATAGACTTCATAAACATGAATTTTACTGATTACTTTGCAGGAATGATACATTGTGGAAGTACCATGAGTCAGATTGAAAACTTTATGTCAGTGATGGAAATACCTGGTTTGCATTCGACTTGTATGAAAACTATGGAAGCTGAATTTGCTAGTCATACTAATGATGTTGCCGAAGAGACATGTGAAGATGCATTACTTGAAAAAGTTCAGTTGATAAGCAGTAGTGAAAGGTATATAATAGTGTTTTTTTCTCTAGTGTTTTATTCCGCTTTCACCAATATTTAGTCATATCACTGCAACCAATTCACCTGTTCTCCTGGGCTATATTCTAACGTACCCTTCTTCAAGGAGCCACCAACTTTCCCACTTGTGGAAAAAAAATACAAGTATATTATTAATTTGTAATTAACCAAACTATTTCGTTCCTATGAACTGAAATTTGAATAGTAGGAAATTTAATTGTCAATCTTTTGAAAAAAAACCAACAAGTTTTGCCAATTCTTACTTGGCTTTCTCCCGGCTCACATAAACAAGATTATGAAAACTTACTGTATAAATAATTGAAACTATGTTATTAACTGATGTATCTCTTCACACATTGTTGACATAACTGATTCTAAGATTTCTCTGTCAAAGGTAAAAGGTTTCATTTAGAAAAGTGACAAAACAACCTTGCAATTAAAATCACTGACAGATGAACACAATAGTTTATTTTATAGTGTATTTCTTAATTTAGTTTTTGTGTTTCCTGTTTGTAATGATTTTTTATTTTTTTTTATTGTAGGGAGGGAGAAGTACTTACACCATCTGGGGCTTTTAGATACGACATGGGCAGACAGAAGAGGGGATCCAGGCGCTGTCAGCAAGTCAGGTGTTGGTACATTATTTGGAATTAAGTCAGGGAATATAGATGAATATGATGTCAGATCTAAAGTTGTAGAAAATGCTGTTACTATTCTAACATGGGAATGACCCCCCCCCCTCTAACCATTAATGCTCAAAACATCGGGCAGATGGGACCAGACGTTGGAAGTTGCCTTGTCCAGATGGTGGAGTCGAAAAATATTCAGGTTGTGGTCATGATAATGGATGACGATGCAACAACGATAGCAAATATTAAAAACTCAGTCATCCAGTTACTAAATGGTTTGATTTGAATTACATTAAGAAACATATTGGAATCAGTCTGTATAGTTTGCAAGGAAAACATAAATGCATTTCCACTAAAGTTCAACAATGGATTCAAAAGTTTTTTAGTTATACAATCATGCAGAATAAAGATAATCCTGAAGGTTTAGCTGCTGCATAAAAGAATATAGTCCCATATGCTTTTGGTGAGCATGATAATTGTGATACTTGGTGTGGTCATCATAAGGATCCTTATAAAACACATATAAACATAGTTCTATTCCATATGGTAGAAATCTTTCAGACAATGAATTACAGCAGGATCTTACCCTTTCGTATCTAATGTTGAACAAAATAGCACCAACTGTGTCAACAAAAGAAGTACAATCATTTAATAATATGTTTGCCTCCAAAGCCCCTAAAAGATGCCATTATTCATCATCTGAAAGTTTGATAAACAGATTAAATTAATAGCACAGTATCCCAGAAAAATGCTGGCTGTTCATACATAAACAAAATTAATGAAAACACTGGTATCTCCCCAGGGAAGTTCTATATAATGTCTTTTCTCAGATGTAATAAATTGCAATGTATAATTGTAACAAACACTGTCTTCAATTTGTGTCATTTTCATAAATTTTGTTAACTTTTAAGTACATTTACAATTTTATTGCAAACTGACAAACAAAATGTTGTCTACAAACTCAATTATTAAAGAAGTTACCATGAAAACCTATATTTTTTAAGTTTGTTTTCAATCTTTAACATGTTGCTCTACACGCATGCAAAAGTTTAGAAAATTCTGGCCATAAACTTTTTTCCGGGATATGTCCTTAAACATCGTGAATTTCTAAAGATCACCCTACCTTCGATACAGTCACCATTCATCGCTACGCATTTGTTTTTAAATAACATATTCACTGTAAATATCTTTGAACCAAAGATACAAGAAATAATTTTGGGGTTAGCTCGTGCATATCATTAAAGCTTGGTTCACGAGTTGAAGTTTTCTTAAATCCTTTAGGCTACTGGGCGATGTTTAGAATGACGAAGGCTGACTTCCCGCAGCGTATAATTCACTGTGAGCGGGAATATCCGGACCACGGTGGTATTTTGTAATAAAATATGCACTCGTTAATTGATAAATGATATGTTTTACATATTCGGCTGAGATAAAAGAGCATGTCAGTACATTCGAAGCGCGATAAATCGATTCCAATTGATCTTAAGCAGAACTGAAGAGTAAATTAGTAATCGGACACCGCCCATATTCCATTCTGGCATAGCTCTGCAGACTCTATCGTTATATTACACGTTGTTAATCATTGAATGACGCATTCGAAACACTTCGGCCGTTTTCGTACTTTCATGTCACGTAGGATGTACTAGATGGCTTAATATATCTATACTCCTTACGTATGTGATACAGCTGTCGATTTACGGCTACAAAAATGATAGCTTCGAGCAACTCCACTTAAAGTAGCGTCAGTCGAAGAAGTTTTATTGCGGAATTGTCCTTCAAGCAGAGTTATATTATGTTTTCGTCAGTACATAGTATACAGCAAACAGCAGTTCGTAAAAAACAAGCTTCAAAATGCTACCTTTCATAGAGGTTGCCATATTTCATGCATAATTACTTCGTACGCTAATTATGTTTAGTTATCTATGTATGCATCAAACGTTGGTGCAATGTTTGAAAGCAAGTTAAGAGTATTCTGTCATTAACATTAAAGGAAAATATAGATAAGAATACTTGCAAAAACATTTTGACAACAAAAAATGCTGCCATCTTCAAAATACTACATCCCCCAAAACCTTCAATCTTCCCTACCCTGCGCATTATGCATTAGCCGTTGTCCAAAGTCTTCAGCAGCTGATATTACAAACTAGTGTCACTGCACAAAATTTAGCAGAACACAGTGAATGAATTTCTTCGTCTGTTTGTTTATACAAATTAAATAAACAATGTGACTATAATGTTTCAACTACAAGTAATCTTATCAGTGAAAAGATTTTATCAAATGAAATGGTAAAAAAAGTAGCAAGTAGTGGACTCAGTCTCCAACATTTGAACTTGATTATTAAACGTGATGGCCTGGATGGTTTAACTTAATTGTCTAGTGAGAAATTGCAAATGGAAAGCCAAGAGTAACAAATCTTAAAAGAATTATTGATAGTATTTGTAGTTATCTTGATAAACTGTGACTAAAATAAATTGATTGGGTATGTGGAAATTACAACAAATATCCTGCCATACCCAAAATACTACATCCCCCAAAACCACCCAACTCAAAACCCAACATACACGCATGAACATAAAAAAGAAAGGACAAGTCAAAAGTCTCCAGGTGGGTTTTAAACAAGGTTCCAACCTACCCCGGGGAAACGAAAAAAGTGAAAATAATGAGTATCAGATACAAAAATAAGGCATTAATATCAACATTAAACATATATAAAAATTGATTACTCCAGTTTTCCCTGAAGAATTTTAATTGTGGTAGTATAAAAGTATTCGACGTTTAATTAGCTTAACAAAAGAGACAACCAGAACAATTTGCATGAATAGTTTCGGAGAAATTTCCATAAACTGTAGCATGCATTGACCTCAGAATCCTCAAATGTGGTTGTCTACCGGAATTTCTCGAATACTATATATTCAACTTTTGCTAAGCACTAAATGCTTTAGAATTAATATTTTCGGCAATGGTTTAATTACAAAGGTTTTTAATGTCAATTTCATATGTAATCAATTTCATCGATGGACAAATTCAATATTTTTTACTGATTTTGCATTAGTTATGTGCCAGAGAAGAGGAAGTTTTCCTTTATCCACACTGTTTAGGCAAAACGAAATGACTCCGGATTTACGCAGCAGCACTTGTGCTGATTGATTTTGAAAAAGCATATAATAACCTATGCACTTTTTTGTAAAATAGATCAAGAGACTATATTTCATCTTTTTGGGGAATGCCCTCAGGTAAAAGACTTGTAAAAATTAACCTTGATGTAATGAATTTTGATTCAAACATGTTACGTAGTATTTTTTTTATTGTTTGGAATATTATCATGAACACCAAATATAAAAAAAATGTTTACGTAACATGTTTGAATCAAAATTCATTACATTAGGGTTAATGTTTACAAGTCTTTTACCTGAATGCATTCCCCAAAAAGATGAAATATAGTCTCTTGATCATAGGTTAGTGCATAGGTTATTATATGTTATATTCATTTTGCGTAGTACTGAATTTACACCGAGAATTCTGTTATTTATTCTGGTTTGTAGCCGTTGTAAGCAGGTATCTTTGGTAATGTTGAATGTTACGCTATAGATATTTCTCCATGGTAGTACAATATTACCTAATATTTTTCCATTTATGTTGACTGATTGGCTTTTCATTATTCGATATCAACTGTCTATGAACAGATTTATTTGGCTCTTTTCCTATAATTACTGTACATAAAAGCTCATAGTTACATTATTTTTTTTTAAATTTCTTTCAGATTAATATTATTTTCTGTTTTGTATTTTCTCATAGTTCTTAGTAGAGATTCATATTCTATAAATTTTATGTCACACCCAATTTTTTTCACTTATTTCATTTAATGTTAGCTACTGCCTATTTTCTTTCACGATATCATGAATAAATCTTGTTCCTCTTTTTTATGAAAATTCCTTTTTACCAGACATGAATTTATGATTATGAAACAGTGGTATATCTAATATGGTCTTTTCTGAATCAAACGTATATCTTTCAACATACGTCATGTAACTTTTCAAAACAGATGTCCAAAAAAAGATTTTTAGTATATTTAATAACTTTTCTGCATATAATTTTCCAGTACAGAAATATTGATTTAAGAAGGGAGAAACAGTGACTGTTGTTTTTACATATCTTCTTTACCAGCTAAGTTTTATTCTGTCATTATAAGCGTAAACATTCACCATTTTTATACCTCCATCACAATAGTCTTTGCTTGAATAAAAATTTTTAATTCTGACTGTTGTTCCCATACAAAATTCTTAAAAATATTATCTATCATTTTCATTAGATTGGGCGATGGTGTTGGCAAAGCAGTAAAACAAAGTGTTAGAAGGGGGAGTAATAACGATTTTATGACACAAATCTTACATATTGGCGTCAGCTTTCTTCTTTTCCAAAATAGGATGCCATTCTTAATTATATTTATTTTCTCACGAAAGTTATTGTCAACATTGTTTGTCAAATTTAAATCAAACATAATTCTTAATAACTTTGGTCTCCAATTCTTTAAGTACTGTCTATTTTTATTATCTTTTATATATATATTTATTTAACCATGATTGTCAACTTTCCATACCAAAGATGACACAAAAAAGGGGAAACCCTTATTTCCATTGTGGCCCTTCTATACGGGATTTGACCCAGAGAGGCAAATGCAGATAAATATTAATTTCTGGATCAGATAACAACAACTATTTATGAACTTAATAAAAAATAAAAATGTGGATATATTAACTAAAAACGTATCACAATCCTATATGAATATCACAGTAAACATTAAATACCAGTTAAAGGATGCTGTTGACCTCATATTTAAATTTACCTACTTGATTAATATTCTTAATATGGACTGGAAGGTAATTCCACAATTTTATACCAGTGTAGGAAAATGATTTTGAACCAAAGGAACCAACTTTAGGGACAGCATGACATCCATGTTGACAGAATCTGGTGCTATATGAATGAACCGAATCTTAAGAAATAAAATGAGTGCAGATGTACTTTGGGCTTACACCAGTTTTTATCTTAAAACATTGTATAAAACAATTTGTTCCACTCTTTTATCTACGGTTAACCAATTCAATTGTATAAAATAATCTTTACTGATATGGGCCCCATGATCAAGATTTAGTACAAAATGTATCAGCTTGTTTTGGGTGACCTGTAACTTATTTTTCCAATGTTTAGTTAAGCCTGATACCAAAAAAGAACTTGCATAATCAAAATAACACTGAATAAGGGAAGAGACCATAAGCTTTTTGTTTGTTCATTAAGAAAGATAGTTTTCCTATAAAGAAATTTCAGTCTAGCATAAGCTTTATTTATTACTGAACTAACTATTTTATCACAGGACAATGACTGGTCGAGTGTGACACCAAGATATTTAACAGAAGTAGTTGACTGGATAGAAGTTTCATTGCAAGTTACATTCAATAACTGGCACCTTTTTAGGTTAAATTTGGAACAAAAAACAATGGACTCAGTTTTACCAAGGTGCATTGACAGTTTGTTATCTATTAACCATGATTGAACTGATTTCAAATCATCTGCAAGAGCATTCTCAATAACTGATTTGTCTTTATCTGTCACAAGTATAACTGAGTCATCTGCATATAGAAGAAGCTGATTTGTTACAAATGCAGACATGCCATTGACATATATGAAAAAATAAAAGAGCCCCTACGATTGATCCTTGAGGCACTCCACAAGACATATTAGCTGGAGTGGAATGTGTTCCAGAGATATCAACAAGCTGTTGTCTATTTGATAAGTATGAATCAAACCAGTGTATTATATCTTTTCCAAGACCAAGACATTCAAGTTTCATGGCTAATATAGAGTGGTCAACAGTATAAAATGCTTTTTGTAGGTCTAGTAAAACCACCCCAACAAGATTACTTTTATCTAGTTTAAAACTATGAGATCAGTTAAATGAGTGAGACAGGTTTCAGTGGAATATCTACTTCTGAACCCAGACTGAAGATTATATAACAAGTCTTTATCATTGAGGTATGTTTATACTTGGTCATAACAACCCTTTCAAAAACTTTTGATATCACACTTAGTATAGACACTCGTCTGTAATTTCCAACTTCAGTTTTGTTGTTTTTCTCGTACAATGGAATAACCCTTGTTGATTTTAAATCATCAGGTACAGATCCTTGTATCAATGACAAATTAATTGTTATGTATTTTGTAATGTGATAGAGGGCTAGCAATTAAAAATGAACCATCAACAATAAATTTTGCATGGATACCGTCCATTCCATTAGCTTCATCAGCACTCATCTTATTTAAATATTTAAGAACTTTGCTCTCAGAAACAAGAGAGAAGGAACAGTTATCAACCTTTACAGCTTTAGCTGAGTACAATTTAGCGACAAAATCCTTGCCATATTTTAAAGAAGGACTACGAAGTTTGGACACAAGACTAGATGCCACAGTTGTGTAAAACTTGTTACAAATCTCAGCTACAATTGATTTATCAAAACCTAAAAACCATCAATATTGAGGCCAATACTTTGGCATGAAGAGGAATTGGTCTTTTTAGATGGCAAACCCAACTGCTTAAGATATTTCCATAGAGATTTGGAGTCATTCATGTTCTCATTCAAAATGTTGGTAAAATAAACTTGCTTCGCTTTACGGACAACAGACTGGGCTTTATTTCCTAACATTTTAAACTTTTCTTAAAATGTTGAAAGCTTTATTACGACCTTGAATGCTTGACAAAACATCAACATTCACTCAAGGCTCAGTATGTTGTTTTGTTCATATTTCTTTATCAGGTACTACCGAATTAATAATATCTTAAGATATTGATTTAGAATCATTCCATGCATCTGAAACAGTATCAGGAAGTAAAACAGAACTCCAATCCGCATGTAAAAGCTTTCTTTCAAATTCTACTTTGTTATATTGTTTCAAAGATCTGACTTTAACAGTGTTATGTTTACTAATAAACTGTCGAGAGAGATGTTTTTCTAGTACAATAGATCATATAATGATCACTAAAACAAGTAGTGGTAACTCCATGTTGTGAAACTTTATCTAAGTCAGAAACTAAAATAAGATCAATGGTTGTGGATGACGATGCACACTGACGTGTAAATTAGATATAAAATGTTTAAAATGAAACATAGACATAAAAAATTTAAGAGATGACAAATATGCACATTTACTGTTCATAGATACATTTGTATTAAAATCCCCTTAAAATGTAAGTTTCATACTCACTAAAATTTGAAGAACTATTACACACTGTCTCTAAAACATTGTAAAAGTTAGATTGTTTAAGTGGTTTGTAAACTATTCCCAGAAGTATAGGTTTAGTCTTCGGATGTAACTATTCAATCCATGAGGCTTCAAGCCCAGAGTGTTGTAGATCTGTGCGTGTGTTGAAAATCAGGTCAGAGCGAATATATAGCAAGACACCACCCGACGAACAATATTGTAGTTATATATCACAAGTTCCGAATCAAACACTGAATTGTCAAGTCATAACTCGGTAATCCCTATGCAAGCGGCATTCGAGCTACGAGCAATGATACGGATATCATCAAGCTTTGGAAGAATACTTCTTATGTTTAAATGTAGGAAGAGTAGACCTGTTCTTTGAAATACTTCATAGTTAGGACTGTCAAAAGAGGAAATACATTCAGGGCCTGGGCACGGTTGAATATCACCACACAGTAATAACTTAGAATTAAGCCAACAACTGCGGCTACAACAAGATGAATTGTGACTTTTCTTAGTACTAGTAAATGTACTGTTTTTAGAATACATGTAATAATTCCTTGTTTCTGTGTAACTGAAAAATGTCACATTTTATAGCACGCACAACAAAATAACCTATTTTATTCCAAAATACCTTAACGAAGTTTGAAGTGAATCCATCTGAACTTGGGCTCTCCTCATTTTTCAATTTTTAAGTGTCTGGTATATAAGTTATATAGTAATTATAAGTTTCATGCAAAATATTTTTGACCATAAACATTAAAACCATCTTCATTTACTAAGAATGGCATTGATTAATCAATACAGGGATGTTTTTTTCTAAATTGCAAAAATCTTTTGTTACTTTTTCTCCATTTACAATCCAATTTGATCGTAACCGAGTGATGTAACCTTGCGTTTTTGTTTTTCTTATGCTTTCCAACTCTTCTTGTAAGGTATGGATATTTTCTTTATTGTGTCCGTTAAATTTGACTCAATATGTTTTAAGTTTTTAATTAAGCTTTCTCCTCTTTTATCTCTTTGTTTTAAAAGCATATAAGAAAGTTTTACCACGTATTTCTTCTCAGAGACTACCTGTCGGATTTACTTTAAATTTGCTGTGCAGAAGCCTTTTGACGTTCTAGCTGCTATTAAACTCGTTGACAAAAACAATATGACACTCGGCAGAGCCTCGTATCATATTATTTAGTCAACTCGTTTAATAAAAATGGTAAGGAATGAGCACTCATTCAAGATCCTCTATTTCCAACATGTCTACAAATTTCTGCGCTACGTTATCGTCTTTCGCGGTGAAGGTAACTGGATCTTAGACGTACGTTTTATCGTCGGAACATTTAATGTAGTAACAAAAGCTTGATGCGACGTTTTTCGTATTGAATGGTGTATCTCTTATCCGGATTAGGTTTATAAGTATCGATGGGTTTGAGACAACACTCAAAATCGCATACACTGTAAATGGGACTTTCACATTTCTCGCCCAATCTTTAAATCCGATAAATGAATCGTCTTTTTTCGGCATTATAATTTTTACGCATTAGTTCGAATAACACTATTCCGCGTGTTTGTCTAGCTTCTCTTGTGAATTGAATGGGTTTAAAAAATTGCGACAAAAATAACGTTTCCACGTTATCTTCGAAATCTGCGAAGCTAACAATCTACTTAAATCCGTTATAATGCAGTAATGTTGTCTTTCTCCGTCGGAAATCAACAACAGGTCTATAGGGTGTTCACTTTTAAGAGTGCCGTTAAAATGTTTGCTCATTCTAAGTGAGTAAACAGTCTTGCGATATTCATACGCAAACACATAAATGGCGATGCCCGGATTCTGTTTTTCGAACTTATCTATATCTTTCAACGAAAAAGGATATTTTATACCTTCCATGTTTAATTCGCCTACTTTACTTTTAAGAAATTTATCTATACGCTCTGAGTCTCGTTCTTTCGGATTAAGCGCTCTTAATACACACCATTCAAAACATTTATCGTCTTCATTTTTCATGTTTATTATCGCTTTCTTCTTCGCTAATGTTTCGGGTAACGGAATGTAAAAACTTCCTTTCTGCGGATTATAAACGACCGTATGAATCTCAAGAGAAATGATCTAGCTAAAATTCCAACCACGACCCATATTTTGAAATATTGCCATCGATTCCATGATTTTGCCTATCATGTTATCGTACAATTCGTCTACATCGGTTCCCTCGAGAATGATCTCGATATCGGAATGAAAATCTGCGGGTCTAATTACGCTTTCCCCGCCACTAATGTGCACTTTCTCCATAATACATTTAAGAATTAACCTAACCTTAGTTTGTGTCTTTCCCCTTAAAAAGTTAATCACGGTTTGTCGAACCGCGTGGAAAAACGATTGCAGGTCATAACCTCTTCTCCCTTCTATGACATGCACGGTTGTAAATTTCTTCAAAGCGGATCTAGCCTCTCTGATTCGGAAGTCTCGTCTAGGAGGGTAATTTCTTCTGACATGCTCATCGATAAACAAAATTTTCATTTTGGAGATGGAGCAGTCTAGTAAAATAATCTTCAAATTTGTAAAACAACAACAGTGTTTAACTATTATATCGCTTTAAGTCCAGAAGAAAGAGCGCTTTAAGAGTTAAAAGTATGTAAATACATACGTAAGTGAATATCTAGCAAAATATTAGGAGGGAAAACTCTTGTTAAGCCTCAAATTTCAATGATCACGTAATATTCATGTAGATCTCTTCAAGCTGAACACAGTTGTATAAATATCGCATTTTTTAAAACTTTGAAGGTAGAGCATTATGGTATTCAGGTAGCGATGTAACGAACTAAAGAAATCTTTTGAGATACTGTATATACTTGCAATCTTTACATAGAACGGTTTGAATGACCCCAAAGGCACTGGTGGGATATATAGATATACTTAATTAATAAGGCGAAGTAGGTCAGTAATTATACATCAAAGAAAAATTGGATGCCTTTATTGTAAAGCACTCATAATTAATTTCTTGGATTTCCGTTTTAGAATTATATAAAGAGCCTGGTAAAATATGCACATTCTCAATGCTTAATAAATCAAGTAAAGAGCGAGACAGACAAGCCAAATTGTCTAGATTGGTAATAAATATAGCCCAGAGCCAGCACATTCAGTACAGTACAAAAGTGAAACCATCTTGAGTACGTATGTACGAAATACAGATGTTCGGTAGTTCAACTCCCTGATGAATGTTAATTTGTTATGTAGCTCATTAAATCTCCAAATTCTTAGATACAGTGTGAATACACTATTAAGTACATGACAACGAGAAGCACGACGGGCGTTGATCTCAAAATAACGATACAATCATTGTACTTTGATATTTGATGACTTAAGTAATATTCATTTGTATCTCTTATTAATACAGTTGTGTCATAGCACTAGAATGACATTACTTCATTGATTCTAATGTTCATATCAAAATTAACGGCAATGTACGTTTTCACAACACAAAGTTGAATCTAATTATCTAACAAATTCAATTAGTGCATCGTGATTCATAATCTTGAATTTAAAATAAAATGAATAGTGAGATGGCAAACTAAGAAGATGATTTTCTTATGTGATGCATGTCTGTAACTTTAAACTTTATTAATTTATTAAAGACTAAACTTATCCAGAACATTTTTCTTTTTTCTAATTTTATGCTCTCTTTATATGCTATGAATTTTAGTTACTACTTTTTGACCTTAAGATTATATAATAATGTTACTTCAAGAACATAGTGCCTAACTTTCAAACCGGGATAAAAATTTCCATGTCATGTTTACTTTTTTGACAGTCATTTAATAAATGGCATACAACGTTATGTTTGGTTCCCGCTTCAAATTGTACTATATCTTGTATCTATTGCATGTAAACTTAACAACATTAAGTTTTTATGTATGTTTTAATTGTTGTTTTTTTATTGTTGCTCTTTTATAATAGCCTAAGAGAAGTCTTCCCTTCCCGTTTGAAAAACAAATTGTGCTGCACTATTTACTAAGAGCACAAAGTGAAGTAAGCGATCCAAATTATATTAATTAACATCATAGCAAATGGTCAAGCTTTTATTGTGCAAAATTTAGATTTTGTAGAGATTGACATGTAAAATGATATTTGTCAAAGGTTATTTTCTTTTTTGACCCAGTTGCTCCATTAAAATATTTCTGTTTTGTAGATTCTTGAATACATGCACTGTGATCATTATTTATTGTTTTCAGCATGCTGCGAATTATCTGCATGCTTTATTCGTGTATGTTATTTTTTAAGAAACTGTCATTTCTTAAGGCCGTAAAGAACATCAAAAAGTATTAAAAACACTTCGTACCCAACAACAGTAAAGTCGTTTCCCACAGAATGGGGCTGCCCCCAAGTACAGCGGCCAAAATCTCAGCAATTGTTGACAGAATACGTCAATAATATAATCAATCATGATGACTGGTTGGGTAATTCTCCAGATCTGAAAGTTACTGAAAATGAAATTTATGGAACATCCTTGATATGGAAGTGTATAAAAATACAATGAACAGTGGAAAGCATGTCTAATGTACTGTGAAAACATTCTTTGCATTCTTGTCGACAGAAAGAAACAACAGTACAACCTCTCCAAAGCAACAACTTTTCGGAGAAGCGAAATTATTTTATTGTTGAATGGTTGTTACACTAGAGAGGTCAAATTGATATATATATATATATATATATATATATATATATCATGCAGTGAAAAAAATCACCGTTGTTGAAGGGAGGTTGTTTCTCAATACTGGGACGCTCTCTGGAAAGGTTGCACTGTATACGTCCCTGTTTGGAAATTTATTATTGTAAATGGTATTCTTTGGTGACTGGGTCTCATGACGTCGGATATTCAAATTGATCGGCTGATGCCCTTCTTATTATTTTACTTATGTTAAACAAACATCGAACATACATCAAAATAAGTTACATAGTTTTATCACTTAAACGACTCTAAAATAAATATACAAATAAATAAAAAACAAAGTTATTGTACTTCTACACATGAAATACAAACAAGGATAACACAAAAAGTGAATTAATATTTCCTTATTATAAATAATTAGTTATAATAAACATGGGACATATAACCTTAGGAAAACACAAAATATCACAGACACAATTTTCCCTTATAAAACAAAGATTCTAAAGTTTCTAAATATAATGTCTAGTCTTATATCTAAAACTGTCTATTGTGCCTTTCTTAAGATGTGTTTTCAAATCATTTAACCGTTGGAAATCCACAAACTAAATCAAAACTGAATCTTGTATAATGGTATTAATCGTGCACAATATTTGCAGAAATAAAATAATTACTAAAATAGGTTGACACAGAAGCTTTGTTAACTTTAAAACATGATTAAGAGTAAGCTTTTCCACCCTTTTGCAATTGGTAATCAACCTAGCTGTACAAAATATTGAGTGCTAATATTGCTTCTATGCGGTAATCGAGATAATAAATACGTCTAATAAGTTTGTTTTATACAAATTGAAGTCTTCTTTACGGGTTGCTGTACCAAACTGAGCAAGCATAGTCAAAGTGACATTGAATCAAAGACATAGCAAGAAGTTTCTTTGAAAAGAAAAATAAAAATGTTCCAGTACATGTATATAAAATTCAGTCTGACATTTGCCTTACTAAGAACAGAACTGACCATAGATAGAACTTAAACATTGGTCTAATGCAGCCTCAAGGTATTTTACTTATTCAGTGTGCTTAATTATAGTACCATTACATGTAATATCCAAAACGAGATGCCTTTTTAAGCCTAGGTTTAGAACCAAATAGAATAAACCCAATCTTGCCGAGACGAAGAGACAATCGAGAAACAGATCAAGGAACATAATGTGGAAAACAAAACTTCTCCTTTCATATCATTCATATCAAAGCGCCTACCGAAAATATGGCGTAGAGACAATGATGAAGATGCACATAGAGACCTTTTGTATGCAATTGACAAAAGTCAAGTTACCATAGTGGTTATGATCGACCTAAGCGCCGCATTTGATACTATTGATATTCCCATGGCATTCAAAATTCTACGTGAAGACTTTAGAATCCAATAGAGTGGATCGAATCTTACCTGAATGACAGGTCAATGGAAAAGGTTGTCGCAAATTCAACATCTAATACAGAAATCTGTAATACCTCTGAAATATGGCGTCCAACAGGGATCGTGCGCTGGCCCATCATTTTTGCCATGTGTATTACGGCTCTGAACAAAGTAGTGAACTATTATCCCACTCATTTATATGGATACGCTGATGATCATCAAATTGCTGTCAGAATTCAAGCTTGAAATGAGTAGGATGAGTCAATCGTTCTCCAACAAATCAACAATTGACTTCAAAACGTGATTAATTGATGTCCTCTTTTAAACGGAAAATGAACAATTCAAAAACAGAGATAATTATAAATAGTACAAATCAGCAGTTGAGTACAGTCCATATCTCTAGCGTTAACGTAGGTGGATGTGAGTTGAAGTGCGTCAATCAGGTGAGAGATCTTGGTGTGCTTATAAATTATGAATAGTACGTTAAATTCTGACGACCACATTAGAAAGAAATGCCAAATTGCTTATGTCCAGCTAAGAAATCTGAAAGATGTTCGGAAACATCTGTCGCAAAAATCTACTGAGGTCCTTGTACACGGACTAATCCATTCTCGTCTGGACTTTTTGCAAAGGATTTTTGCCGACATTTCCGCATCATGTACGCAGTCACACAACACAAGTGGTATTGAATGCAACATACGAAGAAAAAAGTGTCGATCTACTCAAATCACTTCGCTTGAGCGAATTCGGGCAAGAATCATGTACGAAGCGTTAGTTTTCAACGAAGATCTCCACTATACTTACAATCACTTTTCCATCGCGCTCCAAAAAGGTATGGACTAAAATCACATGGGGGACATGTAATACGAAATTCCAAAGAGACAAACAAAGACAACAAATACATCCCAGTTGTAGGTCCTAAAATGGAGTTTTTGCATTTGTGAACGTGATGTTCTCTATACATGTTCTAAAAAGTAACCATTTCTGACACATCATAGGGTGATATGGCTAATATAGTCATTACTGGTATAAAAGAACCATTTTTATGATATATAATTGTCCAAGCCATTACATTGTACTTGTAAAAATACATGTATTTGCAACATTTCATGCAAAGTCGTGTAATATCAATTATTGGATCAATAAGTATAATTTTGCTGTTGCTAGTAAAATCTATATAATTTTTATTATGTTGGTACGGAACCTAGAATTTCCCTTTCTATAATCCTTCGACATCTACTGTAGTTATCATTGGGGACAGATCATTCTTCCAGAGAATTTCTCTCGCAGGTTTTGTTCGACATTTCTTAAATTCTCTGAACTGAAAGTTTCACTTTTCTTCAGTTTCATGAAAATTGTCTGTACTTCAAACCAAGCATTATCTACACACTCTTATAATTTTGTGAATTTAGATTCATATTGTTCTGCATAAGGCTCTGTCAGAGTTCTCAATCTTGGTTCTTGAGGTTGTCTTTGTGAATAGGAATCCATAATTCTGTTCCTATGGTCTTTTTACTATTAGGTCACCAAGACAAAAGAAACAAGATTCATGTAGTTTAACCATGTATTTCTACTGATCCAATGTAAAGGTAAAAAAGCTGAAGGCAAACAAAACATCATAAGAAAATGATGATTCAATAAGAAAATTTAGGGTGATGTATATCAAGGCACTTGACAATTCTAAGAAAGAAAACGACGATATGTTACGTGAGAAGTAGCGTACTGTAGTATTTCATAAAAAAACTTAAAGCCAATTAATAAATGATAAATTTTCTTCGCAATGAGATACAAATTCAATCTCAACGAAGCATGTTTGCAAGTAGTAATTTAATAGAAATACTTAAGAACAAACAAACATTTTGACATATTATCACCATTAATTAATATTAAAACGTCACTAGAATAAGAATGAATATAATAAAAGGTTTGAGTACAAATCTATATGGAGCGAAAACATGAAACGAAATATTTGCATAAATATAGACCAATTTATAACAGCTCAAAGTAAATGTAATTACAGAATAATAACAAAGAAATTATAATATGCCAAAACTTTAACCATGTGAGGCATATAAATGATAAAATTGACCAAAAATGCATGTATGCAACCGAAACTGGTATGCGTTGACTCTGGGGTACAGAGATATTTGTCCCCCTAAAACAATGTCCGTGTTATGCAGGAAAACAGTGTTTTTTTGTTCATGCAGGGTGTTGCTTTTTTACTTGAAAACGATACATAACATGCCTACATATACCTATTTTTAAGTGATAACTGAATGAAGTGCCAAAAATGGTGTTTTTTTCTCAGTGTTATATTGTTTCAATTAAAAATCGCTAATATTGAACAACCAGGTAGAATACCTTGCTTGGACATTTCACTTTATATACCAATGTAATTATAAAGACAATTCATTTTAGTTTTTTATTTATTCGACAAAAAATAAAAAATATGGGATACAGAGCCAATTTTATTGCTATATAAAATGCCCTTGGCACATGATTCCACAAATGAAGTGCTTCATTCATATGTCTATTAGCTTTATCACAATTTGTGAAAAACTTTGTCCGCAAAGGTGTAGTGTCCGCAACACAAATATTAAATAGGCCTCTAATTTTTAGATTCATTAAGATTTTTTATGCTTTTTGTCTTAATATGTTTGCTTGATTAGAGTCAGGAAAATGTAAAGAAATAATAGTATAAACTCTTCTTCTGACCAAAATGACATAATAATGAAATTAGAGTGTAAAGAAAAAAATATGTGTTCTGTTTTTGTGTTGCGGACACTACAGGGTTTTATCTATGTTAAATGTGTTCATATTAAGCTTAATTTTAGCACCTATCACCTATCACTGTATTGTGATTAAATACCCCC